>JAWNLR010000182.1:0-65612 GCA_035042205.1 Drosophila infuscata | reverse complement strand
CGTAGCTGTGTTATCTGCAGCGTACGATGCTCTGCTCTTGAAGAACTCGTACCAATGGCTTATGATCTGCAGCGTACGATGCTCCGCTCTTGAAGAACTCGTACCAATGGCTTATGATTAGAATGAAACTAAACATTGCTTAAGTTTTTAGTTTAATTCGCGGAACAAATAAAAATGAAATCAAAAGAATATTTCCAACATAAGTAGTAATAAGGAATGTTAAAAAATATTTATTTATTTAAGTATATAAATCAATAATTTAATTTTATTTTCAAATTATTATTTATTTATGAATTGTAACGAACCTTTTTAGTTCGGTGGTTAAAGGTGGGCTAAAACTCAGCCGGTCTGTGGGTTCGTGCAACAAATTTGTATTCGTTGCGCTTGCGAGAATTAACAACACTAATATATTTAATTGTGATTATTATATTTTATTTTTATTGCACTTTATGTTTGGATTGATGTGGTGAAAACTCCTCGGCACTCGCCGTGGCACTTCGGCCTTTCATTGGTTTCGTCACAATCACCTGTTCGCTTGAATCTGTCCGGCTCCGCCGGGACTAAATTCTCGCGTGGCAAGGATCTCGTTTTGTTACCAATTTCAGGACCTCAGTGTCCTTCGCGATCTGTGGGGATTGGGTGATGCGATGTATCACTCCAATGCCGATGCTTCACTTTCACTTGCTGGTGCTGTGTGAATTTAATTGTGATTATTATATTTTATTTTTATTGCACTTTATGTTTGGATTGATGTGGTGAAAACTCCTCGGCAATCGCCGTGGCACTTCGGCCTTTCGTTGGTTTCGTCACAATCACCTGTTAAATTCTCGCGTGGCAAGGATCTCGTTTTGTCACCAATTTCAGGACCTCAGTGTCCTGCTCGATCTGTGGGGATTGGGTGATGCGATGTATCACTCCAATGCCGATGCTTCACTTTCACTTGCTGCTGCTGTGTGGTTTTGGTTTCACTGTGTTTTACTGTCTCCGTTGACTCGCGCTGCACTCCTTCTGCTCCAGACGCGTTACTTCACAGGCTATAGCTTCACTCTGTCTTCACTGACTGTTAGCTTCACACTCTTAGCTTTTTGACTGTCCGCAATGCAATGTCTCGCGCCGTGCTGCGGCGCTCCTTATATAGGCCAGCCGGTGACCTTTTGTCGGGACTGTACCGAGGTGGCGTGATGTTCTTCGGTGGCGTGATCTCTGGTAACTTTCCACTGCCATTTGCTGGCGCCAACCATTGTCTGCCGCTGGTGTGAGCATAGATGGCAGTATTGCACCCGCAATACTGCTCCTACACCAACGGTACATATCCTCATGGATATGTGTGTCAGACACGCTCAAATGGCTGACTACCTGCGCTAGAAAGTGAGAGGACGAAAGAGAGCGAATTTGCCGCAACTGCATCGGGGCCGGATTTCCGCCTGATCGACAGTTGCTGTGAGGGGCGCATATACTATGGCTCCTCACAGAATATAGGAATATAATATTTCAATATTAGGATTATTTATATATTTAGGTGTTCTTCTTTTTTTTTTTTTATTGATAATAATATGTATTATTTATACTTTATTCATTTAATTTTCATACTTATTTTCTTTTTCCTTTGTATGTTTGCTTTGTTCATTTTAAATTGAGAGTTAAATCATTTATATCTTTTTATTTGCATACTTCTACAGCAACTTCGACATTAAAGTTGTAGCATACTTTTGCTTGAGCTTTAATTTTATTATGCAGCACAAAAGCTCACTCAGTTTAGTGCGCCGAATATTAGGAGAGCCAATTTCCGCTCAACATAAGAGCGATCCATATAGAGTGAGTTTTATTAAAATTTATTTTTTTTTTTTCTCTCTCGACATAATTTGGAGAGTTGTGCACTTGCACTTGTAAATGGCTTCCAATTCTAATTCACTTTAACATCGAATTGTCGCTGTTCACCAAAATAAAATTTAAATAAAAACAAGTAAGAACGCTGTAGTCGAGTAATCTCGACTACCATATACCCTGAACCAAGCTTTAAATGCATTATAGGTTTATCGTTTTTGGGGGCTGGAGTGGGCGTGGTCGAAATTTTTTTTCCACATTTATGAAGGGTGTTACTAGCAATATACCTTTAAAATTTGGTGACTTAAGTTTTCAAATTGCGTGAGATATATAGGTTTATCGATTTACACCAACAGGTGTATCGGTTTACGTAGGTGGAGTGGGCGTGGCCATCCAATTTTTTTATCGATCTTTGGGGGAGTTACCAGTAACATACCTGCAAAATTTTGCGACTCTAGCTTGCAAATTCCGGCAGATATGCGTATTTTAAATTTCTAGAACCGAAGTTCCTGGGGGCGGCGGATATGGGCGTGGTCCAAAAATTGGTATGCCAATCTTTGGAGGAGGTTACCAGCAAATTACCTTAAAAGTTTGGTTACTCTATCATTAAAATGTTCGGAGATATACAGAGTTATCGATTTACAATCGGAATTGTCGATTATAGGCGCAGGTGTGGGCGTGGCACCACAAATTTGTTATCGGTTCTTAAAGGTGACTACCAGTAATATACCTACCAAATTTGATTCCTACTCAAAAACTGCGGAAGATATAGCCGTTTGAAAATTTTACGGGCGGGGGTGATGGGGGCGTCGGAGGTGGGCGATCTTTCAAGGACCTCGCCAACAACCTACCAACCAAAATTGGTGACTGTATCTATTAAATTGTGAGAGATATCTGGAATTTACTGCTATCGGAAATTTAAATGTATCGATAATTCAGAAACTGAGGCGGTTATCGATAAAATAACGCAAACTTGATCTGCGCCTGGTAAACGAGATCTTACATTCCAAATTTGATGTCTCTAGCTCTTATAGTCTCTGAGATCCGCGTGTTCATACAGACGTACGGACAGACGGACAGACAGACAGACAGACAGACATGGCTATATCGACTTGGCTGTTGATCCTGATGAAGAATATATATACTTTATGGGGTCGGAGATGCTTCCTTCTGCCTGTTACATACATTTGCACAAAACCATTATACCCTTTTTACCCATTTTTAATGGGTTCAGGGTATAAAAATCAAAAATTACACTTACATGTATATCCTCCACGTCCTAAAGATCTTTTGCAGCCGGGCATTTGCTAGGCTTGATGAGTGGGTTTATAGTGATAAATTAAAATATTATGTAAATCTTATTCGGCGAGGTATATATATTTTTCTTGAATTTATAGATTTCTTATTATTTTATGTTTTATATTTTTATGTTCATGGTTTTATATTTCATGTTTTCTTTATTTTTTTTATACAAAAAAAATTGTTTGAACGCCAATATTATTCATTTTGATTTTACTTTAATTTAATTTATATAACTATAGTTGGTACACCATTTTTTCCTTTTTTTTTTCAACTCTTCACAACAAAAAAAAATCAAAAGAACAATATATAATTTAATTATACACGGGCGCCACAAATTTGTTATCGGTTCTTAAATGCGACTACCAGTAATATACCTACCAAATTTGACGTTCCCTACTCAAAAACTGCGGAAGATATAGCCATTTGAAAATTTTAGGGGCGGAGGTGATGGGGGCGTCGGAGGTGGGCGTGGCAGGACCTCGCCAACAACCTACCAACCCAAATTGGTGACTGTATCCATTAAATTGTAAGAGATATGGGGACTTATCGTTGTGCTAAAATCGATTTGCGCGGTTTTCTAGCTCCCTTGTGGTCGTAGGACCACACCCAAGACACTTTAACTTTTGAGGGTACTTTCCAATATACAGTGTCTCGAAGCATAATTCGAGCAGTGTCTAGCAAAAAATTGAAAATTCCAAAGACCCATTGCAGGTACATTTATTAACCACAAAAATAAATATATGATCATAATAAATCCTACCTGCTAGGTAGGGTTATGCAAAAAATTACCTCTTTTTATGGTCGACGCATGTTTCGAACAGTTACATTATGGACACCTGGGTGCCATAAATCCTGGATTTTTACCTAAAGTTGAATATTTTCGGTATAAATAGACCAATCCTCAGTAGTCAGTTTAGTTTTTTCCTGCATTTCGGGTGCAACGAGCCAACAAGGACTATGGGAAAACAGACTACTATTGATCAACGGAAAATCATCCTGGAACAATTAAATATCGGATATCCATATCGCCAAATAGCTAAAATGGTCAATCTAAGCACCTCAACTGTATTCTGCATCATTTGGAGTTTCGTCGACGAAAATCGGACAGAGGACAAGGGCGGAATGGCACCAAACCCGATTTTCACCGAGCAGGACGAGCCAAGGATCATCAAGATTTCAAGGGGAAATCTTAAGCTATCGGCTCAAAAACTGACTCAATAGGTGCAGGATGAAATAAGGAAAAAGTTGAGTATGGGAACTGTGCTCCAAGTTCTGCGCAATCATGACTTTAATGCCCGAGAACAACGGAAAAATAAATTTGTTAAATCTAAAGTACAGGGTATAGGATGACGTTCGCCAAAATCCACTTGGACAAGGATTTTGAGTTCTGGAACACAATCATATTTGAATTTGAGTACAAATTAAACATTTTTGGCTCGGACGGACGGAATCCAATACTGATCTGAGTCCCAAAAACTGAAAGGAGACAGTCAAGCACTGCGGAGGAAGTGTCCTGGTATGGGCACATACCTGGACAACCCGCGGCGGAAATTTTGTGTTTATTGAAACAACAATGGACAAATATGTGTACTTTGATATACTAAAGGAAAAGTTACTTCAAAGTGCCGAGAAACTAGTAATCCGACGTACTTTCCGGTTCTACCAGGGCAACGACCCCAAGCATAAGGCCGGAATAGTACAGTCCTGGCTTAGATCGAATTGTCCCCACATCATAATTCCACCGGCCCAGTCTCCAGATTTTAATGTTCTTGAAAATTTGTGGGCTCTGCTGGAAAATAACATCTGGAAACACAACATATCCTGCAATCAGGATTCCAAAATGCTCTGCAGGAGGAGTGGAGCAGGATCAGTCCAGAAACTACCCGGAGGCTGGTACCTTCCATGAATAATAGGTTAAGGGAAGTTGTTAAGGCTAAAGGATTTCATACTTAGTATTAAAGTCCTTATTTAAGCTTTCATACGCCAAATATTTCACTTTTTTTAAAACTGTTCGAATTATGCTTCAATATTTATTTTGGATACGTTTTCAGTTTTTACTAATTTTAATTAATTAATTAATATTTTAATAAAAACTAAATTTCCTTTTCAAATGTGATATAACATTAAACAAATTGGCATTTAAGCATTTTGCGTTTTTTTCTTTGTTTAAACTTTATAGCACTTTTAATTTTTTGCTAGGCACTGCTCGAATTATGCTTTGAGACACTGTACGTTCCAAGTTTCAAGTCTCTATTTCGTGTCGGAGGAACGCGCGTTCCTACAGACGGACAGACGGACAGACGGTCAGACGGACAGACTTACAGACGGACGGACAGCATGACGGACATTGCACAAAACCAATATACTATTATACCTTTTGGTATAATAGTATAATTATTCCTTTTTGGTATAATAGTATAAAAATAAAAAAAAAAAATAAAAAAAAAATGTAGGGTTCGAAAGACCTAAAAACGTACGCGTTTTTACCCAATTCAAATTTGTAATATACATATATATTTATATATAGTAATTATAATTTGTCTTATGGTCATGAAGCAGAATTTGATCGAACTCGCTTATGATTTAAAATTTCAAGAAAGATGTAAACCAGTATAGACAAGTATTATAAAAGAAGGTGTAACGAACCTTTTAGTTCGGTGGTTAAAGCTGAGCTAAAACTCAGCCGAGCTGTGGGTTCGTGCAACAAATTTATATTCGTTGCGCTTGCGAGAATTAATAACACTGATATACTTATTTGTGATTATTATATTTTATTTATTTAATTGCACTTTTATTTGGGTTTGTGTGGTGAAAACTCCTCGGCACTCGCCGTGGCACTTCGGCCTTACGTTGGCTCGGTCACAATCACCTGTTCGCTCGAATCTGTCTGGCTCCGCCAGGACTAAAATTCTCGCGTGGCAAGGATCTTGTTTCTTCACCAATGTCACGACCTCAGTGTCCTGCGCGATCTGTATGGATTGAGTGACACACTCAATTGCCGATGTTTCACTTCCACTTTGCTGCTACTGTTTGGTTTTGATTTCACTTGTACTCCTTCTGCTGCTGATGTTCGGCTTCACTGCCTCTTAGCTTCACACTCTTAGCTTTTGACTGTCCGCAATACAAATCCTCGCGCCGTGCTGCGGCGCGTTTATATAGGCCAGCCGGTGACCTTTTGTCGGGACTGTACCGAGGTGGCGTGATGTTCTTCGGTGGCGTGATCTCTGGTAACTTTCCACTGCCATTTGCTGGCGCCAACCATTGTCTGCCGCTGGTGTGAGCATAGATGGCAGTATTGCACCCGCAATACTGCTCCCACACCAACGGTACATATCCTCATGGATATGTGTGTCAGACACGCTCAAATGGCTGACTACCTGCGCTAGAAAGTGAGAGGACGAAAGAGAGCGAATTCGAAGCAACTGCATTGGGGCCGGATTTCCGCCTGATCGACAGTTGCTGTGAGGGGCGCATATATTATGGCTCCTCACACTCCCCCCTTTCTTCGGCAGTGGGAAGCTTCCAGTTTCCCACAGGAACGATCATCTGCAATTACAAGAGGTAAGTTCCCACCCCTGGTACCCCGCTCGACGCGACGGTTTTGGGCTTGGTAGCCTTGCGCGCATCCTGCGCGTCACTCGTCCGTGTGGGGCGGCAGCCGGCGACTAGCCGCCATCCACGCCGTCAACTCGGCTCCCCATTCGTGCCGGGTTCCAGCTCCCCATTCGCGTACCCGCGTACGAGAGTCGACGACGGTTTCCTTCGGCATTTGTTTCAACACACACTTTGTTGTTGTTGCGCTCTCAGCGTTCGCGCACTCTCGCTAAACGTGAGAGCCATCACCGGTGCATTCGGCATTTGTTGGTCCAAAGTGCACTTTGTTGTTGTCATTCTCTCCCACGTTCGCGGCCCCGCGCTAAACGTGAGAGAGCCAACAATGCACTCCAACAAATGCTCCCTCGAAATGCACTTCGTTGTTGTTGCGCTCCAACACCGGTGCGCTCTTTGTGCGTGCATCGGCACCCGTGTGTGTGTGTGTGTGCTCCGCCAATGGGGCTGCGCCTGCGTTGTTGTTACGCTCTTCAGCGTTCGCGCACTCTCGCTAAACGTGAGAGCGCCAACGACGGTGCGCTCTCCGTGCGTGCACCTGCGCTAGTGTGGGTGGTCAACCGAAGGTGCTGCGCACGCGTTGTTGTTGCCCTTTTTGTGCGCACGCTTACTGCTGCTCGAACGTTCGTCAGCTGAACGCTCTTTTCTCGGTACAAAGTCCGCTGCAGTTTTGTTTTGCGCACGACCCCACACTAGTTGCTAGCGTAAGCCGGTCACAGCGTTTGGACGGCCGTTGAACTATTTGTTCGGCCGTTGAACTTGGATTCCGCATTCAGCGCATGCCCTCGAGAGTGGGTCATGGTCGTGTTTTCTCGACTGACATTTCTCCCGCTCTCGGGTGCACTGCCGAATGCGTGCACTTTCGCTCACTTCGCCGTGCTGTTCTGTTGTTGTTTCTTGGGCTGGGCCGGTTCAGGGTTCTGCTTTGGTTATTTTATATTAAACGAATTATAAATAGCCTGGGCTCCGTTTTGGTTTTGTTTGTTTTATATATGCAGATGATTTTTCTATACAATTGTATCCAACTATAGATACAGTTTTATATGACTCTATAAACTTATAAATGGTCTCTTAGCATAGAGGCCTATTTATTTCCCCCCCTTTTTAAATTAACCGAACAGATTGGGATATTATCTCAATCTTTTCGGTTTCAGGCATATATTTTTTTTTTTGTTATTCTTGGTTGGCTGACTCACCTGTCTCAATCCCTTCGCTGTGCGGCTTCAGGTCGCCCATGTGCGCTGTCCTTATTCGCTTGTCCGTGTGGCTCTTCAATTTGCAGATCACCGGCGATGGAAAATCTACAATTTGGTATGGGCCTCCGTATCTCGGCGCCAACTTTGCTGCAGCATTCGACAGGTGTAACGACTGTCGTGGCTATGGATAATCTCTCCTCGTGGTGTTTTTGTATCCCGCTCTTTGGTATGTCCACCTCTCGAATTCCGCTTCTTCGGCCATCTGCCATGCGGACTCGCCGTTTGGTTTCGCTTCGTCGGCCTATGCTGATCAGTCCACGCGCTAGCTCCTCACTGACGAAGCTACTCGTGGCCCCTGTATCCATCAACGCCTTGTACTGACAGTTGCCGATCTCTACGGTAGCTGTCAGTTGCGCACCTTCTGCCAGTAGGCTGCCGATGAACGTCTTGTTGCGTGTCCTGTTTGGCTTCCGCTCACCCCTTGGTGGCGCACGCCGGTCTCTGTTTCCCGACGGACAACATACTGACGTGCGGACTCCAAGACGCCCGCATATCCAACAGAATTCCAGCATGGGATCCGTACACTCTATCGCCGAGTGTCCCTCCTGGCCGCAACATCTGCATGACCTCGCTGGATTCTGTATGTGGGTTTGCTCGTAGTTGTGTCTCGTCTTCGGGGCTGGTCTGGGTCCAGTGTCGGCTTCTGCTCGCTCCTCCACCATTACCATACATTGTGGATGATTTTGCCTCTGAGCGGGCTCTATATGGTCATACTTCGCTTCCTTGCGTTGTCGTGGTGGTTCCCTGCGTCTTTGCCGTTGATTGTTACCATACTGCTGCGGCTGCTCCATGCGGCTGTGCTGTGGTGTGCTGTACCTGTGCTGCTCCATGCGGCTGTGCTGTGGCGTGTTGTAACTGTGCTGCTCCATGCGGCTCTGCAGTCTCAGCTTTTCCCTGTCGGCTTCGAGTTCCTCGAACGCTTCGGCCAAATGCATCAATTCAGCCAAATTTTTGAATTGATGTGGCCTGGCGAACGCTCGCAAGTATGGGAGGCTGTTGTTGTATATCCGGTTCAGCTGTGCTTCAGCTGAATACTGCAGTGGCCGCATTAGCGTCTGCATTTCCACCATGTATACCTTAAATGGCTCTTGTATAGCCTGACGTCTTTGGGTAACTTCGTCCTTGAGGTTCACAAAATAATTTCTTGGCAAGAAATATTCTTGAAAACTCTGGACAAAAGTTACCCATTTGGTCCAGTGTTGATTGTTGGCTACGTACCATTTAAGTGCCATTCCTTGAAGTAGTTCCGGCATGGCTCTGGGAACTAAATTCAAGTTGAGCCCATACGCCTCGGCTGACCACTCCACTTGTTCCAGAAATTCCACAGGCTTTGTTGTTCCGTCGAAACGGAAGTTCCACTCACGGACTTGTTTCGCTACCTTTGGATATTCCTGAGTCATAGTTGGTGCCGTTTGCTCGTGTACGGACACTCTCCTCTGTGGCTGTGGTGTGGACGCTGCTCCCCAAATAGAGTGATTGGCGTCTCTAGCGCGCGCTGCTGCGCTTGTTGCCGGGATGCTGAGATGTGCGACATCCACAAATGACGGCTCTCTCGCATCCGCAACTTCGACTTCTCTGGCAGGGGATTGTCTGCCATGAGTCGCCGCCAATTCCTCTCTCCTCGCACTGTATGGTAGCCTGGTCTCCATATTTATTTTTTTTTTGTTATTATAATATCACAATAAATATATTTATCAATTCTCGCAACCACCAACGTTGGGCGCCAGTTGTAACGAACCTTTTAGTTCGGTGGTTAAAGCTGAGCTAAAACTCAGCCGAGCTGTGGGTTCGTGGAACAAATTTATATTCGTTGCGCTTGCGAGAATTAATAACACTGATATACTTATTTGTGATTATTATATTTTATTTATTTAATTGCACTTTTATTTGGGTTTGTGTGGTGAAAACTCCTCGGCACTCGCCGTGGCACTTCGGCCTTACGTTGGCTCGGTCACAATCACCTGTTCGCTCGAATCTGTCTGGCTCCGCCAGGACTAAAATTCTCGCGTGGCAAGGATCTTGTTTCTTCACCAATGTCAGGACCTCAGTGTCCTGCGCGATCTGTATGGATTGAGTGACACACTCAATTGCCGATGTTTCACTTCCACTTTGCTGCTACTGTTTGGTTTTGGTTTCACTTGTACTCCTTCTGCTGCTGATGTTCGGCTTCACTGCCTCTTAGCTTCACACTCTTAGCTTTTGACTGTCCGCAATACAAATCCTCGCGCCGTGCTGCGGCGCTCCTTATATAGGCCAGCCGGTGACCTTTTGCCGGGACTGTACCGGGGTGGCGTGATGTTCTTCGGTGGCGTGATCTCTGGTAACTTTCCATTGCCATTTGCTGGCGCCAACCATTGTCTGCCGCTGGTGTGAGCATAGATGGCAGTATTGCACCCGCAATACTGCTCCCACACCAACGGTACATATCCTCATGGATATGTGTGTCAGACACGCTCAAATGGCTGACTACCTGCGCTAAAAAGTGAGAGGACGAAAGAGAGCGAATTCGCCGCAACTGCATCGGGGCCGGATTTCCGCCTGATCGACAGTTGCTGTGAGGGGCGCATATATTATGGCTCCTCACAAAGGTAAGACAAGTATAGTGTGAGGAGCCATGGTATATGCGCCCCGTGAATAGAACTTCCGTTTCGACGGAACAACAAAGCCTGTTGAATTTCTGGAACAAGTTGAGTGGTCAGCCGATGCGTATGGGCTCAACTTGAATTTTGTTCCCAGAGCCATGCCGGAACTACTTCAAGGAATGGCACTTAAATGGTACGTAGCCAACAATCAACACTGGACCAAATGGGTAACTTTTGTCCAGAGTTTTCAAGAATATTTCGTGCCAAGAGATTATTTTGAGAATCTTAAGGACGAAGTTACCCGAAGACATCAGGCTAATCAAGAGCCATTTAAGGTATACATGGTGGAAATGCAGACGCTAATGCGGCCACTGCAATATTCAGCAGAAAAGCAGCTGAATAGGATTTACAACAACAGCCTCCCACATCAATTCAACAATTTGAATGAATTGATGCATTTGGCCGAAGCGTTCGAGGAACTCGAAGCCGACAGGGAAAAGTTGAGACAGCTGAGCCGCATGGAGCAGCCGTATTTTAACACTCCACGGCAAAGACGCAGGGAACCACCACGACAACGCAAGAAAGCGAAATATGACCATATGGAACCCGCTCAGAGGCAAAATCATCCACGATGTATGGTAATGGTGGAGGAGCGAGCAGAAGCCGACACTGGACCCATACCAGCCCCGAGGACGAGACACGACAACGTACAAACCCACATACAGAATCCAGCGAGGTCATGCAGATGTTGCGGCCAGGAGGGACACACGGCAATAGAGTGTACGAATCCCATGCTGGAATTCTGTTGGATATGTGGGCGTATTGGAGTTCGTACGTCAGTATGTTGTTCGTCGGCAAACAGAGACCGGCGTGCGCCACCAAGGGGTGAGCAGAAGCCGAACATGACACGCCACAAGACGCTCATCGGCAGCCTACAGGCCGAAGGTGCGCATCTGACAGCTACCGTAGAGATCGGAAACTGTCAGTACAAGGCGTTGATTGATACAGGGGCCACTAGTAGCTTCGTTAGTTAGCTAGCGCGTGGACTGATCAGCGTAGGCCAACGAAGCGCAACAAAACGGCTAGTCCGCATGGCAGATGGCCGAAGATGCGGAATTTGAGAGCAGATCGAGGTGAACGTCAGACTGGGATGGAGCAGCATGGAGATGCCTCTGCTGATACTGCCAGGAGACAACGACGATCGTGTTCTTGGCTGTAAAGTGTGCAGGCTTCATGGTGGCATATTGAAGCCGCTGAAGGACACATTCCAGAAATTTTCTATGGTGGAAGAAGCAATGGATCAAGCCAACCGGAAGTGCAAATGGATCCAAAAGTTGCGAACGGACACCAAGAAAAACCCCAGGAAGTATCCAGATTACTATGAAGAGTCTGGAAACCTGTATAGGCACATCCCGCATACAGCTGGAGCTAAGGATGCAGCAGCATGGAAATTGTGTATGCCTATCGGGAAGAGAAGTCAAATCATGCAAGAAAACCACTTCTCCGCCGCCGCAGTCCATACGGGTAGCAGGAAAGCTATAGCCCAAATAGCAGCACGCTACTATTGGCCAGGCGTATATAGAGACGTACGAGCATATGCTAAACAATGCGAAATATGTCAATAATATAAGCAGAGTCAATTGGCGGCTCAGGACCGAGCAAGGCACCATAAACCTCGGCGCAGACCATGGAGACCCACAGTCGGAGAGAAAGTATGGCTACACCACCTGTCGAATGCTGCTGAGGGATTCGCAGCATACCAAATTGTGGATTTTTCATCGCCGGTGATCTGCAAGTTGAAGAGCCTCGCGGACAAGCGGATAAGGACAGCGCACATAGGCGACCTGAAGCCGCACAACGACCAGAGTGAGACAGGTGAATCAGACAAACAATAAACAAAAAAAAATTTTATAAAATAATAATAGCTCTGAGACAAAAAAAAAAATTTTTTTTGGAAAGAATGCGTAGAACATTCCAGAATTTTTTTTTTTTCTGTCTATTAAAAAAAAGCGGAAAATAAATAGGCCTCGAGTCAGAGGCTATTTATAATTCATGTAATACAAAACAACCAAAACGGAGCCCAGGCTATTTATAATTCGTTTAATACAAAATAACCAAAACAGAGCCCTGAACCGTCCCAGCCCAAACAACAACAAAAGAACAGCACGGCGAAAGTTCACGCATTCGGCAATGCACCCGAGAGCGGGAGAAATGGCCAGCCGAGAAAGCACGATCATGACCCACTCTCGAGTGCATGCGCTGAATGCAGAACCAAAGTTCAACGGACGACCGCAGAGTTCAACGGCCAGCCCAAACGCATTGCGCAGCACCATTGGCTGGACACACACACACACACACACTAGTACCAGTGCACGCACGGAGAGCGCACCGTCGTTGGCTCTCTCACGTTTGGCGCGGGTGCGTGAACGCTGGAGAGCGTAACAACAACGCAGGCGCAGCCCCACTGGCGGAACACACACAAACACGGGTGCCGATGAACGCACAAAGAGCGCACCGTTGTTGGGCTCTCTCACGTTTAGCACGAGTGCGCGAACGCGCAACAACAACGAAGTGCCTTTCGAGCGAGCATTGGCAAGAATACACTGTTGACTATCTTCCACGTTTAGCGCGGGTGCGCGATCGAGGGAGAGAATGTCAACAACAAAGTGTGTGTTGAAACAAATGCCGAAGGAACCGTCGTCGGCTCTCTCACGTTTAGCGCGAGTGCGCGAACGCTGGGGAGTGTAACAACAACAAATAGTGTGTTGTACCAAATGTATGCATGCCGAGTGCACCGGGATTGCAGAGCACGCCGTTGTTGACTCTCGTACGCTTTGCGCGGGTGCGCGAGCGATGGGAAGAGCAACAACAACGTTTGCAATTTTGTGCAAATGCATGCACACAGGGTGCATCGAGGATCACTCTCCTACACTTGCGCGGGTGCGTGAGCAATATGGAGAGTGATGACAAGTCTAGAAGAACAGCAACAACAACGTCAAGGAAGTGGACATTGGCACGACGGCTACTGGTCGCCGCACGTCAGACCCGGGTCCTTGCGAGGATCCCAGCGCAGCTGGAACCCGGCGCGAATGGGGAGCCGAGTTGACGGCGCGGATGGCGGCTAGTCGCCGGCTGCCGCGCCCACGCGGACGAGCGACGCGCAGGATGCGCGCAAGGCTACCAAGCCCAAAACCGTCGCGTCGAGCGGGGTACCAGGGGTGGGAACTAACCTCTTGTAAGTGCAGATGATCGTTCCTGTGGGAAACTTGAAGCTTCCCACTGTCGAAGAAAGGGGGGAGTGTGAGGAGCCATGGTATATGCGCCCCAATGAACCCACCCTTAACAAATCAACTCATATACCTACACACTTGAGCGGTACCTGCTAGCTGATCTTTCACTTGCTTCTATCCTATAGGTTACATGCTACACGTATTGCACACAATCTCCTCCTTAAAAAAGTATAATTTATGGGTGACCCTTTTTTATTGGTGGTTGGGATCGATCCCAACCATAAATCAAGACCCTACGATCATAAATGTCACGCACGTGACCGAAAACCACACATTTTTCTAAAAAAGGTCGCACATCTGTCACCCCCACCACAAAATCAATAATTTATGACCTATAATGAGGCAATTAAAATTCAGAAGCCACTTCCGAGTTGCTCGCTACGCGTGAGCTCTTGGCGCATATCGTGCATCTCCTGCTGCAGCTCCTGCTCCTTGCGACTCTGCTCTATCTCGTTGAGCTTCATATTGTTCTTGAGCAGCTTGAGCCGTCCCTAATTCGTATTGATTCACTGCAGCTGCTCCATCTCCCAACATCGTCGAACAACTTCATCCTCAACAATCAACAATGAAGTTCGGCTCAATCGTTGACTACTACCTGTAACTACGCAGCCAAGACAAGTCTTTATGATCTGCCTGATCTGCCCAACACATATCAAATCATAGAACATGCTGGCTCCAATCAGCAAATCCACACACTGAGGCTTGTAGAAGGTGGGATCAGCCAGTCGTATGTTAGCCGAAATATTCCAATTTGTAATGTCAATTAGAACGCCGCGTGATCCGTAATCGTGGGTGAGACGAACGCAGTGAGTGAAGCGGCATAATCCGATGTTTGTGACTTAAAATCAATTTCCACCGTGAGACCTTCCGTGCGAACATTGGTGTCACCAAGACCAGACACTATAGTTGAAGATCGCGTTGTTTTTAACTGCAACTGCTGCGCCAGCCGCGAGGTAACTAGATGCAGCTGAGAGCCTGAATTCAGCAAAGCTCTGCATGGAAGAAATCGGCCCGTTCGACTTTAACAAGAATAAGAGCAATGGCCAGTAGCACCGCCTCTGCTGAACCATCCTGTGCATCAAGAGAAGCAGCAGAAGATGGTAAAACGCACGATGAAGACGCGATGAGAGCAGATTCAGCTATTGCATTGGCTGGCTGCTGGGAGATGTTGTCGTCAAAGTGCAGCAAGGTATGATGCCTATTGCCACAGACATGGCAATGCCCACTGCCGCACTCACGAGAATGGTGCCCAGCCTTTAAACATCTTCTTCGCTTCCCTTTGTCGCAGAGAGGGAGAAAGGTTTCCAAATCGGCTGCACGTATAAATTGTGTGGCCGACACAATTACAAAATGGGCTCGGAGACATGTTGCTTTGGGATGCCACAAAGGATCGTCTACTGGGGTTAGTGTATTGATTGTTTTTTCCCACCTGAGTGTTGCCATTGCATGTTCCAGGTTCTCTAGCTTTTGGCATCGTTTCTCCAAGAACGCATAGAATTCTTCAGCTTAGGATATTTGGTCCATAGATGCAGCTTCCTCCCAACAAGTCTGAGTAGAGATGTCCAGCTTTTGTAGCAGCATGTGTATGACCTTGCAGACAGCTATTTCCTGCTTGCTTCCCAAAGATGCAAACTCGCGTAGCTTCCCTGCAGAAGTCGAATCCACCTTTTTGAGGCCAACAATCTCCTTGATGTGCGATTGAAAAACTAATCGCTTATTATTGAAGAGATTGTTCAAAATGCCAAAGCCGCACGATAGTTCGCACTGGATATTTCTAGCGAATGTACCGACTCTACCGCCACGCTCGACAAACATGACCGTAAATGTTGAAGCTTTTCAATGTCACTAAGCTCAGTGTCTTTATCAATGATCGAGTTAAACATGGATATAAAGTTTGCGTATTCCGTGTAACCGCCAACGAATGTAGGCAGCTTGAGTTCCGGTAAGCGCGGTCGATGATAGCGATCAATAATGATGGGAGTTGACCGATCAGCTGCCGACTCAACATTCCGAAATGTTGACGATAAGGGACGCGTTTCGAACATTTCAAGCTGCCTTTTCAACCGATCTTTCAGTGACATGTTTATCTCCAGAAAGTTTCTGCTCAGCACACTGCTTATTTCTTCGAAGTTAAGACGTTCCAGAGCGTCATGAAAACGGTTGAAATCGGCTCCAGTTGTGTTGAGCTGCTCTAAGGTTGACTTGATTTGTACCGAATCAAACGAACTTATAGCAGACACCGAACACAACTCGTTAAGCCTCTGTAGATCACTATACATCGCTTGAGTCTTGCGCGTTAAATAAGAAATAAGCGCAGGCACACTTTCACTGGACGCGACTGTTGTGTTCATATTTAGGCTTAACGCTCGCACAAAATTGCAGCCAAATGCACAAATTTACCGACAACAACAAAATGCAATGTTTCTATGTGCTCAATCGCGCACGCACAGCTGCTTATGTACACGAAAGAAGTTCACGAAAGTTCAAACGAAGCAGCGGCACACACTAAACGACGATTGCGTAGCGGATTTATCACCAAGCGGAGAGAAGACAAATGCACCAACAACGAACGGCTTCTATATACCGCCCACGCTCAGCTGCTTATGTACCGACGCACGAAAAATTCACAAAAGTTCAAAGCGAAGCAGAGGCACACTAAGCGGCGATTAAGAAGCGATATGATTTGCACTTGGCTTTGAATGTTTTATGCACTAATTTTATTTGCAACTAGTTTGATCACAAATGTTTTGTTTTTGTATTATTATAGACTAGAAGCCAATTGCTTAGTCTTTCAACAACGACCGAGTATATTAATTGTCCACTATCAATGAGCGAGTTGGCGTCAGGAGGAAATTAGTTGCAGTCATTAATTTAATGTACATTTGGAGCCATGCATGGCTCAATATATATAGAGTATTCTTAGTTGCATTTACACATGCAAATTATGTTAAGTGCAGCCAGCATTATGAACGCTCCTCTTTGCCGCTGTCTTCTTTACCGCGCTCTCTTGTGCTCTCTCTCTCAATTTTTGGACCACGCCCACAACCGCCGCCCCTAGAAACTTCGTCCCTATAAATTTAAAATGCGCATATCTGCCGTAATTTGCTAGCTGGGGTCGGAAAATTTTGCAGGTATGTTACCGGTAACTTCCCCAAAGATCGATAAGAAAATTGGATGGCCACGCCAACTCCACCTTCCTAAACCGATTCACCTGCTGCTGTAAATCGATAAACCCATATCTCACGCAATTTGAAAACTTAAGTCACCAAATTTTAAAGGTATATTGCTAGTAACACTCTTCATAAATGTGGAAACAAAATTTTGGACCACGCCCACTTCCACCCGCAAAAAACGATAAATGCCTGTATCTCCCGCAATTTAAGAATTACAGTTGCCAAACTTAGAAGGTATATTAATAAGATCGGGCCACGCCCACTCCAACCCCCAAATCCGATAAATCACGTTTGGCCACAAACGTATGGTATGTGGAAGGTGGTGCATTGATCCATTAAAGAACGGTAGAATCCGACCAAAAGTATCCTGGCACTGTGGTGGAGTCAAGGTTGAGATCGGGTCAAATCCTGTCCGCTGTGAGGGACGCGAATAGTTAGCAATATCGCATTTGTATTAATAAGCTTAGATCAGCTTATGAAGCTTATGGTGCTTTAGAAAGTTTTTGATCGCATTTGAATGCAGACCTGTGCCCTTGAGCTTTCAGATGCAAGCATGCGCCCCTGAACTTTCAAATCAGCTGCGTTTGCGCATGGAGTTTATTTTTCTGCAAGCTGGGGTTGGTGCCAGAAGCACTAAGTGGAATCTGTGCCAAAATTTATTTTCACCCCCGTGAAAATATTTACACGCGGACAAAATTTTAAGTCCGAAAACAACAGTTTTAAGTGCGATATCATTTGGAAGATCACACTGAAGACCGGCCCCACCCGACCCCACCAGACCCCAGGTGGAATTAGTAAAATTTCATAGTGCAAAGTGTGTGTGCAAAAATAAAATTAAAATTGAAGGCTGAGCGGTTAAATAGTTTTGGGTTTATCGGCAAGGCGTAATAAAAAAAAAAGGACAATAAAATTATTAAATAAAAAAACGGTGCTTACCGACTTGCCGATAACCAGGCTTGCCCTGCAAATACTGCATGCAAATAATAGACACCGTACCGTAGTAGTCGTTTTTTAGAGTACGAATGTGGTCCACCCTAAATTAGTAGATGCACGTAGGCGGCCGTTCAATAGGAGAGTTAAGCAGATAAACGAACCGCACAGAAAACGCTCAAATGCAATTCTCACTCAATAAGCGCTCAGTGAGGAGATTTTCGAAATGCGTAAGACAAGCTGATGTCGTTGCTGCGGTCAAACTTTCAAGGTTACGGAAGCGACAGCCTCCTTACGTATGGGCAGTTAAATAGAAGTATAAGAATCAAAAGATAACAAGATAGAACGTTGCAGTCGGACGCAACCGACAGCGAAATACTATTATACCTTAATTTGTGTACAGTTAAGAAAATCTCTTTTCGAGATTTTAAGGGCGGGAGTAGGCGTTGCCCATTTTGCCCAGGCATTTATCGTTTTTTGTGGGCGGGAGTGGGCGTGGGCAATATACATTTAAAATTTGGTGACTTATGTTTTCAAATTGCGTGAGATATATGGGTT
Source organism: Drosophila infuscata (assembly GCA_035042205.1). Lineage (NCBI taxonomy): Eukaryota > Metazoa > Arthropoda > Insecta > Diptera > Drosophilidae > Drosophila > Drosophila infuscata. The sequence goes on along the minus strand of JAWNLR010000182.1, from coordinate 47,088 downwards.
TATCGATTTTCACGAACAGGTGTATAGGTAGGTGGAGTTGGCGTGGCCATCCAATATTTGTATCGATCTTTGGGGGAGTTACCAGTAACATACCTGCAAAATTTTGCGACTATAGCTTGCAAATTACGGCAGATATGCGCATTTTAAATTTCTAGGGACGAAGTTCCTTAGGGCGGCGGATGTGGGCTTTACCAGCAAATTACCTTTCAAGTTTGCTTACTCTATCTTTAAAATGTTCGGAGATATACGGAGTTATCGATTTACAATCGGAATTGTCGATTATAGGCGCAGGTGTGGGCGTGGCACCACAAATTTGTTATCGGTTCTTAAAGGCGACTACCAGTAATATACCTACCAAATTTGACGTTCCCTACTTAAAAACTGCGAAAGATTTAGCCATTTCAAAATTTTAGGGGCGGGGGTGATGGGGGCGTCGGAGGTGGGCGTGGTACATGCCGATCTTTCAAGGACCTCGCCAACAACCTACCAACCAAAATTGGTGACTGTTCAATCTTACAATGTTAAGATACCTAAGGAGGCTTCTTATCGCGATGATATATTAAGACGTGAAAAGACACGTACGCGGCACCCATTGTGTCCGTAATAAAACCATCCGCGATAAGAGTTCTCCGAACTGATAGGATAATGAGTCTAGACGCATTTGCAGCAGTAAATATGTAACTAGATAATTTCCTAAGTAGGATAAGAATAGTTGTATCTATCTGTAAGATAATCTAGAAGTTTTCAATAAACCTGCCGAAGCAATTCGGCAGCAGTATATGTTCGAACCTTTAACAACGTCGTCGTGTTATTATTTTGCTCTTGCGAGACACCGCTTGCCTTTTATATATATATTGTACTTCCCGAAATAAACAGTGACTGTTTCCATTAAGTTGTAAGAGATATGTGGATTTATCGATTTGGTAAAATCGATTTTCGCGGTTTTTTAGCTCCCTAGTGGACATAGGACCAAACTTTTGAGGGTACGTACCAGTATACGTTCCAAGTTTCAAATCTATATCTCTAAGGGTGTCGGAGGAACGCGCGTTCATACAGATGGACAGACGGACGGACGGACAGCATGACGGACATTGCACAAAACCAATATACCATTATACCATTGGTGCGCTCCAAACACCTTGATAAGGTTTACGGGAGACCTGAAAACCTTCGACATCCTTTAATAAAAATCTATCATTCCTTAGAGTCTTCGCTATAATATAAGGTCCTTTGTTCTTTGGTATTAATTTTCTGGATGCCCCTATTGTGCTGTCGAAGTTTTTAACCATTACGTAGTCACATTTTTATAATCTTTCAGTTCCTTTCTCCTAGAATCATATTTGTTTTTATTGTAAGCTTGGACTTGTATTTGTTTCTCCGTTGCATTAGCTCTGATCTCTTCTAAACTTTCTTTTGTTGTTGTGACAATTATTTCCTCTAATTTACCTTTAGCTCGTCTTTTAGAATTCCCTTTGTCCTACGCCGAACAACATGGAACTTGGCAATTGGTTAATACTCCTATGTTGTGTGTTGTTAAGTGCATATTCTACTTCTTTTAAAACCTTGTCCCAGTGTATACCTTTTTCTGGTTTTACTAGCTTTGCTATCATAGTCCCAATGCTCCTGTTGGTTCTCTCAACTTGACCGTTAGTCTGTGGCGACACTGTTGCGATTTTCATAGGTATGATGCCGCTTTCTACTAAAAATTGATCGAACTTATTTGAGGTGAAATAAGAACCACGTTTTGAAATAATGTGTTTCGGTCTGCTGTAAGCTCTGAAATAGTCTTTGAGTGCAGTGATAACTTCTTTTGTGCTTGTTGTCTTTGTTGCATATAGCCGTGTAAATTTAGAAAAACCGTCTTTTACCACAAATATGTGTTTTTTTGGTCTGCCGGTATCAACAGGTCCATAATGGTCGATGTGTACCAGCTCAAACGGCTTATTGCCTTTTGGAATGCAATTTAATAATCCTTCTCCTTTACCTGTCTTTGGTGAAAAGGCTATGCATTTCAAACAGTTTTCTATATACGAACAGAATTTTTCTTTGATTTTGGGGAACCAGTAACTTTTGTTTATTAAATTTGTCATTTTGTCTCACCCTATGTGCCCTATTTCGTTGTGGTATTTGTAAATCACATGGTCCTCCATTTCTTCTGGCACATAAAATAAAATTCTATCATCGTTTGTTTTTCGATAAATTATTCCGTTTCGCATTTCGAATAGTTTGTGCTCCGATGTTTCTAAAAATTTCTAAAGCTTTTTAATATTCTCATCTTTGGCTTGGCAAATAATTAGATTGTCTTCGAAACTGTTTGTCTCCACTATGAGAATATTGTTGCATCTACTCAAAACGTCTACGTGCAGCATTCTTGTTCCTGCTCTGTGAACTAGTTCGTAATCGTAATTTTGCAGCTCTAAAGCCCATCGAGCAATTCGAGGATTAAGCTCAATTTTATTTAGCGTCAGAGTAAAAGAGTTGCAGTCTGTGATTATTTTGAAACGTTTTCCTTGAAGATATATGCGGAATCTGCGTAAAGCGTATAGTATTGCTAAAGTTTCCAATTCGAAATTGTGGTATTTTTCTTCTGCGCTTGTTGGATTGGATGAAGCTTAACATATTGTTTTCTTTGCAGCAAGACTGCGCCAAAACCTAAAGCACTGGTATCGCAGTGTAACTCAATTTCGTTTTTGTAATCGTATATTGCCAATACTGGTGATTGAATTAACTTCTCTTTGAGTTTCAAAAAACAATTTAATTCTTTTTAAATTCGAAAAGCTTATATTTTTTTAATTGATTTTATATAGGTTTGGCTATTGTCGAATAATCTTTTATAAACGATTGAAAGGCATGTGTTTTCTCTGGTACTGGGAAATTTTGTACCGCTTCTTTGCCTTTGTCGCGAATGCCTTCTTTTGTAATTGAAAATCCTTAGTATTTAACGGTTGATTGCAAAAACTCACACTTGTCCATACGTAATTTCAATTCGTTTTGGACTAGTCTTTTAAAACCATCTTTGAGTGTTTCTAAATGTCCGTTTAAATTTTTGCTAGCTACCAAGATATCGTCCATGTAAACTGTGACTTTGTTTTCTTTAATCAAGTCGGAAAAATTGTGTTAACAAATCGTTGAAATACTGCCGAGGCTGTTTTCAATCCCATGGGCATTCTGAGAAACTCAAATTGTCCCATAGGTGTAGCGAACGATGTTTAATTGATTCTTTTTCTACAAAAATGTGAAAATAATCGTTTTTAAGATCTAATTTGGAAAATACTGTTTTGTTTACTAAACTGTCGAGTAAGTCGTCAATAAGTGGTAAAGGGTATTTTTCTTTTATTAATACTTTGTTAAGTTTTCTAAAATCAATACAAAGTCTGAGGTCTCCTGTTTTCTTCTTTACTAAAACTATCGGAGAGGCGTATTCTGAACTACCAGGTTGTATAATCCCGTTTTTTAAATATTCATCTAAAAGATTTTGCAGTTTGTCTTTTTCGGTGTAAGAAAGTCGTATAAGAGTACAACTAAATGGTTTTGATTTTTCTAAATTTAACTTTATTTCGCCTTTGATAATTGGTTTGTCTGGGTTTACTGCTCTTGTGTAAAAATTATCTAACAATTGCTTGAATTTGCACTGTGTTGTATAGCTAACTATTTAAATATTCTCTTTCTCAACTGTTGGCATAACTATCTGAATATTTTCTTTCTTAACTGTTGGCATAACTATCTGAATATTTTCTTTCTTAACTGTTGGCATAACTATCTGAATATTTTCTTTCTCAACTGTTGGCATAACTATCTGATTATTTTCTTTCTAAACTGTTGGCATAACTATTTGACTCCTCATATGATAACTTGGTTCAGCATTGCTATGAGGTTCAAAACCTCAATTTTCTCCACCGTAACCATCCTCAAGGTGCTTAAATCTAAACTTAGGTTGCATGCGTACATGAAATCCCTTCCAAAAAAATAACATTTTTTATTTATTTATTTATTTTTTAAAATGTAACAAAATGATCTTCCAAAAATTTTTAATTGGCTATGATTTAAGCCGAAAAGGAACTTAAAACTGGTTGTAGCGCTAATTCACTTGGTACGCGATGTTTTATTTTATAAAAGATATGGAACTTCCAGAGTCTATGAGGCATTCTGCAATTAATGGAGATTTAATGGAGTTCGCAAAATATATTTTAAATTTTCTTACATTATTATTTGTAATGTTGTTTTTCCTTTCTTGGCATTGTGCCACGAAGTGTCCAAACGTTCCACATGCATAGCATGACCCACGCTCACGCTTTGGTTTGCGGCAGTTCCGGGCAATGTGGCCTTTCAAGTTGCAATTCGAACAACGCATCTCCTTCCTTAGCCGGTTTGTGTTCCGTTTTGAAGACTTTTCCTTGCGGTAGGTGAATATTAGCGAACGCCTTCAACATCTGGGCTGGATCGTTGAAGCATTGAATGCGTGCCTGGTTACGTAAAATGGTTGACGGAATGCCTTCTATGATGTTTACAAGTAGTTCCTCCTTGTCAACGTTATTGTTGCTGGCCAGCAATATTTTGTTTTCAAAGTATGAGCCGAAGCTTTCTTTGTAGTGCCATTGTCGTTTTTGGAAGTTGTCTCTGGCTTCCATTTTGGAAATCTTAACGCTGAATGCCACGATCAGCTGATCCAACAGTTGCTCTGCTGGTTCCAAGATTCGTGTTTCATTTCCGTGCAGCCATTGTTGTGCTTTGCCTTTTAACTTTGCTAAAATCAATAAACGCCAGTAAGATGAGTTTAAATTGTAAATATTTGCAATATTTTTGACTTGTCTAACCCAATTACGAGCGCATGATTCGTCATCGTAGTCAAGTGTCACTTCCTTTGCCAAGTTGAACGCTGTTAAATCTACGTCGCCAAACTTGTTTACATTTGCAGCCTGGTGATAAGATTTCACCACAGCACTACATTGCTGCTAACTCCGACGTTAACATCTGATCTGCGTATGTTAAAGTTGTCTCTGCCGTCGCCTCTGCTGACGTCATTGTCGTCGCCGCCGTTGTCTTCATTTTCGTCATTGTCGTCTCCGCCGTTGTCGTTTTTGTCGTCGTCGCCGTTGTCTTCATTTTCGTCATTGTCGTCTCCGCCGTTGCCGTTATTGTCGTCGCCACCGTCAGCACCGTTACTTATGCTGCCGCCCTTGTCGCCGCCGCCTATGCCGTTGTTGTTGTTGTTGTTGCTGAGCGTCGACTTTTTCAACACGTCATGATCCGTTATTGTCGTCGCGAGCAAGCGGGCTACTAGCTCTGTCTTAGTGACCGTGGTCGGCAATTTTATTGCCGCTAGCCACTTTTCAACTGTGTCACTGGATATTCATTGAATTTTATATTGTCCATTGTATTATTACTCTTTCTCCCTTTTTTTTTTTGGTGATCCCACGGCCTACTACAGGCCGTAAATAAAAGACATTGGATTATTCTGTTCCTTTATGCAATGGTACGTCTACTTATAATAGTGACCAGCGACAGACTAACTCACTCTCGCTCGTCAGTCTTGACATGTCTTTTTTGTGTCTCATTTATATACAGTGACGACAAGCTTATTTAGGACAGTGTCTAGCAAAAATTTTAAGGTACTATAAAGTTTAAACAAGGAAAAAAACGCAAAATGTTTAAATGCCAATTTGTTTTATAAAAACATTAATTAATTAATTAAAATTAGTCAAAAACTGAAAACATATCCAAAATACATTTCCAAGCTTAATTCGGACAGTCTTAAAAAAGTTACATATTTGGCGTATAAAAACTTAAATAAGGATGTTAATACTTAGTATGATATCCTTTAGCCTTAACAACTTCGCTTAACCTATTTTTCATGGAAGATACCAGCTTCCGGGTAGTTTCTGGGCTGATCTTGTTCCACTCCTCCAGCAGAGCATTTTTGAGATCTTGTTTGCTGGTTATCTTGTGATTCCGGATGTTATTTTCCAGCAGAGCCCACAAATTTTCAATAAAATTTAAGTCTGGAGACTGGGCCGGTGGAATTATCACGTGGGGGCAGTTCCAGATAAGCCAGGACTGTACTATTCCGGACTTATGCTTGGGGTCGTTGTCCTGGTCGATCCGGAAAGTACTTCGGTTTCCAGCCTCTCGGCACTTTGGAGTAAATTTTCCTTTTGTATATCGAAGTACACATTCCTGTCCTTTGTTGTTTCAATTATCACCAAATTTCCAACACTGGCTGCCGAGATAGATACCCATACCAAAACATTTCTTCCGCCGTGCTTGACTGTTGCCTTTAAGTTTTTGGGACTCAGCTCAGTATTAGAGTGTCGCCACATATAATTCCATCCGTCCTGGCAAAAAATGTTGAATTTGTACTCATATTCAAATATGACTGTGTTCCAGAACTCCAAATACTTGTCCAAGTGGATTTTGACGAACGTCATCCTATAACCTGTATTTTTTGCTTATATAAATTGCTCTTTCTGTGGTACTTGGGCCTTAAAGTCATGGTTGTGCAGAACTTGGAGCACAGTTTCCACACTGAACTTTTTCCTCATTTCATCCTGCACCTATTGAGTCAGTTTTTGAGCCGATAGCTTAAGATTTCCCCTTGAAATCTTGATGATCCCCGGCTCGTCCTGCTTGGTGAAAATCGGGTTTGGTGCCATTCCGCCCTTGTCCTCTGTCCGATTTTCGTCGACGAAACTCCAAATGATGTAGAATACAGTTGAGGAGTTTAGATTGACCATTTCAGCTATTTGGCGATATGAATATCCAATTTTTAAGTGTTCCAGGACGAGTTCCCGTTGCTCAATGGTAGTCCGTTTGCCCATAGTCCTTGTTGGCTTGTTGCACCCGAGGTGCAGGATATAACTAATTTGACTACGAAGGATTGGTCTATTTATACCGAAAAAATTCAACTTTAGGTAGAAAAATCCGGGTTTTATGGCACCCAGGTGTCCATAATGTAACCGTCCAAAATAACTTTTCATCCTAAATAGCGGTCCTTTTTTACATAACCCGACCTAACGGGTGGGGAAATCCCAGTTTATTAGGGTCATATATTCATTTCGGTGGTCAATACATGTACCTGCCATGGGTTTTTGGAATTTTTTAAAAATAATGTATAATTATTTTATGGCAGGCAATAAAAATTTTTGCTAGACACCGTCCAAAATAAGCTTGACGCCACTGTATACTGTAATTGTAGTGAAAGTGCAGTTGGTGAAAAAATACGTGGTTGCGAGTTAAATCAAACCAGACAAAAAAAAGTCAATCCCCAAACATGCTTATAGGCAAGTCGGCGGTGGAGCTAAAAGTCCAGACCGGATCAAGTCTGGCCAGAAGAAACAAGAAGCTAACCAACGCGTCGGTGGATGGATATAACTAACTAGGTTATACTAGTTTGGAAACCCAACGTACCAAATACAAAATTTGCGAGTAAGCGGGACGAGGGTGCGAAGGCGCAAATTTTGGATCATCCCCACCCTGGATTTCGAAGTGGATTTCGCTATTGTCTAAGAGACAATAAACAGCTTGTGTCTTATTAACATCCCATGAGTATTGTCAGCCAGTATTAGTGACGTATAAAAATTAATATTTGAAAAGCAAAAAAAAAGTGATTGATCAGCTCAGCTAAGTGTGCACGCACATACAAACGTACATTTTAGGCTGAAATGCTTATCGTCTTTTGATTGTTTTGTGTAATAAAACAGCAGATCATAAAACTGCTGAGTTCATAAAACTAAGATCGCAAAAATGCAAAGTTCATAAAACTGCTGATAAGCATTACACTTACATTACGCTCCTAATCATCAGCTGTATGAAGTTTTTTTATACCCTTAACCCATTGAAAATGGGTGAAAAGGGTATAATGGTTTTGTGCAAATGTATATAACAGGCAGAAGGAAGCATCTCCGACCCCATAAAGTATATATATTCTTGATCAGGATCAACAGCCGAGTCGATATAGCCCTGTCCGTCTGTCTGTCCGTCCGTCCGTCCGTCTGTCCGTCTGTCCGTCTGTCCGTCCGTCTGTATGAACACGCGGATCTCAGAGACTATAAGAGCTAGAGACTTCAAATTTGGAATGTAAGTTCTAGTGTACCAGGCGCAGATCAAGTTTGCATTATTTTATCGATAACTGCCTCAGTTTCTGAATTATCGATACATTTAGATTTCCGATAGCAATAAATTCCACAATTTAGGAGGCAGAGGCTTCTTATTTATACATAATATGCATATACATATTATTGATCAATCGCCAAAATTTCATTAAGATCGGATAAGAAACACCAAAGTTATAGTCGAAAATATATTCTCATATTGATCTCATTTCTATCAGCAGCCGCAAGCGTTTTCTGTATACATATAAATAGGTGAGCGCATGTGTGAGAAAGAGATGGCATGATAATCGACGCTAGCGTCAATATATTTGTGTGTATTCTGCAGAGCCCCGATAACTACTCTTTCGTGTACGTGTGTTTGTATTTATGTATGTATATGCACGTGTTTGTAGCCATTTAGTGCGGGCATTCATTGCGGGATTTGCACTTAAATCATCTTAAAGGGAAACTAGAATATATTTAACAACTGGGTTAAGGGTATATCGTTGTCGAGTTAACTCGACTACTGCGTCTTACTTGTTTTTATATATTTTTTATTATTCAATTTATTGTAAAATTTATAGAATCAATTTAAATTCCTTAATTTTAAGAATAAAAATAATAATGATAAATTGCTGATTTGTTAATATACTGCTGATAATAAACAAAACGGATGGTCATGTTTAAATTATACATATATACAGTGGTTCACAAAACGGTTGGACCGGTGCCTAGCAAAAAATTTAAAGTGCTATAAAGTTTAAACAAGGAAACAAATTCAAAATGTTTAAGTGCCAATTTATTTAATGTTATATCACATTTGAAAAGGAACTTTAGTTTTTATTAAAATATTAATTAATTAATTAAAATTAGTCAAAATCTGAAAACATAACCAAAATTCATGTCACAAAAGTATTTGGACCAGTCTTAAAAAAGTTACATATTTGGCGTATAAAAGCTTAAATAAGGATGTTAATACTTAGTATGATATCCTTTAGCCTTAACAACTTCGCTTAACCTATTTTTCATGGAAGACACCAGCTTCCGGGTAGTTTCTGGACTGATCTTGTTGCACTCCTCCAGCAGAGCAGTCTTGAGATCCTGTTTGCTGGATATCTTGTATTTCCGGATGTTATTTTCCAGCAGAGCCCACAAATTTTCAATAACATTTAAGTCTGGAGACTGGGCCGGTGGAATTATCACGTGGGGGCAGTTCCAGATAAGCCAGGACTGTACTATTCCGGCCTTATGCTTGGGGTCGTTGTCCTGGTAGAACCGGAAGGTCTTCGGATTCCTAGCTTCTCGGCACTTTGGAGTAAATTTTCCTTTAGTATATTGAAGTATACATTCCTGTCCATTGTTGTGTCAATAATCACAAAATTTCCGCCACCGGCTGCCGAGATACAGGCCCAAACCGTGACACTTCCTCCGCCGTGCTTGACTGTTGCCTTCAATTGTTTGGGGTCCACCTCAGTATTGGGTTGTCGCCACATATAATTCCATCCGTCCTGGCAAAAAATGTTGAATTTGGGCTCATATTCAAATATGACTATGTTCCAGAACTCCAAATCCTTGCACAAGTGGATTTTGGCGAATGTCATCCTATAACCTGTATTTTTTGCTTATATAAATTGCTCTTTCTGTGGTACTTGGGCCTTAAAGTCATGGTTGCGCAAAACTTGGAGCCCAGTTCCCATACTGAACTTTTTCCTTATTCCATCCTGCACCCATTGAGTCAGTTTTTGAGCCGATAGCTTAAGATTTCCCCTTGAAATCTTGATGATCCTTGGCTCGTCCTGCTCGGTGAAAATCGGGTTTGGAGCCATTCCGCCCTTGTCCTCTGTCCAATTTTCGTCGACGAAACTCCAAATGATGTGGAATACAGTTGAGGTGTTTAGATTGACCATTTTAGCTATTTGGCGATATATGAATATCCGATTTTTAAGTGTTCCAGGATGAGTTTCTTTTGCTCAATGGTAGTCAGTTTGCCCATGGTCCTTGTTGCCTTGTTGCACCCGAATTGCAGGAAAAAACTAAACTGACTATGGAGAATTGGTCTATTAAAACCGAAAATATTAAATTTTAGGTAAAAAAAATCCGGGTTTTATGGCACGCAGGTGTCCATAAAGTACCTGGTCCAACATTTTTTGACCTATAATTTAGGTACTTTTTTACATAACCCGACCTAGTGAGTGGGGAAATCCCAATTTTTTAAGGTCATATATTAATTTTTGTGGTTAATATATGTACCTGCCATGGGTCTTTGGAATTTTTGAAAAATATTACATAATTACTTTATGGCAGGCAATTAAAATTGGTGCTAGGCACTGGTCCAACCGTTTTGTGAACCACTGTATATGATTCCTAATTCCTTTTTAACACTCTATACAAACAGCTTTTCGTCGATGAACCTTGGGCCCAATGATCGCATCGACTGCAGACAATTAAAAAAACATCTAAATGAGTGAGTAAAGTACGACTAGCTAATAAAGAAAATATATATATGTATGTCTGTATATAAAATAAGTCTGACCAACAGCAGGGTAAATATATAGAAGCCTTAATTTAAGTAAAATATTTTAAGATACAATTTAGCATGAAGCCTGAAAGATGGCACACTTTGTCTACTTTTTGGACTGCCATGCTCAGGGAAAGGTGGCGTGGGTCTGGTGCTGCCTCAACAAACGGTGTTACAATAATAATAACATCGTAGACAGAGACGTGAGGACGGGAGACGGAAAATGACCCATACAATATGGAAACGAACTGACATGTCTATAGCCTATCTAGATTTGGAGAACTAAGATGGCATTGTTCTCCATCTCTACCCACCCAATCTTGTAGGACCAATCATAATTTAGTATCCTACCCAATGAAAAGCCTGCTGTTCTGAAACCTAAGGTGCCTTTAAATAAGAACAATTAGTTCATACTGATCTCTTTAATAACTTAATTCAGATGGTATTCAGGGGACAAATTCTTGGTGATAGGAGTTGACTTATTCTACTATAATTTGGATTAATGGCCAATAAATTTAAAATATATGTGCATTTCACATGCAAAAAAAAAAACAAAATTCCTAGGGCGCTCTATTTTCGATTATTGCATCCTATGATGCGAACACATCCGGCTATGCCGTACTCACTACCGTAATATCCTTAATGATCCATCGATGTCAGCAGGCCTGATCTGTAGGCGATGATAATCAAAAATAAAGATGCAACAATTCGTAACAAAGCGCTCAACTAGAAAAAATTATTCAAATTTGTAAGTATGGAATTTAATGTAACTTAAGATTAAAATTCATTTTCAATAAGTATTACATTACAGCTTTTAATCTGTTAACCCTCTGTGACTTAAAAAATAACAGTGGCTATTGTTTTTGTTCTTGGTGTCGTTGTTCCTGTTGTTGTTGTTGTACCCGATGTTGTTGTTGTTATTCCTGTTGTTATTGTTCCTGTTGTTGTTGTAGTTCTTGTTGTTGTTGTTGTTGTTGTTGTTGTTGTAGCTCTTGTTGTTGTTGATCTTGTTGTTGTTGTAGCTCTGGCTGTTGTTGATGTAGATCTTGTTGCTTTTGTTGTAGCTCTTGTTGTTGTTGTTGTTCCTTTTGCAGTTGCCCTGGGCAAAAAGGGGCCACCTCTCCTCGATTTCGAATCCGACCTATTTTTTTTCCCTATGGCCGAACACAAAAGATATACATTTTCAACGCCTACTCACAATCACTAAAATCCAGAATGTACTCACAATAAAATATATAAACCGAAGAAAGGGCATCGGTGGTCAGTGCCGTGGTCGAGAGTGTATTGTGGTGCGCTGTTAATTTTGGCGTGGTGTGCCTGCAGTATTTGCAGGTTAGGTCCGGGTATCGGCAAGTCGGTATGCTCCTTTTCTTTATTTATTTATTTTTTTATTTACAATGCCTTGCCGATAAGCCCAAAACTGTTTAACCCCACAGTCTTTATTATACCCTGAACCCATTAAAAATGGGTAAAAAGGGTATAATGGTTTTGTGCAAATGTATGTAACAGGCAGAAGAAAGCATCTCCGACCCCATAAAGTATATATATTCTTGATCAGGATCAATAGCCGAGGCGATATAGCCTTGTCCGTCTGTCTGTCCGTCCGTCTGTCCGTCCGTCTGTCCGTCTGTCTGTCTGTCTGTCCGTCCGTCTGTATGAATATAAGAACACGCGGATCTCAGAGACTATAAGAGCTAGAGACTTCAATTTTGGAATATAAGATCTCGTATACCAGGCGCAGATCAAGTTTGCGTTATTTTATCGATAACTGCCTCAGTTTCTGAATTATCGATACATTTAGATTTCCGATAGCAATAAATTCCAGATATCTCTCACAATTTAATGGATACAGTCACTAATTTTGGGTTGTTGTTTTAGGTTGTTGGCGAGGTCCTTGAAAGATCGGCATGTGCCACGCCCACCTCCGACGCCCCCATCACCCCCGCCCCAAAAATTTTCAAATGACTATATCTTCCGCAGTTTTTGAGTAGGGAACGTCAAATTTGGTAGGTATATTACTGGTAGTCGCCTTTAACAACCGATAACAAATTTGTGGTGCCACGCCCACACCTGCGCCTATAATCGACAATTCCGATTGTAAATCGATATCTCCGTATATCTCCGAACATTTTAAAGATTGAGTAACCAAACTTTAAAGGTAATTTGCTGGTAACCTCCTCCAAAGATTGGAATACCAATTTTTGGACCACGCCCATATCCGCCGCACCCAGAAACTTTGGCCCTAGAAATTTAAAATGCGCATATCTGCCGTAATTTGCAAGCTAGAGTCGCAAAATTTTGCAGGTATGTTATTGGTAACTCCCCCAAAGATCGATAAGAAAAATTGGATGGCCACGCCCACTCCACCTACCTAAACCGATACACCTGTTGGTGTAAATCGATAAACCTATATATCTCACGCAATTTGAAAACTTAAGTCACCAAATTTTAAAGGTATATTGCTAGTAACACCCTTCATAAATGTGTAAAAAAATTTTGGACCACGCCCACTCCCGCCCACAAAAAACGAAAAATGCCTGTATCTCCCTCAATTCAAGAGCTACAGTTACCAAACTTACAAGGTATATTACTAATATCGGGCCACGCCCACTCCAGCCCCAAAACCGATAAACCTATAATGCATTTAAAGCTTGTGTAGAATTTGAATCTTGATGTCAATTCCTTATTATGCTGAAATGTGGTTTTGTATGCTCCCGGTTCATGTACCAGTAGCAAAGTGTCGCCGCAATCTGTACTTGAAACAAATTGGACTGAACGAAGTGAATACGCAAAGAGTTCTTTTTGTACTGGTTTATTAAGTAAAAATGCATTGCTTATATACAAAATTCTTAGATGGTATTGTTTGCTTAGGACTAGTTCTACTATATACAAGTTGACCTAAACAATCAATAGTTATCAATTTCGCTTCTTAATGTTATCTTATTTACGACGCTGTGTCTGGGAACATCTGCTTACTCCAGGCCGTCTGACAGATGGTGCGAAAACCCATATCCATCTCATGGTTCGGGTGCATGTTTATCTGTTCGTTATCTGCAGCGAACGATTTTCTGCTCTTGACGAAATCGTACATACTCCCGGCTGTTGAATGCGAATTCAACCATCATTTAATCTAATGGTGAAAGGTTGATTTCCAGCGGGGTTTTCGCACCTGGGTGGCGATGATGTTTGGGTTGGCTGAGGTGAACCATTTGTTATGCGCCATTTTTTAATACAGTAGATCGATAGCATGATCATCATAAATGATAATCCGATGTACATTGCAATGTGCTGATGCTCGATTGGTTGAATATTGTGTGGTAGACGAAGATGTTTGTTTGGTATGAGTTCCTTCTGTAGTTCGTGAAGCTCATTGTAGCCCAAGGTTTCTATATATTTTGTAGTTGTAGTCTCCGGTCGCTGGCTGGTCGGATTGTCGTCCTCCATGTTTCCGAATCGGGCATATGATGTCAACAATGATGTTTCCATAACGCTTTGACTGGTTACGGTTATCAATGAGTTGCGAATGGTACAACCCGCCTTTGCTGTTAGTAACCCAGTATTATATAACTGGATATCTGCTGTTCCATCGGTGCAGACTGCAGAGAATTTTAGTGGAGTCTTTGTTGCAAATATCCAACGGTTCATCCGATACATTTTCCGCCACATGAATTTTTTATTGATGCTTTCAATCAGACAAGATGAATCTGTTTTGTTGTGGAACATTTGCATTTCGCAGCTCATGTCGATAGAAAACAGTGATTGTGTACTGTAGCAGATGAAATCATTTGTAGATCTTTGATGACAGTTTGCCATGTCTTCTGTAGTCAACTCCACAAATTTATCACGATAATTGTTGATGGCAATGAAAGGTGTTCGAATTTTGAACACTTGAAATCCATGTTGGCCTGTAGCTGGTATAGGTACCAGATTGTATAGATCCAGTGTTGAGGTTGATATCAAGGGCAATGTTATTTTAATTATAACATGATTGTCTACTACGGTGCCTTCCGCCTTCATCATTTTGTATGCCATAAGCAAGTTCTCTGGGATGGCAGGAAGCATTTGACCTGGTTTTAAATGATCTCGTATTTTGTCAAATTGAGCTCTTAGCTGCCGAGGTGACACTAGAAGAGGGCTTATGTTATTGTGGCGTACATCAGTCAGTATGTTAATGATTTCGCTTTGCATGCGTTGAAGCTTAGAAGCTATTGCCGTAAGCTCTGACGTCAGCGTAATATACCATTGAAATATGTGGAAGTGAGACTCATCTTTCATTACATTCTGTATTTGCTCTTCCAAATGACGTAATCGTTTAGAGTACGCTATTTCATCTCGTTTCAAGACATTTATCGTGGAGTCAATCAATGATGTTTGGTTTTGGAATAATTCCAGGAGATGGTTTTCATTTTCCTTCACTTGCAGTATAGTTTTAGACATGTCCTTTGCATATGTAGAGTCTAATACGCCGAACAAACTACTGGCGATGTTTCCCACGATGTCCAATGGTGCTCTCTGTTTCCGTGATTTGGTCAGTAACATATTTTCCATAAATAGTTCTTCTTCTATATGTCGGAAGTGTTGATACATTCCCTTGCATGCGGGTACGTCAATAATTTTGGAACACATTTGGCCAATCTGTGTCGTACCTTTGGAAAATGTATCTATGTCGGTCCAATAGGGTTTTAAATCCAAGTATGCCACTATCGTCCAGTCAGCTACTGCTAACTGGGTTGTTCCAATTTTTTCAAAATATATGCCAGGCTTTGATCCGAACTGAGTTATGTTTATCGATTGTGCCAATGTAAGCGGCAATAGAAGTAACATAACCAACATCGTTGTGGTTAAGGAACAGATATTAATCTGCCTCCTTTTCTTGGGATGTGAACTTTCATCCGGTTGTTCATTTTCCATAGGATCATCTACTGGGTGCTTGTGGGTGGGTTCCTCTTCGTTAAATAGAGGAGCTACGTGCTGTATTTCCCTCTTAAAAGTTCCTTTGGAGGTTTTCACATCGACGACCCTCACGAAATTATCCTTTCCATGATAAATTCGAACAATTCTGCCCATGGGCCATTGTAAGACTGGAGTGTTGTCTTCCTTTAGTAGAACCAGAGCTCCTTCCTTGATGTTAGCAGATGATCTTCGCCATTTTTGACGTTGCTGCAGCTGTTGAAGGTATTCATGCGACCACTGTGTCCAGAACGAGTGCTTTAACTTAGACACTGCTTGCCACCGTTGTCCTAGTGTTTTGGGTTGCTGGGTTGCTTCACTGTCGGCTTGCGCGGTTAGTGGTTCTCCAATAAGAAAATGTCCTGGTGTTAATGCAGTGATATCATTTGGATCATCTGATAGAGGCGTTAACGGACGGGAGTTGAGTATCGCTTCTATCTCAACTATGACAGTTTCCAATTCTTCGTATGTTAAATTAGCCGTTGTAACATTTTTTAATAAAAGATGTTTTGCTGATTTTACGGCAGCTTCCCATAGTCCGCCAAAATGTGGTGCTCGAGGAGGTATGAATTTAAATTGGACTCCTCTATTGTTGCATTCTTGTATTATTGTAGCTTGAGCCTTTTCTGAATGTATTGCATCTTCTAGTTCTTGGAGCTTGTTTTTTGCTCCTACAAAATTTGTTGCGTTATCACAGTGCAATGTTTGGCACTTTCCACGGCGGCTAATAAAGCGGCGCAGTGCTGCAAGGAATGCCTCTGTGGTAAGATCGCTTACCAATTCCAGATGAACAGCCTTCGTCGTGAAGCAACAGAAGATTGCAATGTATGCTGTGTTCGGCTTCTTTCCACGAATTTTGTAGTGGATTTTGAAAGGTCCACAGTAGTCAACACCGGAGTTCAAAAATGGTCTAGCTTGTGTGACTCGGAGTGGTGGTAGATTGCCCATAATCTGCCCCATTAATTTTGGCTTTGCTTTAGTGCACTTTATGCAGTTTTGGACAATATTTCTTGCCATGCTCTTTCCCTTTATTATCCAGAATTGCTGTCTTGATAGGGTCAGCAATGCTTGTGGGCCGCAATGCATGTTATCCTTATGAATTTGTCCAAGAATAATTTTTACGATTGGATCGTTGTTTGGTAACAGCATTGGGTGCTTGGCGTTGAACGATATATGTGCTGCTTCCAGTCGACCTCCTACTCGCAATATGCCATCTTGATCCAAGAAAGGTGCTAGAGATTTAATGGCGCTTTCTCTTCGCGGCTCCTTTAGTTTTTTGATTTGTTTAATATCATCGATAAAATCATATCGTTGTATGTTGCGGACAATGATTTTTTTGGCTTCTTGGAGTTCATTGAACTCTATAATTTGGCTGGTATGCTTCTTTCCCTTTCGGAAGCGCATCAAATAAGCTATGATTCTGACTAGCTTATTAAATGAACCATTATGCCTAATTTTATATATGATGTCCTCTTCTCTGGTGATAGTCATTATTGATCTCTGACTATTCCTTGGAGGGTTTGAGCTCTCCACCTCATCTTTAGTGATGACAAACGGTGGTGGCCAGTTTAAAGGTGAGCCATGTAAGAAGAGTGGACCATAAAACCACATGCTATCTTCAGCGAGTTTATCAGCAGCCATTCCTCTAGATAGTACATCCGCCGCATTATTCGCTGAGGCAACATGCCTCCAATCCTTTTGTAGCGTTAGGTCGTGAATTGTCCCAACTCTTGTGGCGACGAATTTGTCACGAATGGATGCTGGAGAATTAATCCATGATAGTACTATCCTTGAATCGGACCAATAGTAAGTTGGCGCGTTTCTTATCGTCAAATCTTCTTTAATTTTTGCCACCAACTGAGCTCCCAATACAGCAGCCTTTAGTTCCAGGCGTGGTAATGTTATGGTGTTGATTGGGGCTAGGTGTGATTTGGCACATAATAATTGGACTGTGGCTTGTTTGTCCCTATATGTTGCTCTTATGTATACAGCAGCTCCAAATGCCTTTTCCGAAGCATCAACAAATGTATGTATTTCTGTTGATATAGGTATTTTCCCACGAAATATGTGACGTGGCACTTGAATGGTGTTGAGAATTTTGAGCTCCTCCCTATATCGTTTCCATTCCTCTTGAAGATGACTCGGAAGGTCTTCTTTGTAATCAAAACCTTCCTTTGTGAGGTGTTGCATGAAGATTTTTGCCTTCATGACAACCGGTGAAAATAGTCCCAGAGGATCGAAAATTCTGAAGATTTCAGACATTACATCTCTTCTTGATATCTTCTCCTTATTGGTAATATCTGTTTTACCACATAGAACATCTGATTTGGGTATCCAAGTGATTCCGAGGGTTTTAATGGAATAATCCTCATATGCGGTATCTTCCAGCTGAACATTTGTAATAACATCTTCTTTTGGAATTCCTTGTAGTAATTCAATGTTATTGCTGCACCATTTCCTTAACTTGAAACCGGAACTGTGCAGAAGTTTGTTTAACTGTTGCTGCCTATGGAGAGCCTCTGGTAATGTATCCGCTCCTGTTATGCAGTCGTCAACATAGAAATCATTTTCCAAAGCAGCAGCTCCTAATGGAAGTTCTCTTTTTGCCCTTTGTGCCAGATACTGTAGACATTTTGTAGCTAAATATGGTGCAGCCTTTGTTCCATATGTAACTGTTTTAAGTCTATAGTACCGTAAATCCTCTGAGGGGTCGCTGCGCCATACTATGGTCTGATAATATTGATCCTCGGGATCCATCCAAATCTGACGATACATTTTTTCAATGTCTGCTGTGAATACATATTTATGCATTCTGAACCGAAGCAGAATTGAAAATATTGAATTTTGCACAGTTGGTCCCTTGTGCATCAAGTCGTTAAGCGAATTTCCTGAAGATGTGACTGCCGAAGCATCAAAAACTACTCTTAGTTTCGTTGTAGAGCTGTCAGGTTTTAACACACAATGATGCGGTATAAAATAGCGTGCCTTTGCTACTTCCTTTGTGTGCATTTCCCTCATGTGTCCCAAGGATTCATATTCTTTCATGAATTGAATATAGCTGGCTTTCATCACAGGATCTCGTGCAAGTCGTTTTTCCAAGCAGAAAAATCTTCGTGTTGCTAGATCACGACTCTCCCCTAGGGCTGAAGCATTTTCAAAAAATGGGAGTCGGACGATGAATTTTTTGTCGACTGCCATTTTGATGTGTTGCAGAAACTGCTTTTCGCATTGTTTCTCCAACGGCGAAATGCAAGACGTTTTTCTTTCAAATGAGTCGAGTTCCCAAAATTTTGCTATTTGCTGATCTACCTTGTCTTCTTCTGTTAGTACTGAACATGTACTAATTTTGGAAGCAGCATCTTGAAGTTTTCCGGCAATAATCCATCCTAGTTTGGTTTTTTGTAACCTGGGCATACCTCTACCAATTTTTAAATTATTATTTTGAATAATTTCAAAATAATATTCTGCTCCAAGAAGGATGTCAATTTTTCCAGGTTTGTTAAAATTGGGATCCGCCAATGTAATGTTTGCCGGAAACTTCCAACGAGAAGTTTCGATTGTCTGCGCTGGTTGATCAGCTACTACGTGTGGTAATACAATAGCTTCCAATCTTGAATTGAACTTGTTATGATGTGACTTAAGCATAACATTAACTCTTGCCTTTGATGTTTGTGTCCGACCGCCAATTCCATTTATGTGTAGTTCAGACCTTTGCCGCTTTAGATTCAATATTTGCAATGCTCTCTCAGAGATAATATTGACTTGCGAGCCTGAGTCAAGTAGTGCTCTGAATTCTCCCACTTGTCCATTGTTTCCTTCAATAAGGACTCGAGCTGTGGCTAGAAGTACATAATTTGTTTGTACAGTATTTGCCGATGCAGCTATTTTGGATTCAGGTTTAATTTCCAAATGTAAAAGAGTATTGTGCCCTTTATTACATTTAAAACAATCTCTTCTATGACATGTTTTTGCGGTATGGTCGCGTTTAAAACATTTTACACATAGTTTTTGTTTTTGAACCCAATTTAATCTTTCTGATGGGGTCTTTTTAATGAATTCCGTGCACTTAAATATGGCGTGATTTGGTTTTTCACAGAAATAACAGACGTATTCTGTTCCAATTGAGGCACATGTATTTTGTTTGGTGCTTACGTTTTTCTTATCACCACTGCACGTGGCTTCTAGTGCAAGAAATCGTTGCTCCAAAAATGTCAACAACTGACTTAGTTTTTGCAATTGCCTTGAATTTATAATGGATTGCTCATATAACATATGAGTTTGTCGATCTAACTTCTTGGTCAATATGCACAGAAGTATTGGATCCCAGGTTTCTGTTTTGATTCCAATATTATTCAGTGCAGATAACGTTTCATTTATGTTATCATGCAGAGCCTTGATGGATTTAGCCTCATTTGTTGTTGATGGTTGATCTAATAATTTATTGATCAATGCGTTACTTAGCACTCGTTTGTTGCTAAAACGCTCTTGCAGCATATTCCATGCTGTTAAATAATTTCCTTCAGTTAAGGATAGATGACGTATTAAACGTTCCGCGTCTCCGGTGATGTTGGTCTTTAAATACCACATCTTTTGTATAATTGGTACTGTTGATTCATGAATCATTTTCTTAAAAATGTCATGAAATTGCTGCCACTTTAAATAATCTCCATTAAATTTGGGTATTTCTACCTTTGGAAGAGGTAGTGCAGCATGCATTTGAGTTGTATTGGCCGGTCGCTGAACCATTTCTTCGTTTGTCATGGTTTGTACTGATAAAACAGCATCTTCAGCAGCCAAATATCTTCTGTCATCATATCCAATCTTCTTGGGATCGATGAATTTCTTATGTACTTGGACGTGGATGTTTCTTATCTCATTCCAATATTGGCTTATGACCTTTTGAAACCCTTGACGAGTCTCATTAGTCATTTTGTTCATTATGCGCTCCAGACTGTCTAGCAATACATTTTGCTCACGAATCATTGGTTCAATTTCCAATTCTTCGTTTACGCTTGAAAGGATAGGGTCTCTAATTCCATTGCGCTCACTTCGCCTTGGAATTTTTCAGAGTATTCAAGTACTAATTTTTTGACATTCGCATAGTATTCGTTCGAAAAATAACTATGGTCAATTTGTTTGCCTTGTATTATTTTCTGAATGTTATTCTCTTCAGTAGAGAATGTCTCCCAAAGACTATTTAATTTTTTTAGTCGTTCTTGAAAATATCCTGGCTTCACTTTCCGCTCTGCTGGATCCTTTTTGTAATTTCGAATTACATTTTGGATTTCTTCGCCAGTACTTAATTGACTGTCCAGCAATGCGTTGAGTTTTGAAGAATCCATTTTTTTGTTGTTGTTTTATATATTCCTTTTTTTTATAGTAGTACCTGACCCGTTGGAGGTATTTTTGTTTTGTCAATACGACAGGCTGTGCCTCGACTCACAACCAATATATTGGTCAAGGTATACAAATAAATTGGAATTTGTTGATTTATTTATTTTTATTATTTGTGGTCACCACGTTGACCGTAGATTTATTCGATTTTTGAAAACAATAAATATGTATATGTTAAACGAAATCTGCAACTCTTTCTGCTGCAAACGTTGGAATGATGGCCGCTTGGTGTAGGATGCGTCTTAAATATGCGATGCCTGTCCTCTAGCCAGATGTAGGTACCGATCGCCAAGTTGATCAGGTATTTCTACGAATGTGTTCCTTTTTTTAGCTCAGGTAGCGCTTCTTTAACCGTTGCCGTATTATATTACCTAGTTGCCAAGTTAACTAGGAATTTGATGTGAAAATGGCTGCCAAGTTAACCAAATTCGAATGTTGGTCTTTAAGATGACCAAATGCGTGTTTATGATCCGCCAAATGAATCTAACAGACTTTTATTTACCACTGGTAAAAATTAATGATTGGTCGCCAGTTGACCAATTTATGATTAGTTCTCCAAATGAACTAATCTCCAAAAGGTCGTAGTTACCAAAATGAAACTTAGTTCGCCAAATGAAACTAAAGATCACTTTTTATTTACCACTTGGTAAAAATTAATGATTGGTCGCCAGTTGACCAATTTATGATTAGTTCGCCAAATGAACTAATCTCCACAAAAGTCGGGGGTCACCAAATGTAGGATTTGAATCTTGATATCAATTCCTTATTATGCTGAAATGTGGTTTTGTATGCTCCCGGTTCATGTACCAGTAGCAAAATGTCGCCGCAATCTGTACTTGAAACAAATTGGACTGAACGAAGTGAATACGCAAAGAGTTCTTTTTGTACTGGTTTATTAAGTAAAAATGCATTGCTTATATACAAAATTCTTAGATGGTATTGTTTGCTTAGGACTAGTTCTACTATATACAAGTTGACCTAAACAATCAATAGTTATCAATTTCGCTTCTTAATGTTATCTTATTTACGACGCTGTGTCTGGGAACATCTGCTTACTCCAGGCCGTCTGACAGATGGTGCGAAAACCCATATCCAGCTCATGGTTCGGGTGCATGTTTATCTGTTCGTTATCTGCAGCGAACGATTTTCTGCTCTTGACGAAATCGTACAGCTTGGTTCAGGGTATATGGTAGTCGAGCTCACTCGACTACAGCGTTCTTACTTGTTTTAATTTTATTTTTGCACACACACACCTTTTGCACCACCAATAGCTCTCGACACACTGCACTGCCAAGATTCCGGGAATGGGTCGCGATTTTCATAAAATCCCCCTGGGGTCGGGTCAGGTCGGTCCTCGCTGTGATATTCGCCAAAGAATATCTCCTATCCAACTCTGGATGCTTAATAATTTATCTTGTTTATTCACATGAGAATTTTCTTCACGTTGATAAACTAAATTTCAGCACGAATCCGCTTATGCCTTCTTGCATCGATCGCCGCATGCAGAAGAATGAACTGCATGCGCAAACGCAGCCGTTTTTAAAGTTCAATGAAGCATGCTTGCACTTGAAAGCTCAAGGGCGCATGTTTGCATTCAAAAGCTGAATGGTGCAAGTCCGCGATCAAAAGCTTTCTAAAGCACCATCAGCTTCAGCAGCTGATCTATGCTTATTCAAACAAATGCAATATTGCTGAATATTCGCGTCCCCCACACCACAGGTCTGATCTTTTATTAGATAAAGATAAGAGCTGAAAAAAATTCAACAGGATGCGAATAGGAAGTGCTAGCTACGAAATGACTTTTGCATGAAAATTTCCTAACTCCTTTCCATTCATATCTTCTAGGAGGTAAATCGATCGTCCCAACTTTTTCTTGATTCAAGCCGTAGTACCGATAGGAGCTAACTTAGAGCAAAAATTATCTGCAGCTTTGCTCAAAGAAAAATTTCTTTTGATCACTTCTTGACCTATTAAATTAAAGTAAATTATACGAGCGTTGGTTTCTCTTATAAGTCTTTTGGAGATATTTCTCTACGTTGGCTCTGAATTTCTGAAATTCTTCAGACCTGTGCAACGTAGTTGTGCTGTCTTTCAGCAATTCCAAATTTCTTAATAATTTATAGTCTTTGCCAAGATAAATTATTTGTTGTCCAAAGACTATAAGATAAGGAGAATTACCAATCGATTGATAGATTGAATTGCGAAGACAGCTGTTAATGCTACTTAAGAAGGTGTCCCATTCGCGCTGATCCTTTCGAATATATGCTCTCAAGGCTGCATTAATCGAGGGATTTACCCTTTCGGCAGCGTTCGATTGTGGTACATAGGCTCCAATAAATACATGTAGGATGGGAAAAGACGGAACAAAAGGGAACTCGAAGTGGTCACCGTTATTGAAAGACGGGACACTGAGAGAGAACACAGAGAGAATGCGAGTGAGTTTGCGAGAATGCCGGTGCCGAGATCTCGTTGGAAACGCACGCGCATAAAGCACGCAAACAATTCATCAAAATTGTATAATCGTGTAAGTACAAGTGAATATGTACTATTTAGTAAAACCCAACAATAATATTAATAAACTATAATCATAATTGTTGAGCTATTGAGCTTTTTCAATAGCTATCGAATTTTTCCAAAAGTCACACAAATAAATAGAAATGCACCGAAATTTGCTTTCTATAAATTTAGTTTATTTGCCTTCGTGGCCAAACTTAAAAATAGTTACAATTATTTATTATAAGCTCCGAATTGAGCTTTGCACTTTAATTGCACGAATTAATTATTTGGCAAGCGGTGTCGAATACCGTGCCGCGACTTGAATTCTCGATTGACGAAATAGAACTAATTAGCTGCCGAATTGCAGATGCTGCTTGCGCTCAGCAAAAGAAAAAAGGCAAGCAAAGTGAAAACAAATGCAATAAAACGAAATGCAGATGAGCATATATAAAACAACAGTTATGATCGTTACGTTAATTTGCTCTTTATGCTGCGCAGAGCATAACTTATCAAAGAGAAAAATATTAAAAGAGAAGCTGCTTTACTTGTTGTTTGGCGCGCTTACTTGCGTAACCAAACATTCTCCCCCCGTTGAAAGACACCGTTGAAAGCATCCTCTTTCGGAAGCACACACAACAGCTACTCGGGAAAGGCCGTCAGCACCAGCAACAAGCTCGACCACACGAGCCAGTGGCCATTTAAGGGGTGGCAAGTTTTCATCCTTTACAAGGACAACATCGTTGATGTGAACACCCGGGTAGGATTTTCTCCATTTGGACCGTTGCTGAAGAAGCGTTAAATATTCATCACGCCAACGACTCCAGAAAATTTGCTGATAATAAGCTATACGCTGCCATCGATCTAGGCGACTAACGTTTAGCTTGGTGACATCAGGCTCCGGATAAAGTGTGAGTGGCGCAGTGCCAAGGAAGTGCGCAGGAGTTAACACATCCAGATCTGCAGGGTACTCTGAAAGTGGAAAAAGAGGTCGAGAGATTATTATTGCCCCAATGTGGCAAACCAGTGTGCGCAGATCATCCAGGGGCAAAACCGAGGGTCCGACCGACCGATAGAAATGGTATTTTGCTGTCTTCTCCGCCGCCTCCCAAAGTCCACCAAAGTGTGGTGAGCGAGGTGGGATGAATTCGGTTTCACAGGTTTCCGGTTCGACGTTCGCACTTGAAAACGAAGGCGGCACTGGCGCCACCGGCGACACCGGCGGCGCCTGTGGCACTTGCAGCATCAGCGGTGGCGGCGGCGACGATGGTGTCGCAGTGAGGAGAGCATCAATAGCCGCCGCTGCGGCAGCAGCTGCTCGCGTCCGGGGACATAGCGCAATGGGTAATGGATAAGCGACTAGCGATGATTGTGGTGGCGGTGTGATCTGAACGAAATTCTCCCCATCCAGATGATATAGTTCCAAGTATTCGTTGTAAATATGATTCCAATCTATGTGCGGCTCCACAAGAGAGATGTGATTCAAATCCAGATACTCCTTGATAAATGCTGAATATTGCGACTTCAAACCAGGATGACGTTCTAATTTGCGTTCTAGGTTACAAAAACGACGATATGCCTGCTGATACGAATCTCCAATTAGATCCACAGCATGCTTGACTGGAAGGCGAACCGAATATTTGCCAGTGTCCAAACGAGCAAAAGTTTGTTTAAAATGCGCTTCACAATCAAGTTCCTCCTTGGTAGATTCATTGACTAAACGGGAACACGACTCTACCTCCCAAAACCGACGAACGATTTCATCAAGCTTGTGATCTGGGCTAGGATTTGGCATCATAACCGAGCTAGTGACCATCAATGAGGCAGGGCTCGCTGAAGAAGTTCCTCCTTTCACTATCCAGCCCAGTTGAGTTTTTTGAAGAATAGGCAAACCAGGAGCGATTTTGATTTGACCGACACACAATAATTCAAAAAACAGGCCAGGTCCAATTAACAAATCAATTTTGTGCGCCTTGAAGAACTCTGGATCAGCCAAACGAATATTTGAGGGTATATTCCAGAGCTCAGTGTTGACATCGTGGCTAGGCTGATTTCCAGTTATAGACGGAGCTACGAGAACTGAGATGTTGGCAGAGTACGCAGATGCTCGCGATTGAAAGCTTATATCGGCTGAATAGCCTTCTGAGGCAACTGTAGACTCCCCCAATCCTGAGCTCAAAGTAGGTGAGCGATGCTTGCGCAGCTGGAGGTGTTGAGCTAAACGAGATGTGATAATGTGCGCCTGCGATCCAGAATCCAGTAGCGCTCGGCAAGGGACTAAAACGACTTCTAACGTTGATTACAGCAGTTGCCAAGAGCTCCACGTCTTGACTAAGATTTTGGGCTACAAGTGTTGCCGAAGGGTTTGCAGCAGACGGATGCGGAGCAAAGTTAACTTGAGAGCCGTCAATCTGATCCTCAAAATGCAGAAGCGTATGATGTTTGGCATTGCTGCACTCCTTTAGCCGATGACCTTTACACAGGCAATTAATGCAAAGGTTGAGCTTCTTTACCTCTCGTAGACGCAGTTGCGTAGACAGATTTCCAAAACGGGAACAGTTATAAATTAAGTGGCCAAAGGTCTCACAAAACACACATTTATTTGTGTTGGAGTTAGTACCGACAAAGGCCTTTCTGCTGGTGTTAAAGATTATACTACTTTTTCCCACCTTAGAGCTAGGCGTATACGTTGCCATAGCGTGTTCCACATTTTCCAACCTTTGACATCGTCGATTCAGAAATTCCAAGAACTGCTCACAAGTCGGAATAGTATCCACCGGTGTTGTCTCCTCCCAACTGATCTGCGATGCCTTGTCCACTTTCTGCAGCAAACTGTGCACGATAATGAAACCCGCAATCTGCTGAACGTTGCCCAGGTTTTGTAGAGCGCGCATGTTGGAGTTAACCGTATCCGAAAGGGTTCGAAGTTTTACCGCTGATGACGACTCGATGCAATCTAATCCCAATATCTCCGTGATATGTGCTTGGAAAATGAGACGCTTGTTGTTAAATCGTTTTTTAAGGAGATCCAATGCAACTGGATAGTTAGCGCTGCTGATTTCCAACGAAGAAACACTATCCAAGGCTGATCCTTTCAGACACGATCGCAAGTGCTGAAACTTCTCCACATCCGAAAGTCCTGAATCCGCATCAATGATTGAAGAGAACATCGCTATGAACTCTGCAAACTTTGTGTATCCTCCACTAAACTCGGGCAGCTTGATCTCAGGCAACCGGATTCGGCTTTGAGACAATGTGTGATTGTTACCACAGGACTCTTGCCTCATAGTCGAGCACAACGGCGACGATAACTTTCGTTTGTTAAGTTCGCGTCGCAAGCTAGTTTCAACTAATATTGATAAGTCATCAAAACATGCCCGTAATTCACTCACGATTTCAGCATAATCCAGCTCCTCCAACGCGTCATGCATATTGTTAAATGCCTGCTGAGCACTTTCCAACGCCTTGAGCCGAACAGCCAACTCTTCTTCGCTGAGATGCACAATTTGCTCCGGAGCGATAGCTTTGGCCATCCGTTTTACCTGCTCATCAATAGCTTTAGCCTTGGCTTTGTAAAACGGGGCAGTAGGAGACTGAACGGCAGCCGAATTATGCATTTTTAAATATTCCTTTAGGAATCACGGAATTTTCACTACAGCTTTAACACACCAGTTCAAACGACGAAATGTCAAACACCTTGTTCATAAGCGCAAGCAAAACGAAACGGGACAAACAATAACAATGCAGAAACGGCTGCTGCAATTGTTTATGTAAACGCGATAAGCGAATCGACTGCGCAGGCGCCAATGTCAATTTGAGGTCACACACTTAAACCGAAAGTGAGCACAAAACGAACCGAGAATATTGACAACAATGCAAGAGCGCGGGCGCGAGTTTTATTAACTCTTTACTTTAAATAATTTGTATTTATTTAAACAAACAGAGCTAATTAATCACTATGTTATGTTTTGTATTGTTGTTTTGTTTGTGATGTTGTTTATTAAACGCACTTAATAAACAAGAAAAATCACGTCGGGGTCACCAATGTTGAGCTATTGAGCTTTTTCAATAGCTATCGAATTTTTCCAAAAGTCACACAAATAAATAGAAATGCACCGAAATTTGCTTTCTATAAATTTAGTTTATTTGCCTTCGTGGCCAAACTTAAAAATAGTTACAATTATTTATTATAAGCTCCGAATTGAGCTTTGCACTTTAATTGCACGAATTAATTATTTGGCAAGCGGTGTCGAATACCGTGCCGCGACTTGAATTCTCGATTGACGAAATAGAACTAATTAGCTGCCGAATTGCAGATGCTGCTTGCGCTCAGCAAAAGAATAAAGGCAAGCAAACTGAAAACAAATGCAATAAAACGAAATGCAGATGAGCATATATAAAACAACAGTTATGATCGTTACGTTAATTTGCTCTTTATGCTGCGCAGAGCATAACTTATCAAAGAGAAAAATATTAAAAGAGAAGCTGCTTTACTTGTTGTTTGGCGCGCTTACTTGCGTAACCAAACAATAATAATAAACGTGGATAAACAACCATATCCTACATACATGTTGAATACCAAAATTTAGGAGGAAATAGTCAAAGACACGGCTTTTAAATTGAGTACCGTTGTCACTCACGATTACGTCTGTACTCCAAACCATGAAAATATATTCTCCTTCAGATACTCGATAATCACGTTAGAGGTGAACTTTTTAACGGGCTTCAGAAAGGTGAATTTTGAAAAGTGATCTAAAATTATAAAAATTCCAATATGACCCTTTTTTGTTCGAGGAAACGGACCAATGATGTCGAAATACAACCGCTGAAAAGGTCTTTCGCTTGTAATTCGAACACCCATTGGAGGTTTCAGTACTCGGTTCGGATATTTGGTCGTCTTGCACGTATCACATTCATTAATGTAATTACGCACATAAACGACCATCGCAGGCCAATACAAATGACGTCGTATTCTCTCCAGGCGTTTCGCCGTACCGCAGTGTGCAGAAGATGGTTGGTCATGGGCTACTTCGCAAAGACTCAGGAACTAACAATTTCAACGCATCATCAGCTCGCTCGGGATCGTTGTCAAAAAAAATCTTTGCGGTGATAAATGTAACCATCAACTACCTGGTAATCTGGCATCAACGATACCTTGAACTTGTCTCGCAATGCACAAAATTCTGCTGACTGAAATGCTTCGGACTGCAGATCCAATTCTAAGAGAGTTTCCACATCTATGTTCGCCACCTCGAGTTCTGACTCAAACAAACGGGATAAAACATCAGCTACCACATTTTGGCTTCCTTTGCGGTGTTCAACACTGAAGCCGTACCCTTGGAGACTTATTGCCCATCGCGCTAGTCTACCACTGAGGTCGGATTGGTCCATCAGTCATTGAAAACTTGCGTGATCGGTGACGACAGTGAAACGATGACCGTCAATATACATGCGAAATTTTGTTATACCCAGAACCACAGCCAAGCACTTCAACTTCATAACAGTATAGTTACGCTGCGCTTTGTTCAGTTTTTTCGACATGTACGCTATTGGGCGTTCATGACCGGATTCGTCGATCCTTGACGGTATGATCCCGCTTCAGTTGCATTAGCATCTCCTTATCCTCTAGATCTGTGTACAAAGAATTCAATTATCAATCGAATCTAAAATAATTTTTATTTTTTTGAATGACACACAAAAGAATGCAACGATGACGAGTACATTGATGGATTTTGTGGCAGCGCCTGCAAGCATGCAACAAAAACCTACCTGTTGTATCCATAGCTTGTGGTTGAGGCAACTGTTGCGGTAGTTCTGGGTTAGTACTGGTTAGGGTTCTAGCTGCATTTGGCTGTATGCTGGTATTGGCTGGGGGATCATACCGTCAAGGATCTAACACAGAAACTGAGCAATCTGCCCAGCAGTCCAACACAGGAGGCGGGCAATCGCGCCATAGTCGGCGACATGTCCGGCCTCATATCGAAAGCCAAAGAGGGGCTTGCCAAGAGCAAGAGCAAGGGTGAAATTTCACGGTAAGTTCATCAAACAAGGACTAAAAGAAGGGTCTCGAATTATAATTTAATCACATAGTTGAGTTAGTTTGATAGGGATTGGGGGGATTAGGCAATACTCCTTCACCTTGACGGGTAGGAGTAGGTCACGACCCACTTGGCTTATCAGCAATAAGCGATTATCTTCTAATAACCATTTCTTTTGTACTCTGTTCCTATAGAGATAAGGGTGTTTTAGGCTAATGCAAGTTTTTACTACTGCTATCAGTTTATAAAAAATTATATTTTTATTTTTGTTAGAAAATGAAAATTTAAAGCATAAGCAAAAATATTAATATTAAATATTAACAATAATAATTGTTATATTTATATTTTATTACTGCAGTCTCCAAGTCTGTTTGCCGTTTGTTTGCAGCTCTAATTTTGCAGAGTATCTCAAAGTTGAGGGCTTTCAAAAGCAATAATCTATTTTGTATTATCTCAAGCTGCTTTATCTTTGTGCTTTAAGAAACTTTTTCACTCCAAACTATATATTTTAAATGATTCGATCTTTTCCTGCTTAAGAACTGATAGCGATTAAGAAAATCATAAAGTTTTGATCTGTCTGTGCGTTTTATGCGGATTACATTTATTGAGTCAAAGGTTTACAATTGAAGAGATCTAAGGGTGGTGGTGAAGCTCTTGGCTTTCTCGGCGGCGGTGCTGAACTGTTGAATTTTTCGTAAAGATTAGAATCGAATATCCATTGAATGCCATATTTTGTGGAATATTTACATCCATGTTGTCTTATGATTCAAGTGCTTATGAGTACTAATTGTTTAATAAGCAGGTCTTTTTATACTAAATTCGACAGCTGATACGGTTAGCTGATAGCGATATTTATGACATTATTTCCCTTTTTTTAGATATAGATATGGTAAGTCCGATTATATTTGTCATGTCCACGTTTTGCCTAAACTTCCACGGCGGCAAAATATAAAACACACAACTTTAATTACTAATAATATAATATACAAAAGTATCACAGGTCTTCCATTTAGTTTATCAGCACTTGGGGGCTGACGAAACGACTCATTTTATGGTCCACTTTATTTTTTTTTTTTATGAACAATGCAACAATGTGTTTATGGTATGAGCTCAACTTAGGTATAGATAGGAGCGTATTTCTCATAGAGGACAATATAGGCAGCCTTGGCGGCATCCGTTTGCACCCTCGGCACCCTCGGCATCGGTGGGTTTCTCGATGTTCACATCGCCCTCGTGCACCTGCTTGTAGAGGCCATAGAATTCCAGATAGACTTCCGTTGGTGGCTTCGAGCTGAAGGCCTTGGACTTTTCGCAAATTGTCTCGAACTGTAAAGTCAATAAATGTCAAATCAATAAATTCAATTGTATTCCAGTTTCGAGTGCGATTCACTTACATCCATATTGCTTGCGATTTATAGAAAGAGTATGATTTGTTGGCCACAAATCGCACCTTTTTATAGGCGCTGCACGGGCTGTATAATTAAATCTTATCATTTCAAAAAGCTGCCAAATCAAATAAATCGTCTCATAAAACAAAAAGTTCATAAAAAACAAGGCGGCCTTTAAAATTTATGAAAGGCATTTTATGCAGCCTTATGCAATAGTTCAATATCTCAATATTCGTTTAAATTATGCCCATTTTCTAGATCATTTTTAGCTAGAAAAATTTACTTTCTGCTCGTGTGTGTTTTTTTCTTTTTTCTTTTTTTTTTGCAATCATTATCGTGCTACCAGGCAAAAGTTGTGATAAGATTTATTGGGCATTAGCGTTTAGGGGGCAACTGCAATCAAACAATCGAATGATCGGAGCTAGCAATAATTCTGATACTCTACTTTTTGCACTTTGTTCTATCTCACGATTGGACAGCTCATCGAGAATAGAATAAGTCCTGATTCAATAAACTAAATAAATCCAAACAGGTTAAGCTCTTCTGGAAGGAAGTGCGTGAGGATATGATACCGCAGGTGGTGGGGAAGACCATTTGGGATGAGCTGCCCAATGCGAATGTGGATACCCAGAAGCTGGAGCATCTCTTTGAGTCACGGACCAAAGACTTGATGACCAAGGTGTGTATTTTGAAACTATTTGCCAAAAACAGGGGTATTCCCGCAAGTGTGTATTTTGAATTAATTGGCGCGAGGTTATCGAAATTCTTAACGATATGTCTCTTAAAGTAGTTTATACATTTTTTAATTGTAGTCTAAATGTTTGCATAACATACAATGATTTTTTTGCGAATGATATTTGTATGCTTTTCCCATTTATTTCTGGACATGTTTAATAATTTTCTATATGTCAACGGTCTGTTTGCGGATATATCTACAAATACATAAATGTTGTGCTAAAACCAAAAACCAAAAAAAAAAAATATATAAAAATACTCAAAAATTACAAACAAATAAAATAAAATGTTTCCAAATGTTTTAGGAGGTGAGTGCCAAATGTTATGTTTTTACACTTATTACTCGCTCTGTCTTTCACTCTGTATCTCTCTCTCACTCTCTCGCTCTCTCTCTCTCTCTCTCTTTCTGTGTGTTATCCATCGGTTCTTTATTTTAATTGTTGTTAGTTTTCACTCTGTGTTGCACCTGGTGTCGGTTTATTACGTCCTTTATGTTATCAACACACACACACACACATATATACATATATATTTATATATATACACACACACACACACACACTTGAAATCGGAACAAAGTATAATTTCTAGTTTAGTTTTTCTTGTGTTTTTTTTTTTTTTGTTGCCACCATTAGATACATTGTGTACACGCCCCCTTTATTCCCCACATGAAACACTTACAACGCTCACTTTTATCTTTTGTGGTTTGCTAACTCCCATTTGCCTTGCAGAAACAACAAGAATTGAATAAGAGCAAAGAGATTATCGTCCTGGATCACAAGCGTTCCAATGCAATAAATATTGCGATGACAAAGCTGCCACCGCCCCGAGCCATCAAGGCGGCCATTTTAAAGATGGACGCCACTGTGGTCACGAGGGAGGGCATTGACAAGCTGCTGAATATGCAGCCCACGGATGAGGAGCGCGGCAAGATTCAAGAGGCCCAATTGTCGAATCCAGACTTGCCGCTTGGCAGTGCCGAGCAATTTCTACTCACCCTAGCCACCATCTCGGAGCTGGGCGCTCGTTTCAAGCTCTGGGCTTTCCGGCTGGACTTTGACAATTGCGAGGTAAGCTCAATTCGAGTAATCTTCGAGTATCTTCAAGTAATCCTCTCTTTTTTGTTGTCTATCTGCAGAAAGAGATTGCCGAACCGCTGATGGATCTCAAGCAAGGCATTGAGATCTTGCGTCAGAATCGCACCTTCCGCTGCATACTCTCCACTCTGCTCTCCGTGGGCATCTTCCTCAATGGTGCGCCCGTGAAGGGTTTCCAGATCGAGTATCTGGCCAAGGTGCCCGAGGTGAAGGATACGGTGCACAAGCATTCGCTGCTCCATCATCTCTGCCACATGGTCATGGAGACGAGCAGTGACACCAGTGATTTATATTCGGAAATTGGTCCCATTACGCTGAGCAAGAACTGCACCTACTGCATATGAAGAAGCGTCACACTGCACTATGAACGGCTTATCATATTGTGGACAATGCACTTTTAATCTTCTCGAATGCAGCTTGAGATTGCTCGTTCCAAGTGAACAACTTTTTACCTAGATGTTCGGTAAGCGGAAAAATTATAGAAGAATAGCTGCAAATAAAACGCTGGTACCATCCAGTCATTCCCAAGAATCGTCTGAGCTGCTTTTTTGAGTTCTAGGAATCGGAAACTCCTTAACAGCACAGACCTTGACGGGATTAACCTGAAGTGTTCCATCGCCTACTATATACACTCCAACTTCTTTTTTTTTTTTTTTTTTTTTTATGTGGCAATTATATTTAAACATTAATTAACCTACTTAAAGTCTATAAAACATTGATTTGAAACAGTATGAGTGAACAGTGAATTTAAGATCTATAACATACACATAGAAATGGTTTTAAGTAATAATACATAGCATTATATATAACATTTATAATGGGTTAACATGGTTATGCAACCGGTCGTTATACCGACTCGTATGTCGGTTTATCTGTGTTTTCACTGTCTGTGTTCACCGACCAAAGTCGGTGTGCAGCGTCCTGTTGCTTACGTATGGTGGAGCACCAGAGATGTCTCTGAGCACCTTGTTCTGCAGGACTTGAATTTGGTATATCCAAGATTTTGCAGCAGTGCCCCAAAATGGAATCCCATATGTCCATGTGGGCTCGATGATGCTCCTGTAAACCAGCAGCTTGTTGCTCAAGCTGAGTTTGCTTGATGGCTTTAGCAACCAGTTGAGTTTTGCTCTTTTGGATCTACACGCTGCTACCCAGGTAGCGAACATGGTTCTCCTGAGGTATGCCCATGTTGTTGAGTCGGACATTTGGACAGTTACCATTCCTGAGCGCAAACATGCAGTGCTGTGATTTGCTCCCATTGACGCAGATGTTCCATCGGTTGGCCCAAGTACTAAAGCCATCCAGAAATCCTTGCGTAACCGCAGCTGCTCTCGAAGCAGAGGTGGAGTTAGCAAGGAACACTGTGTCATCTGCGTATGTGGAAAGCAGCGTGTTTCTGGCTACTGGAATCGGCAAGTCCGCGGTGTACAATGTGTACAAGGCAGGTCCAAGGACACTACCCTGCGGTACACCCGCACCAATGCGGCGGATGTTTGATCGCTCGCCCGTTACTTCTATCATAAAAGAACAGCCAAGCAGGTAAGACTTGAGCAGTAGATACTGCGCCGATGGTAGCAGGGACTTAAGCTTAAAAAGCAGGCCATCATGCCATACGCGATCAAACGCTTGCTGGATATCCAGAATGACGGCAGAGCTGTACTGCTTATTTTCCAAGGCCTCGAGAACATGTTGTACTACTCGATGAACTTGTTCTGGTGTACCATGGTGATGCCTGAAGCCAGATTGATGATCAGGAATGGCCCTCTGGAAGCCACTTACTGCCGAAAATCTGTCAAGAAATATTTTTTCAAATATCTTGGGGAAAGTGTACAGCAAGCTTATCGGTCGATATGACGAGACAAGATTATCCGGCTTGCCAGGTTTCGGAATCATCGCAATCACATCACACTTCCACGGGGTGGGGAAGTGGTGGATGCGAACCATGGAGTTAAAAAGCAGCACCAAGAACAACACTCCCTTCTCTGGGAGGGCCTTAGCAACTCTGCCGTCGACGCCATCATAGCCAGGGGCCTTAGTGGATTTGAGCCTGCGAATCTGCAAGCGGACTTCATTAGGGGCGATAGGTGTGATCGGTTGTACAGGGTCGAGATCGGCATTTAAAAATGCCTCAGTATCCTGCACCTGGCTGGTCGAAGCAAGTGCAAATGGCGTGAAACGATCTTGCAGCTCATCCGCAAACGCCGATGCAATCTCTGCATCCGATCGACACCAAGTGTTGTCCGGTCGCATAATGGGGATCCGCCTGAGTGGCTACCGCTTGACACAACGCGTTGCCTTTCACAAATTGAATCCATGATTCTTATTGGGATCGGCATTGCGGAGCATATCCTGGAAATATTTGCTCTTAGTGTCAGAAAGCACCTTTCGCAGCTCTTTCGCAGCCCGCCTAAAATCCCTTAGATCCAACGGGTTACGTGAGCGCATATATTGGCGACGCAGTGCTCTCTTGTGCCTTAC
The DNA here is from genome assembly GCA_035042205.1 of Drosophila infuscata. Taxonomy (NCBI): domain Eukaryota; kingdom Metazoa; phylum Arthropoda; class Insecta; order Diptera; family Drosophilidae; genus Drosophila; species Drosophila infuscata. The sequence continues at coordinate 11,910 of JAWNLR010000182.1, read as the reverse complement.
CAGATCCAGAATCTCAGGTTTTAAAAGAGGCTGCGCTGGACTGGGAGGCGAACAAGGTGGTTGGCCAAGCATGGAATATTTCGCTGCTACGTTAATATTACTCAGGAATAACTCCGCTGCATCGTCAATATCAGCCGGTGAACTCAGCTCCATGTTCAAGTTCACAAGCTGCTCCAACCTCTGCCGGAATCGGGTGATGTTTGCCTTGCGCGGCTGAAGACGTGTCTTGGGAGCATATAGAGTTGCAGCCACTCTCCACTCAACGATCAAAGGGATGTGATCGGAGCTAAGCTCATTTCGCTCGGATATACCAAGACAGTCAGACCGGATCCCAGCGTACACAGCAAAGTCGATTGCTGTCGGCCTATGGTTGCCGTACGAGTAGTGCGTCGCACCTCCTGTGGCAAGTACTTGGAGGTTGGAGTCTCTCACGCAATCCGCAAGCGCAATCCAACAGCGATTATCCAACGCAGCACCCCAGAGATGGTGTTGAGCATTCCAGTCTCCAGCAATCAGGAACTTGGGGCCAAGCTCTTCGAAGAGACATTTATAGTCTTCTATTTCCCACACAAAACGTGGTGGACAATAGACAGCCGCTAGGACTACTTCACCTTGATCACTAGAGACTTTAACGACAGCGCATTGTGCGCGGAGCCAACTTAATGATGGCAGCACACAATGTTGTAGTGAAGATTTTATGATCACTGCTGCTTCGCCACGCATGCGATCAGAAGGGTGATTGGCTAGGTGGATGTCGTAGCCTGGTAGCCTGTAGTGTGATCTGGAGCAGTAATGAGTCTCGCAGACCAACATTACATCTATATGATGGCGATGAATAAATGACTCCAACTCGTTGGCATTATTTGCAAGACCATTGGCGTTCCACACGCCAATGCGCATCCCAATTTGGCTCATTTGTTTGCAAGTGCAGCGTGCAAAAGGCTCATCATGGCCATAAGCGTCTCACTCAACTTGTCGAATTTTGCCATATGACTGTTAAACTGGAGCTGGGAATACTCATGGTACAATTGAGGCTGTTGCACTTGCTGAAATTGCTGCTGTTGGGGCTGCTGATCTTGCTGACGCTGTTGCTGCTGGTGTTGTTGTTGATGTCGTGTTTGTTGTTTACGTTCTTGCTGTTGCCGTTGGTGTAGCTGCTGCAGGCGTTGCTGCTGCTGGTGTTGCTGTTGCTGGTGTTGCTGCGACTGTATCAATTGTTGTTGCGCGTTCTCTCGAGTTTTCTGACGTCGAGCATTTCGCTGTTGGTCAGGAGCCTGCGGTGCAACTTGCTTAACCAACAAGGGTGGCTGTTGCTCCTGCTGCAGATGTTGGCGGTGTTGCTGTTGAGGTTGCTGTTGATGGTGAACCTGCTGCTAACAGTGACGCTGTTGCTGTTGGCCAAGTTGCTGCAGTAGCTGAGGAGCCGTTGAAAGTCTGGCAGCATCAGCATATGAAAAATTTTCACTGCGAATAGGTGCCAGGATTCTTGGTCGCGACTTTTGTAGATCTTGAGCCGGCCACAAGCTTCCGTTCTTTGGAAACCCGCTGATAAGCTGGACACCCCTTCCAGCTTGCTGGATGATTTCCGCCGCAGTTTGCACATTTCGGATCAGCGTCCAAAGGTTTTTTGCACTCATGACTTGCATGTGCTGAGCCACACTTCACACAGCGATGCTGCTTTTGGCAGTACTTCACAGTATGGCCAAATTCCTGGCAGCGGTGGCACTGGGGGATGTCCAAATGGCGGTCAGGGCACTCTACAGATATACGCACTTGAGAGATTGACCGTAGATTGTATATCTCTTTGCCGGCTCCAGCTCCAAATAACAAAGATTCAGCTCCTTTTTGGTGATGCGGCTTACAATGGTTTGGACACCCAGCAACGCATGCCCAAGTTTGGCCAGCTCATCTGGATGAATGGATGCAGTCCCCTGATCACCACGCGAAAGCCTCTATCCTCCTTCAACTGGTACGAATGAAACGGGATTCGCTTATCCGTAAACAATCTTTGTACTGCCCTGTATGCATCAATGCTACTTGGCATTACTCTAACAGTACCACCACCTCTGTACTTGAGCATAAAGCTGTCAGGCTGCGTGACAGCATTTAATGCTTCAAGCAGTCCAACATCGTCGGTGATACCCTCAGGCTTGGATGGTCTTGTTGGCCGACTTAGATTCGGATCCTCATCATAAGCAGCTTCAATAGGAGTAGGCACAATCGGGGGGTATATTGGTGAACTAGGCACCAACATCTCTTCTATGTCAACTGACTCGATATCGGTGTCCGAATCGGTCATCAGATCTTCGAGCGCTTGTGGTGCTGCCCGAGCTCCAGCAGAAGTAGACGGTATTGCATCCAAATCTTGCTCTTCGATTGTCGCAATTTTCCTTTTCTTGTAGGCATTGGTGAAAATGGAATTTTTTGTTTTGGCGTTGTTGTTGTTGACGTTGTCGCTGTTGACATTGTCGACGTTGGATTTGATGTTGTTGTTAGAGCCGGTGTTGTTGTTGTGGTTGTTGGCACTGTTGTTGTTCATATTGTTTTTGTTGTTGGCCGAGTTCTTGTTGATGTTGCTCTTGTAGTTGGCATTGTTGCCATTTGCTAATTTTGTTGCCTTATTGTAGTTGGTGTTGTTGTTGTTACTGTTGCTGCTTTCTGGGCGAGTGCGCAGATTATAGCGGAGTTCACTGGTCTGCCGGGCCAATGAAGGCGAGCACCATGAAGCTGACGCAGCAGTATCAGGCGCATCGGCGTCAGTGGAGGTATGGGGTGATGCTCATAATAATAATAATAGTAATAAGCGCGCACCAAGCGCACTCACTCTAGCAGAGTGGTCGCGGCGCACGCACAAATTACACTACTTGAACAACTCACACAAGATTGTAGTGCAGCTGCAGTGTTTCTCGCGAGCGTCAATACTTGAGAGCAAAAAACAGCCGTTTGCCGAACGGATATATACAGTGATTACAAGTCAATTAGAAGCAGCGTCAAGCAAAAAATTTAAAGTGCTATAAAGTTTAAATAAGGAAACAAATTCAAAATGTTTAAATGCCAATTTGTTTAATGTTATATCACATTTGAAAGGGAATTTTAGTTTTTATTAAAATATTAATTAATTAATTAAAATTAGTCAAAAACTGAAAACATAACCTAAATTAACATCTCAAACTTTTTGAACAGTCTTAAAAAAAGTTACATATTTGGAGTATAAAAGCTTAAATAAGGATGTTAATACTTAGTATGATATCCTTTAGGCTTAACAACTTCGGTTAACCTATTTTTCATGGAAGATACCAGTTTCCGGGTAGTTTCTGGGCTGATCCTGCTCCTCTCATCCAGGAGAGCATTTTTGAGATCTTGTTTGCTGGATATGTTGTGATTCCAGATGTTATTTTCCAGCAGAGCACATAAATTTTCAACAACATTTAAATCTGGAGACTGGATCGGTGGAAGTATCACGAGGGCTCAGTTCGATCTAAGCCAGGACTGTACTATTCCAGCCTTATGCTTGGGGTCGTTGCCCTGGTATAACCGGAAAGTACGTGGGATTCCCGGTTTCTCGGAACTTTGGAGTAAATTTTCTTTTAGTATATTGAAGTATACATTCCTATACATTGTTGTTTCAATAATCACAAAATTTCCGCCACCGGCTGCCGAGATACAGGCCCAAACCATGACACTTCCTCCGCCATGCTTGACTATTGCCCTTAAGTTTTTGGGACTCAGCTCAGTATTGGAGTGTCGCCACATATAATTCCATCCGACCTGGCAAAAAATGTTGAATTTTTACTCATATTCAAATATGACTGTGTTCCAGAACTCCAAATCCTTGTCCAAGTGGATTTTGACGAACGTCATCCTAGACCCTCTATTTTTTGCTCTTGTAAATTTATTTTTCCGTGGTACTCGGGCCTTTAAATCATGGTTGCGCAGAACTTGGAGCACAATTCGCATACTGAACTTTTTCCTTATTTCATCCTGCACCTATTGAGTCAGTTTTTGAGCCGATTGCTTCAGATTTCCAGTTGTTTTCCTGATGATCCTCCTCTCGTCCTGCTCGGTGAAAATCGAGTTTGGTGCCATTCCGCCCTTGTCCCTTGTCCAATTTTCGTCGACGATACTACAAATGATGTCGAATACAGTTAAGGTGTTTAGATTGACCATTTTAGCTATTTTTCGATATGAATATCCGATTTTTAAGTGTTCCTGGATGAGTTTCCTTTGCTCAATGGTAGTCAGTTTGCCCATGGTCCTTGTTGGCTTGTTGCATCCGAATTGCAGGAAAAAACTTAACTGACTATGGAGGATTAGTCTATTAAAACCGAAAATATTCAACCTGACGAAAAAAAATCCGGGTTTTAGGGCACCCAGGTGTCCATAAAGTAACTGTTGAAAAAGTTTGAGACGTGAATTTTGGTTATGTTTTCAGTTTTTGACTAATTTTAATTAATTAATTAATATTTTAATAAAAACTAAAATTCCCTTTCAAATGTGATATAACATTAAACAAATTGGCATTTAAACATTTTGAATTTGTTTCCTTGTTTAAACTTTATAGCACTTTAAATTTTTTACTAGACACCGTTCAAAACCCTATGAGAGACACTGTATATGTAGAGCCAAATCAAAGAAATTATTACAATATTATTTTTTTTGTCTAACGCCAGTGTGACCGTATACCGATACCGACGGAATCCAGATTAAATGTTTAAATAAAACAAATTTGTTTTTCGTTTTTAATTATATAATTTATTTATTTATAAATAAGGTGATTATATTTTCTTCATTTATTTATTGTAATTAGCATAACTTAATTTTTGTGGTTTAACAGATGAAAAACAGCAATAAACCACATGATAACCGGAAAACAACCTGTAAAACCGTGTTAAACCACATGAAAAACAGCAATAAACCACATGATAAACTGCATCAAGCCGCCTGAAAACCGGAAAACAACCTGAAAGACTATGTTAAACCACATGAAAAACAGTAATAAACCACATGAAAACCGCAAAAAAATCTGGAAAACCATATTAAACCATATGAAAAACAATAATAAACCGTATGATAAACAGCATTAAGCCACTTGAAAACCGGAAAACAACCTGAAAAAGCGTGTTAAACCACATGAAAAACAGTAATAAACCACATGACAAACTATATCAAACTTCATGAAAACCAGAAAACCAGGTAAAAAATAATGTTACACCAGATGAAAAACACTAATAAACCGTATGATAAACAGCATTAAACCACTTGAAAACCGGAAAACAACCTGAAAACCATGTTAAAGCACATGAAAAACAGTAATAAACCACTAAAAAACAAGAAACCACCTGTAAATGTGTTTTTGGGCTTAGAACTGAACGTTTTATAGTTAATATGGATGAGCATATTCTGTGAGAATTAACGAAAACTAGAAACGCACTAAAAGAAAATTTCAAAATATCAACTATCGGAAACTAAATAGTAGGAATCAAATTAAAAGTGCTGAAAACTATAGCGATTATTATGATGCACTAGATAGAGTAATAGCTGAGCCACACATGAATATCAACTAGAGGAAACTAATAAGCCGACAACACAACCGCTTGAGAAAATCGTTAAAGGGGATGAAATAGCAAATCAGTTGATGAAAGTAAAAAGAAGAAGAGGAAGGACAACTAAATAGTATGAATCAAATTAAAAGTGATGAAAACTATAGCCAATAAATGAAAAATCCAATGAGATCTTTAATCTTAGTTTAAATGAATTAGAACGTGAGAAAAACTTGATAAAGCATTTGGACATATAAAAAAAAAGTGGTCAAATTATATTGGGGAGTTCAAAAATTTCTGTACACAAGAAGAAAATTGAACTGGAAACTGATGAAAGTGGAACCTTACTCCCGGGATATATTCTTTGATATACTGCGTATCAGAAAATCTTAGCAAAAACCAATGTCCCCCTGAAAAAGTCATCTGGCTAATGATCCGCTCAAGGGAAATCGTTCAAAGAAGTACAGTGAAATAATAAAAAAAAAAAATTTCACAAAAATTGATGATCGAAGTGCAATGTCTACACCTACAAATTAGAAATCGTTGCTTATGTATAAGGGTGGAAGTCTTATGACGCTCAGCTTATGTAAGCCGAGTTATTTGTAATGGGATGAACCAAATGAGATTGTTGAAACACTACAACTTCTTAGTTGCCTTACAGGCAGCATATCAAATCATAATAATGAAATCGTTCCGATAATTGATGAACTTCGTGAAGCAAAAATTATTTAATAAATAAATTATAGAGTAGCATTACTTTATTACTGTCAAAATGCCTCTTGACAAATTTGATCACTTCTTCTCATCTATCGACGCAAAAGAAAAGGAAAAGTACAAAAAATCAAATTGGTGGTGTTCTAGTTGATGTTGATCATAATATTATTTTTTCAAACAAACGTCTTAAAAATGTAGGTGATCCCTTGGCAGATATTGAGGGTGTTGATAAAGTCTAAATAGAAAGAAAAGTAGAAGAAACTATGGAAAACATTGAAAAACTGATTAAAGAAAAAGATCAGAAAGTTCAGAAAGCAATAAGTGAAATATCATTTACAATTCTTCATGAGATTGACAAAAAATAAAATTGAGCTGGAAGAACTGTTGAAAAAAACAGAAAATTCTTTAGAAGCGAATTGTAATTCAGAAATACAGTTAATAAGAAATGTATTTGACCGTTAATAAGTTCGGTAGTTGGGTAGAATAAAAGAAAAGTAATTTCCAATTGGTGGAAATGTATATGTAAAATGTTTGAAGCATTAGTATTAAATACAAACTTAATAAAAATGTTCTGCGCACAGAACTAATTGAAAGGAAGCAGGCCTTGTTCTTATTTATAAGAAATAATAAAAATATTCTACAATATAATATAATATAATAATTAAAGAAAAGCAAAATATGAAAATCAATAAAAAAAAGGGAATTATAAGTAGGAAGAACTTAGTAAATGAATTATATGCATAATTGAAACGATTTAAACATATGATTTGGGGACGCGTTGAAAACAAAAAAACTCGTAAGTAAGTTAAACACGCAATTTCAAGTATACTTAAGGAGAATCAAATTCTAAAGAATTTGGAGACCGATGATGGAAAAGAATTTTTCAATACAGACTTTACAAGTTTGTGTAAAATCATAACATGAGGAGATGATGTGGTGAAAGTTTAGTTATAATGGAACATATTGTTGGATTAAAATTTAAAAACACATGATAAATGAGTATAATAAAGCATCATAGAACAAATTAAATGGCACCAATTGCAGTAAACTCCTCAACTGAAAAGAATTTAATGAACACTGTCTACAATCATACAAAAATTTTTAGTGGTAGTAAATTTCGTGTTGGTGATTATGTGCGAATTAGCAAGCATAGACATACCTTTGAATAGGGGTATATACCAAGCTAGACAAGTGAAATTTTTGAAAACAAGAAAATACAAAATACTAATTCAACTACATACAACAAAACAAATCAAAAATTGTTGGTTCGAAAACCCAAAAACACCCGTATGTTTGTTATGAATATATTAAAAATAAATGCAGAGGTAATCTTAATATTTTGTGTGTAGCACTTCTCAGTATCCCTCCATGAAATTCTAAAGAAAAGAGAAGTGGTACATGAAGAATGATAAGATTTATGGAAGGACACTGAGAAGTAATAAGCCTGTCAGTTTTTTATGAACCTTGTTTGAACCTTTTTGGACATGTGCATCCAGGTATTCAGCTATTGTAGGAAAATGGAATATAAAAGAGCGTCTTGGATAGAACAGCCTCAAACAAAACAAGATAGAACGTTGTAGTCGGACGTAACCGACAGCGAAATACTATTATACCTTAATTTGGTTACAGTTAATAAATACCTGAATTACGGGGGATATGGGCGTTTATTGGTTTTGGGTGCGGGAGTGGGCGTGGCCGAAAAAATTTTGGAGTTCAATCTTAGAAATATACCTTCTAAATTTTGTAACTGTAGCTCTTAAATTGCGGGAGATACAGGCATTTATCGTTTTTTGTGGGCGAAGGGTGTTACTAGGGTGTTACTAGCAATATACCTTTAAAATTTGGTGACTTAAGTTTTCAAATTGCGTGAGATATATGGGTTTATCGATTTACACCAATAGGTGTATCGGTTTAGGTAGGTGGAGTGGGCGTGGCCATCCAATATTTTTATCGATCCTAGGGGGTGATACCAGTAACATACCTGCGACTCTAGCTTGCAAATTACGGCAGATATGCGCATTTTAAATTTCTAGGAACGAAGTTCCTGGGGGCGGCGGATGTGGTCGTGGTCCAAAAACTTGTATGCCAATCTTTGGAGGAGGTTACTAGCAAATTACCTTCTAAGTTTGGTTACTCTATCTTTAAAATGTTCGGAGATATACGGTGTTATCGATTATAAATCGGAATTGTCGATTATAGGCGCAGGTGTGGGCGTGGCACCACAAATTTGTTATCGATTCTTAAAGGCGACTACCAGTAATATACCTACCAAATTTGACGTTCCCTACTCAAAAACTGCGGAAGATATAGCCAGTTGAAAATTCTAGCTCCCTAGTGGACGTAGGTCCAAACCCAAGACACTTTCACTTTTGAGGGTATACGTTCCAAGTTTCAAGTCTCTATCTCTAAGGGTATCGGAGGAACGCGCACCATTTTGGTTTAATAGTATAAATATGATGATGAACGCTCAGGACTTATTTTCCATGATGGACGAGGAAAATAGCATGACATTTTGAAAACAAGAAAATACAAAATACCAATTCAACTACATACAACAAAACAAATCAAAAATGGTTGGGTTCGAGAGACCCAAAAACACCCGTATGTTTGTTATGAATATATTAAAAATAAATGCAGAGGTAATCTTAATATTCTGTGTGTAGCACTTCTCAAACAAAAATATGATGATGAACGCTCAGGACTTCTTTTCCATGGTGGACGAGGAAAATAGCATGACATTGATTTTGGACGAACCCATGCCCCTGCCGATTACCACCAGAGAAGCAGCTACTGCGGAGGACGATCAACCCACAACCTCGAGGCTTCCACAGCTAAGACCATCGGAATTGGTTGAGCTGTTGGAAATACCAACATCTTCAAAAAGGACGATAGATGAGGACGATGAGGATACCATCCCTTTCATCAAGGAGGAGTATTTCCGCCTCAAGAAACCTAAGATAGAAGACGAAATCGAGGTGATTGACCTCACCCAGGAGAAGGAAGAAGAGTCATTGGAGTCCGCCATCGAGGTGTTGGATATCGCGCAGGAGGAAGAAGAGTCAGTGGAGCCCGCCAGCGAGCTTTTGCTGTTGTGATGCTCATAATAATATAATTAGCGCGCACCAAGCGCACTCACTCTAGCAGAGTGGTCGCGGCGCACGCACAAATCACACTACTTGAACAACTCACACAAGATTGTAGTGCAGCTGCAGTGTTTCTCGCGAGCGTCAATACTTGAGAGCAAAAAACAGCCGTTTGCCGAACGGATATATACAGTGATTACAAGCCAATTAGAAGCAGCGTCAAGCAAAAAATTTAAAGTGCTATAAAGTTTAAATAAGGAAACAAATTCAAAATGTTTAAATGCCAATTTGTTTAATGTTATATCACATTTGAATTAAAAACTTTAGTTTTTATTAAAATATTAATTAATTAATTAAAATTAGACAAAAACTGAAAACATATCCAAAAATATGTGCAAGCTGATTAGAAGCAGTCTTAAAAAAAAGCTTAAATAAGAATGTTAATACTTAGTATGATATCCTTTAACCTTAACAACTTCCTTTAACCTATGATTCATGGAAGATACCAGCTTCCGGGTAGTTTCTAGGCTGATCTTGCTCCACTCCTCCAGCAGAGCATTTTTGAGATCTTGTTTGCTGGATATGATTCCGTATGTTATTTTCCAGCAGAACCCACAAATTTTCAAGAATATTTAAATCTGGAGACTGGGGCGGTAGAATTATCATGTGGGGGCAGTTCGATCTAAGCCAGGACTGTACTATTCCGCAATTATGCTTGGGGTCTCTGTCCAGGTGGATCCGGAAAGTACGTCGGATTCCTAGCTTCTCTGCACTTTGGAGTAAATTTTCTTTTAGTATATTAAAGTACACATATTTATCCATTGTTGTTTCAATTATCACAAAAATTCCGACACCGGCTGCCGAGATAGATGCCCATACCAAAACATTTCTTCCGCCGTGCTTGACTATTGCCTTTATGTGTTTGGGATTTAGCTCAGTATTGGATTGTCGCCACACTTAATTCCATCCGTCGTGGCAAAAAATTTTGAATTTTGTACTCATATTCAAATATGATTGTGTTCCAGAACACAAAATCCCTGCCCAAGTGGATTTTGGCGAACGTCATCCTAGACCATCTATTTTTTGCTCTTACAAATTTCATTTTCTGTGGTACTCGGGCCTTAAAGTCATGGTTGCGCAGAACTTGGAGCACAGTTCCCATACTGAACTTTTTCCTCATTTCATCCTGCATCTATTGAGTCAGTTTTTGAGCCGATAGCTTTAAATTTCCCCTTGAAATCTTGATGATCCTCGGCTCGTCCTGCTCGGTGAAAATCGGGTTTGGGGCCATTCCGCCCTTACTCCAAATTATGTAGAATACAGTTGAGATGTTTAGATTGACCATTTTAGCTACTTTTCGATATGAATATCCAATTTTTAAGTGTTCCAGGACGAGTTCCCGTTGCTCAATGGTAGTCCATTTGCCCATAGTCCTTGTTGGCTTGTTGCACTCGAGATGCAGAATGTAACTAAATTGACTATAAGGGATTGATCTATTCTTACCGAAAATATTCAACTTAAGGCGGAAAACCCAGATTTTTGCAACCTAACTGTACAGAATGTAACTGCTTCAAATACGCCTGCACCATAAACTTAGGTAGTTTTTTTTGCATAACCCGACCTAACGGGTCTGGAAATTCCCGTTTATTAGGGTCATATATTCATTTCGGTTTTTTCGGAATTTTTGAAAAATAATGAATAATGAATTCATGACAGGCAATTGAAATTTTTGCTTGAGGCCGCTTCTAATTGGCTTGTAGCCACTGTATATGTAGAGCCAACCAACCAATAAATCAAAGAAATTATTAAAATATTATTTTTTAATCTAACGACAGTGTGAAAATACAAATTTCTGATCTTATTATTTCTACTTTTTAATTTAATGATTTGTATATACACTTTATTTTCAGCTTAATGAATTCAAGCAAAATAAACATTCATTAAAAACAAGTAAGAACGCTGTAGTCGAGTGAGCTCGACTACCATATACCCTTAACCAAGCTTTAAATCCAATCCATCAACATACTGTGTAGATGTTTTTGGGTTTTTCTACTTATTACATCTAGCTCTTTTATATCATAGTGAGGGTTGAAGTGGAAGAAATTCGGTGTTATTGATTCGGCTTGCATAAGGGTCAATTTTATTGGATTTGAAAAGAGCAATGGATTCAATTATTAGCATTCACGGAATATATTCAGTTAAGGCTTGAGCAGTGTGAGTTCTTGATGCCTGATGCAATAATGGATAATCCCAAGATTGATACTATAAAGTGTCATTTTAAAATTGGAAAATCAGATAAGCAATGTATATTAATTTTAAACCAACTGTGAAGGAAATTGCATTTGATGCTGAATCATGGCGAGCCTTCATAAGACTAGGAATATTTTTCACATTATTCTTATGTTGGAATAATTTACTTAAAAATCAAATTTGCAATATATATAGTAATTATATTATTCCTAAATGTTCAAAGATGGGAAAATATGATGTACAACTTTTAGATTTAGATGCGTTTTATGGTCATGAAGCAGAAATTGATCTGACTCGTTTATGCTTTGAAATTTCAAGAAAGA
>JAWNLR010000162.1:0-43417 GCA_035042205.1 Drosophila infuscata | reverse complement strand
AAGAGCTACAGTTACCAAACTTCGAAGGTATATTACTAAGATCGAACTCCAAAATATTTTGAGCCACGCCCACTCCCGCCCACAAAAAAACGATAAATGCCTGTATCTCCCGCAATTCAAGAGCTACAGTTACCAAACTTAGAAGGTATATTACTAAGATCGGGCCACGCCCACTCCAGCCCCCAAAAACGATAAACCTATAATGCATTTAAAGCTTGGTTCAGGGTATATGGTAGTCGAGCTCACTCGACTACAGCGTTCTTACTTGTTTCTCTTGTGGATTTGGCTCCGTGGACATACTATGTTCTCACGGTTAACCGAGAAAAAAAACTATTTGGCTAAAGGGATAGGATTCACAATGAAATTCCTTTATTTTGCAAACGTGGAACGATGGGAATTGCGGAACAGACACTTGTTCTCGTAATTAAATTTATTGCTTGCGTTTATTTGTTTGTTAATTTTTTGTGGGACAACAAAAAAATGGAAACAAATATATATGTGCTTATACTTCCTAACATGTGTTATTATATCCTATTATTAATTTTTTATTGTTAAATTAATAACAAAATAAAATAATTAAATCAGAAAATACAAGCCACATTCAATTGTCGATTATATTATAATATTGTTTCGACGAAACGGTGGTTGTGGAAACACAAGACACTGCAGCCCTGGATTGGCGATCAGTGCTTGTTAATTGTGTGCAAAGCAAAAAGAAGAAAAACATATGTTTTTTACAAACATATGTTAATTTATTTTGCACAAAGTGGAAATATAGTGGACTGCAGCAACTATTATTGAATTGTAAGTATTTTAAATATTTGTTATGTGTGTAGAATATATGTGTCTTATTTGCCGTCGCTAATGTGGATTTAGATGTTTACATACATACATATGTTTGCATTAAAATTATTTAATTATTTGTTTGAGTTATGCCGTTTATCTCTTTGTGTTTGTATGTTCGGCCAATTTATTATTTGATTTTGTATGTGTTCAGTTTATGTATGTATGTATGTATGTTTATGTATGTAAGTATTTATGTTTATGTATGTAAGTGTTTATGTTTATGTATGTAAGTATGAATATATGTATGTAAGTATGTATATATGACGCGCAGGCAAAACTTACATATATGTAAGAGGTTAGCTAAATAATTTTTTGTATTTATTTTTATTTATTATTTATACTTTGTAGGTTGTCGGCATTCATATGGAATTGGAGGTTAGCAATACACTGTAAGTATATGCGAAAAAAAATAATGAACTTGCGCCGAAAAATTTATTAATGTATTATTCTTTTCTTAGTGCACAGGCTACCAGCTGTTAATTGTGGATAATTTAAGCTGAACGTTTGACCTGCACACTCATACACATATGGACATGGAGTTAGCCGTGTATTTTGAATAGTTTAAATTTAATTAATTTAGTTTAATTAATTTAATTTAATTTAATTTGTACATAGTATTTAAGGAATTGTTTTATTAAATTTGTTTGTATGTACAGAGATTAAACAATTTGTTATGTATTTTGGTTTTGAAGTGTGTGTGTGTTGTTATACACTAGGACTATGAGCAATTTGGACTTTGCTCTTGGGAAAAAAGATGGAGGCTCTGACGAAAATGTACACTGTACAACTTTGTTGGATTACAAAAGTAGGAGGCCGGAAAAATGGCATATATACTGGATATATATATATATATATAGGAGTTGTACTTAAGTGTTTTCCTGTGATGCTGATTGTCCACCGAAGCTAGCTGGAGGAGCGTGATCCGTGATGACGAGATGAGACGTGATGAAATGATGATCCCGTGATGACGATGATGAAATGATAATCCGGCTCGAAGGACCAATGTTGTAGTGGGGCGGCCAATTTCCTTTCACAGTAAAAACACTTTTCTAATATTTTGTTGTTGTTGGTGTCGAATGCACCTTTCTTGATTTATTCACTTAATTAAACTTCTTTAACACTGAACTGTGGCTTTGTCTTGCCTTTTTCTTATACTAACTCTGTTAACATATTACATTACTTTATATGACATGTGTTAACAGCGCTGAGTGCGCTGAGAGAAAATGAGAGAATGCTGAGAGGGTTTGGATGCTATGTTGATTGTGCCAAAATGACAAGAGTTGAAATCTTGTCATAAACACTTACAGTTCCAGCATTTAAATTTTTCGGAGGATCGAACTACACAGAATTGATCCGTGACATTACTTTCCTCTTCCGAATCCACTCCCGAAATTTGTTCGTGAAGAACAGGTTGGTCCCTTGAACTAAGACTACGAAAGAAATCCTCATGCTTATGACATTGCCTTCGAAGACTTGCTAAATCACGAGATTCAACATGCAACAACTCGTGCTTCAGTTCCGTTTTAAGATTATGCCTCACCTCGATCGTTAAGCCGGTGTCTGACTCAGGCTCACGTAAAGAATCTGCAATTGACAGAATACAGGAAGTGGTTTTGATTTTGAATTGCCTCATTATAGCACATAAATTATTGATTTTGGGTGGGGGGAGGTACAGGTGGGCAACTTTTTTTTAGAAAAATGTGTGGTTTCCGGTCACGTGCGAGACATTTATGATCGAAGGGACTTGATTTATGGGTGACCATTTTTTTTTTTGGTGGTTGGGATCGGGAGGAGGTGAATACGTGATTATATTTGTGTGCAAAACGTGTAACATTTAACATATAGGATAGAAGCAAGTGAAAGATTAGCTAGCAGGTACCGCAGAAGTGAGCAGGTATATGAGTTGATTTTTTGAGGGTGGGTTCATTGGTAAGTGGAAAAGTAATTGTTACTTGTCTTTTCTCACCTTCTTTCTCATTGGCTAGAAATCATAGTACACCTCACACCTGAATGTTGTCCCACATCATAATTATAGTATTATTGTAGTAAGCTGTTGCTAAGTAGGTATTTTTGTGTGTGTGTTTTGTTCTCACCCTTTTTTCAGTGCACTCTGTTTGAGTGACACTCTCTATGATAATATCATAGAGTCTTTACAGTAGTTTATTGTTTTTCATGTGGTTTATTGCTGTTTTTAATGTGGTTTAACATGGTTTTACAGGTTGTTTTCATGTGGTTTATTGCTGTTTTTCACACGGCTTATTATTGTTTTTCATGTTGTTTAACATTGTTTATCAGGTTCGTTTGATTCGGTACAAAGCAAGTCAATCTTAGAGCAGCTCAGCACAATTGGAGACTCTTTCAACCTTTTTCATGAAGCTGTGGAACGTCTTAACTTCGATGAAATAAGCAGTGTGCTGAGCAGAAACTTTCTGGAGCTAAACAAGTCACTGAAAGATCGGTTGAAAAGGCATCTTGAAAAGTTCGAATCGCGTCCCTTATCGTCAACATTTCGGAACGTTGAGTCGGCAGCTGATCGGTCAACTCCCGTCATTATTGATCGCTATCATCGACCGCGCTTACCGGAACTCAAGCTGCCTACATTCTATGGCGGTTACACGGAATACGCAAACTTTATATCCATGTTTAACTCGATCATTGATAAAGACACTGAGCTTAGTGATATTGAAAAGCTTCAACATTTGCGGTCGTGTTTGTCGGGCGTGGCATTAGAGTCGGTACGTTCGCTAGAAATATACAGTGTGAACTATCGTGCGGCTTTGGACATTCTAAACAAACGGTTCAATAATAAGCGATTAGTTTTTCAATCGCACATCAAGGAGATTATTGGCCTCAAAAAGGTGGATTCTACTTCAGCAGGGAAGCTCCGCGAGTTTTCAGACAACGTTAACTCACATATGCGCGCACTTACATCCTTGGTTAGCACGCAGGATATAACTGGCAGCATGGTCATACACATGCTGCTACAAAAGCTGGACATCTCTACTCATACTTTGGGAGGAGGCTGCACCGATGGACCAAATACCCTCAGCTGAAGAATTCTATGAGGTCTTGGAGAAGCGATGCCAAAAGCTAAAGAGCCTAGCGCATGGAATGGAATATCATTTCTTCAACTCTCAGGTGGGAAAAAACAATCAAAACACTAACCTCAGTAGACGATCCTTTGTGGCATCCCAAAGCAACATGTCTCCGTGCCCATTTCGTTATTGTGTCGGCCATTTATACGTGCAGCCGATTTGGAAACCTTTCTCCCTCTCTGCCACAAAGGGAAGCGAAGAAGATGGCCCTTTGCGTTAATTGTTTAAAGGCTGGACACCATTCTCGTGAGTGCGGTAGTGGGCATTGCCATGTCTGGGGCAATAGGCATCATACCTTGCTGCACTTTGACGACAACATCTCCCAGCAGCCAGCCAATGCAAAAGCTGAATCCGCTCTAATCGCGTCTTCGTCGTGCATTTTACCATCTTCTGCTGCTTCTTTTGCTGCACAGGATGGTTCAGCAGAGGCGGGGCTACTGGCCACTGCTATTATTCTTGTTAAAGTCGAACGGGCCGATTTCTTCCATGCAGAGCTTCCCTGGACTCAGGCCCCCAGCTGCATCTAATTACCTCTCGGCTGGCGAAGCAGTTGCAGTTAAAAACAACGCGATCTTCAATTATAGTGTCTGGTCTTGGTGACACTAATGTTCGCACGAAAGGTCGCACGGTGGAAATTGATTTTAAGTCCCAAGCATCGGATTATGCCGCTTCAATCACTGCGTTGGTCTCACCTACGATTACGGATAGTCAGCCCGGCGTTCCAATTGACATTACAAATTGGAATATTCAGGCTGATGCCCGGACTGCCCTTGTTACAAAAGACTCGCCTTGGCTGGGTAGTTACAGGTGGTGGTCAACGCTTAAGTTGATCTCCAATCTCCATTGTTGATCTCCAATCCCGCATTAGAGGATGTCTCGATTGCTGATGAGCGACAAGACGAGGTTGTTCGACGATGTTCGGAGATGGAGCAGCTGCAGCGCATCCATACGGAACTACGGCGAAGACAACTCGATGTGGAGCAGGTCCAGCTTCAATCCCGGCTGGCCGAACAACATGCCAGCGAACGGCAGCATCTACAGAAGCAGATAGCCATCCAGAGTGCAGAGTTGGTGCAGCTGCAATAGCAGGCGGTGGAATTCGATCGGACGCTGCAGGTAACCGAGATGCGGTAGAGAACGCCGCAAGGCATCACCATTACCACTGTGTTGATCAGTCGGTGCTCGTTTGTGATGAGTGGCGAGCACTTGTCTGTCAAACTGTGGCCATAATTAATTCTCCACTGTTAGATCCAATTTCAGAAAATCCTGGCGATGTAGATGTGTTGACTCCGGCCAATTTTGTGATTGGCGGAGTTCCAGCAACAATTCTGCAACCGGACCTAACGAGCCTAGCCTGCAACCGCTTGGATGGTTGGCAGCGAGCAACCCACATACATCAAATCTTTTTCCCACAATCCTTCAACAGCGTGCTAAATGGAGAACTCCAGCTCGTTCGATTCAACTGGATGATTTATTTCTCGTTAAGGACGAGAATCCGCCGACCATGAGCTTGCCACTAGCCAGAGTGCATGCTATGATTCCGGGCAGAGATTGCATTGCTCGAGTTGCTGACTCGAAGACACCGAGAAGAGTAATCAGGAGTGACGTGAACAAGCTGTGTCTGCCGCCTATTGAGGATACTGTTGAAAGGGAGCCTTTCAACGGAGGGAGTATGTTGGCGTCAGCACGAAATTGGTTGCAGTCAGTAGTTTGTTGTACATTTGGAGCCCTGCTTGGCTCAATATATATAGAGTATTAGTAGTTGCATTTACACATGCAAATTATCTTAAGTGCAGTTCGAGCTGCAGCAGCCAGCGTTATCAGCGCTCTTATTTGCCGCTCTCTTCTTATAGTACCGCGCTCTCTTGTGCAGCGCTCTCTCTCTCTATACAAAGGGCGCTCGCTGATCCGCCAGCTGCTGCAGCTAGTGAGTTTACTCTCTACAGTTGAATACTTATTGTTGATAGTTAAAGTTGGTTCGCATAACTCGAGCGTGCTAATTAAAGATTGTGTCATTGTTGAGTAGACTAAGCATTGGGCCTCTAGTCTTAATAAACTTGATAGTGGACAATTGATAGTTATCGCACAAGTCTAACAGATCGATCGGTGTAATTAGTTAATCTCTAAGCAAGTGGCTTCTAGTCTATAATACTCTAACAATTAATAATAATTAATCCAATACATTTGTAAATAAAGTTTATAAAGTAAACAAATCACTTAGTGTATTTATTTGGAACTAAAGCTATCAAAAAGCTAATAGCGCAAACAATCAGTTTGGGTTGAATTATGAATCAGGGGTATGATAATTGTACCAGCAACAGGCTGTGTCTGGCCATCGGCCGTACGAACAACTCCTTTCATTTTGTCAATAAATGTCTATGCTGATTAAACGCCGAATATCATTGCTTTTGTTGACAATAGAGTTAATTAAACATCTATTTAGTGCTCGCTTGCGTTGCCAACATTTTCGCATTTATGATCGAAGGGTCTTCATTTATGGGTGACCATTTTTTTTATTGGTGGTTGGGATCGGGGGGAGGTGATTACGTGATTATATTTGTGTGCAAGACGTGGAACATTTAACCTTTAAGATATAAGCAAGGGAAAGATTAGCTAGCAGGTACCGCAGAAGTGTGCGGTGGGCTCATTGGTAAGTGGAAAAGTAATTGTTACTTATCTTTTATCACCTTCTTTCTCATTGGCTAGAAATCATAGTAGACCTCACACCTGAATGTTGTCAAACATCATAATTATAGTATTATTGTAGTAAGCTGTTGCTAAGTAGGTATTTTTGTGTGTGTGTTTTGTTCTCACCCTTTTTTCAGTGCACTCTATTTGAGTGACACTCTCTATGATAATTTCATAGAGTCTTCACAGTAGTTTGTTGTTTTTCATGTGGTTTATTGCTGTTTTTAATGTGGTTTAACATGGTCTTACAGGTTGTTTTCCGGTTTTCATGTGGTTTATTGCTGTTTTTCATACGGCTTATTATTGTTTTTCATGTGGTTTAACATTGTTTTTCAGGTTGTTTTCTGGTTTGATACAGTTAATCATGTGGTTTATTGCTGTTTTTCATCTGTTAAGCCACAAAAATTAAGTTATGCTAATTACAATAAATAAATGAAGAAAATATAATCACCTTATTTATATTAACCCTAATACAATTTTTTTTTTTTTATGTGGCAATTATATTTAATCATTAATCAACCTACTTAAAGGCTATGAAACATTGATTTGAAACAGTATAAGTGAACAGTTGATTAAGGATCTATAACATACACATAGAAATGGTTTTAACTAATAATACATAACATTATATAACATTTATCTAACGGCCAACAGTCCAGAGGTCGCTGGTGTGGAGGCGAATCAACCTCCTGCGAGTGGTGTTATTCCCAAGGGAGCAAGCCAATGGGTTAATATGGTTATGCAACCGGTTGTTATAACGAATCGTATGTCGGTTTATCTGTGATTTCACTGTTGGTAGACCGAAGTACTTGTACAGCTTCCTGTTACTTACGTATGGCGGAGCACCAGAGATGTCTCTGAGCACCTTGTTCTGCAGGACTTGAATTTGGTATATCCAAGATTTTGCAGCAGTGCCCAAAATGGGTCCATCTCTCGACGCAAAAGAAAGGAAGAGTATACAAAATCAAATTGGTGGTGTTCTAGCTAATGTTGATAATAACATTATTTTTTCAAACAAACGTCTTAATAATGTGGGTGATCCTTTGGAAGATAGTGAATCATGAGTAGGAAGAATTTAGTATATGAATTACAAGCAGCAGCACGAAAAAATTTTAAACGTCGAAGAGTTATTATGAAGGGAATCGATGATCATTAGCAAGAATACTTAGTTGAAATGGGTCAGTACTCATCCCTAAATAAAGGATATAGATTTCTATTGACAGTTATTGATACGTTTTCGAAATATGCATAAGGACAAGCGAAGAAAACTAAAACGGCTAATTCCAAAGAATTTGCAGACCGATGATTGAAAAGAATTTTTCAATACATACTTTAAGGTATTGTGTAAAAAACATAACACCAATCATTCCTCAACTTTTAGTGGTCTAAAGGCATCAATTGTTGAGCGTTTTAATAGAACGCTTAAGAAGATGATGTGGAGAGTGTTTAGTTGTAATGGAACATGTTGATGGATAAAAATTTATAAACAGTTGATAAATGAGTATAATAGAAAACATCATAGAACATTAAAATGGCACCAATTGTAGTAAACTCATCAAATGCGAAGAATTTATTAAACACTGTCTACAATCATATAAAAATTTTTAATGATAGTAATTTTTATGTTGCTGATTACGTGCGAATTAGCATGCATAAACATACATTTGAAAAGGGGTATACGCCAAACTGGACAACTGAAATTTTTGAAATCAACAAAATACAAAATACCAATCCAACTAAATACTGTTGCAGATTTGATGTTATGGATGCAGGCTTGCTGTTCGAAATACCGGGCCCATGACCATTAACAACACGAGGAGTTACTATAGATTATATACGTTTATTAGATAATCTGCATAAGTGCGGTGCGACTGTATCTGCTTAATGTAATGCAACGACTGAATATGCAAGTCGTTGTTGGACGTGTCTTAACAGGGATCTGTTAACTTAACGAAGAATGTACATAGAACGATGTTGTGACTCTATGTACAAATTGCATACAATACTATGTAGTAAAACATTGTTGCTTTAACTATTAGCGATAACAACAATACATACATTCTGAAGACTATCAAGGTGCTGTTTTGAAGGGAGGTTTCTATAATGAAGAGTTGAGGAAAACAAGATTTCCAGTCACTTACTTGGTGGAAAAGATAATAAGGCGACGAAATGAAAGAGTAGTAGTTAAATGGTTTGGATTCTCAAATCAACACAACTCTTGGATAAATATCAATAAAGTTTTATAAGCAATAAAAAATAAAACGTGCGTGTATGTAATGTTAACATATTAAAATAAATGTAAACGAAATCAAAAATTGTTGGGTTCGAAAAACTTAAAAACATACGTGTAATTACTATCAATATATTAAAAATAAATGCAAAGGAAATCTTAATATTCTGTGTGTGACACTTCTCCTTTCATTAGAATTTCATGGAGGGATACTGAGAAGTAATAAGCCTGTCAGATATTTTTTTGTCCTTGTTTGAACCTTTTTGACACGTGCATTCATGTATTTTCACTCAGTGCAGGAATGCTGGAATATAAAAGAGCGTCTTGAATAGAACAGACTTAAGCAAAAATATGATGACGAACGCTCAAGACTTTTTTTCGATGATGGATGACGAGAATAGCATGACATTGCTTTTGGACGAGCCCATGCCTTGACCGATCTCCACCAGAGGAGCAGCTAGTGTGGATCCTCCAACACTAGCGAGGACATCATCATCACCAACTCCGTGGCTTCCACAGCTCAGCCCATCGGAATGGCTTCAGCTGTTGGAAATAACACCAAATACAAAAAGGACAATTGATGAGGACGATGAGGCTACCATCCCTTTCATCCGGGAGGAATATTTCCGAAACAAGAAGCCAAAATTAGAAGATGCAATCGAGGTGATTGACATCACTCAGGAGGGGCAGTCAATGGAGCCCACCATCGAGGAGCTATTGTATGAGGATAAAAATATAGAAATTAATAAAGAATTTTTAAATTTTATAGACAATATATAAAATAAACAACTAGTGTATTTAATTTTTAAGAAACATTTTATTAAATAACAAGTAAGAGGCTGTAGTCGAGTTAACTCGATTACTATATACCCTTAACCCAGTTATTAATTATATTCTAGTTTCCTCGGCAAAATTCCCTTTAAGATGATTTGCACTCAAATGCCCAAACTGAATGGCTACAAACACGTGCAGATACGTACATAAATACACACATATTCACGTTGTGAGGAGCCATAATATATGCGCCCCTCACAGCAACTGTCGATCAGGCGGAAATCCGGCCCCGATGCAGTTGCGGCGAATTCGCTCTCTTTCGTCCTCTCACTTTCTAACGCAGGTAGTCAGCCATTTGAGCGTGTCTGACACACATATCCATGAGGATATGTACCGTTGGTGTGGGAGCAGTATTGCGGGTGCAATACTGCCATCTATGCTCACACCAGCGGCAGACAATGGTTGGCGCCAGCAAATGGCAGTGGAAAGTTACCAGAGATCACGCCACCGAAGAACATCACGCCACCTCGGTACAGTCCCGCCAAAAGGTCAGCCAGTGACCTATATAAGGAGCGCCACAGCACGGCGCGAGGCAGTTGCTTGACGACGAGTCAAAAGCTAAGCGTGTGATACGGTCAGTGAAGATGACTATTGTATTGTGAGTCAGAGAAGCACCAAGTGTAGAAACACAGCGAGTGAAAACAATCAGTGAAGCGGAACGTGAAGTGTCAGGAGTGCAACGCAGTCAACAATTGGAGTTCCAGCAAGCAGACACAGGAGCGTCGATTATTGAGTGATACTGTGCATCACTCAATCACGGCAAATCGTGCAGGACACTGAGGTCCTGAAATTGGTAGCCAATCAAGAGCCTTGCCACGCGAGAATTCTAGTCACGGCGGAGCCGGACTGACATTCAAGCGAACAGGTGATTGAGACGCAACCAACGAAAGGCCGCAGTGCCACGGCGAGTGCCGAGTTTCGGTGGATAAAATTTCAAAAGTGCAATAAATAAAACTAAAAGATAATCATACAAAATAAATATATTGTGTCGTTAATTTCCGCAAGCGCAACGTATATAAATTCGTTGCTCGAACTCACAGATCGGCTGAGTTTTAGCCCAGCTATAACCACCGAACTGAAAGGTTCGTTACAACTGGCGCCCAACGTTGGTGGTTGCGGAAATTGATAAATATATTTGTTGTGCGATTATAATAATAAAATAAAAAAAAAAAAATAAATAAACATGGTGCGTGCGTGGGTGTATAACCTCAAGAAGGACGAGGTGACGCGGTACGGAGAAGAGTTCCATGTGGAACTATCCGGCACACTGGATGCGATGCGCAGGCAGTTTGGAGAGTGGGTGAAGACACACGAAGCCAGACTGCCATACAGTGCGAGGATAGAGGAGTTGGCGGCGACTCATGGCAGGCAATCCCCGGCCAAAGAAGTCGAAGTTGCGGATGATACAGAGGCGTCGTTCGTGGATATCGAACAACTCAGCATCCCGGCAACAAGCGCAGCAGCGCGCGCCAGAGACGCCAATTTCTCGATCTGGGGAGCAGCGTCCACACCACAGCCAAGAAGGAGAGTAGCCATTCAGGAACAGGAGACACCAGCCATACCCCAAGACTATCCAAGGGTAGTCAAACAGGTGCGGGAATGGAACTTTCGCTTCGACGGAACCACAAAGCCTGTGGAATTTCTGGAACAAGTGGAGTGGTCAGCCGATGCGTATGGGCTCAACTTAAATCTGGTCCCAAGAGCCATGCCTGAACTGCTTCAAGGAATGGCTCTAAAGTGGTACATCGCAAATAACCAGCACTGGACCAGTTGGGTATCTTTCATTAAGAGTTTCCAAGAATACTTCCTGCCAAGGGATTATTTGGAAAATCTCAAGGACGAGGTTAAACGAAGACGGCAGGCGGCACAGGAGCCATTCAAGGTGTACATGGTGGAGATGCAGACGCTAATGCGACCACTGCAGTATTCAGCTGGAGCACAACTAAATCGGATCTATAACAACAGCCTCCCAGATCTACGAGCATTCGCCAGGCCAAACCAATTCGAAAAGTTAAATGAATTGATGCAGTTGGCCGAGGCATTCGAGGAACTCGAGGCGGACCGAGAAAAGCTGAAACTGCAGAGCCGCATTGAGCAGCACACGTTCAACACGCCACAACACAGCCGAACGGAGCCACACATGTACAACACACCACAATACAGCCGCATGGAACAGCCGTATAGTAACAGACCACAGCACAGCCGCATGGACCAGCGGTATGACAACCACCCACCACAAAGACGCATGAGTAACCATCACGACCACGAACGCGCTCATCCACACAACCACACGCGATTTAGGGCAATGGAGACGGAGCCAGCAGACAACGGCAGACCCAGACCAGCCCCAAGGACGACAACAGACAGCATACAAACACACATAAAGAATCCAGAGAGGGCATGCAGATATTGCGGCCAAGAGGGACACTCGGCAATTGAGTGTACAAATCCCATGCTGGAATTTTGTTGGAGATGCGGGCGGATTGGAGCCCGTACACCAGTATGCTGTCCGTCGGGAAACGGATATCGGCGTCCGCCACCAAGGGGCGAGCGGGAACCGAGCAGGAGAGCCCCAAGACGCTAATCGGCAGCCTTCAGGACGAGGGTGCGCAACTGACAGCCACCGTAGGGATCGGCAACTGTCAGTACAAGGCTACGATTGACACAGGGGCCACGAGTAGCTTCGTTAGTGAGAAGCTAGCTCGTGGACTGAGCAACGTAGGCCGACGACGCGCAGCCGAACGGCGAGTCCGCATGGCAGATGGCCGAAAATGCGAAATACGAGAACAGGTCGAGGTGATCATTAAACTCGGGCGGAACAGCATGAAGATCGCTCTGCTGATACTGCCAGGAGTTATTGACGACCTGGTTCTCGGATGGGACTTCCTGTCAGGCATGGACACGGTGTTGGAATGTGCAGGCGTGATGGTTAAAATACGCAAAAACTCAAGGAGAGTACACCCGGAGGATAGATTGTCGGTAGCCAAAACAGTCATCCCGCGGTTAAATCCGGATGCAGAAATTGAAAAATTTTTGCGGGAAGAATTGGCTGCATTCGAGAGGATAAAGGGGACGTCACCCATAGCTGAACACAAAATAGTTATGAGTGACGACAGGCCCATCAAACAGCGATACTTCCCAAAGAACCCCAAAATGCAGGCGGAGATAAATCAACAGGTGGATGAACTGCTGGCTAAAGGATGCATCGAGCCATCAAAAAGCCCACACAGCGCACCAATAGTGATGGTACGCAAAAAGACAGGAAAATGGCGTCTCTGTGTGGACTTTCGACAACTCAACAGCAGGTCGATAAAAGACGCATACCCCCTTCCAAGAGTCCACCACATCCTGGACCAATTGAGAGAGGCGCGTTTCATCACTAGCCTGGATCTGAAAGATGGCTACTGGCAGATCCCGATGGAGAAAGAAAGCCGAGAAAAGACGGCATTCACAGTCCCAGGCAAAGGGCTGTACCAATGGAAGGTAATGCCATTCGGACTCCATTCGGCACCAGCAACGTTCCAGAGGGCACTGGATCGCGTGATTGGACCCGAGATGATGCCACATGCGTTCGCATATTTGGATGACATCATCGTAATCGGGAGGACACGCGAGGAACACATGGCCAACCTGAAAAAAGTGTTCCGACGGCTGAGAGCAGCAAACTTGAGGATCAACGTGGAGAAATGCGATTTCTTCAAAAACGAGCTGAAATATCTGGGTCATCAGGTGACTGACCAAGGGATACGCACGGATCCGGACAAGGTAGCTGCCATCGCCGAGCTGAAGCCCCCTGGAAACGTAAAGGAACTACGACAATACCTGGGAGTGGCATCATGGTACAGACGCTTTGTACCAGATTTTGCCACAACCGTACACCCACTACATACGCTACTAAAAAAAGGTACGAAATGGGAATGGACCGAGGAGCACACAGAAGCTTTTGAGAAAGTGAAGGCGAAGCTGACACAATCACCAGTGTTAGCATGCCCAGATTTCTCAAAACCATTTTGCTTTCAGAAGGATGCAAGCAATTATGGTTTGGGATCGATATTGACCCAAAACTCAGAGGAGGGCGAACGGGTCATATCGTACGCAAGCAGATCTTTAAATGGTGCAGAGCGTAACTACTCTGCGACCGAGAAAGAGTGTCTTGCGATTATCTGGGGCATAAGGAAGCTTCGACCGTACTTGGAAGGATACCACTTCACCGTCATTACAGACCACATGGCACTGAAGTGGTTGAATTCCATTGAAAGCCCATCAGGGAGGATTGCGAGGTGGGCACTGGAGCTACAACAATTTGATTTCGACATCAAATACAGGAAAGGAAACCTGAATGTTGTTGCAGATGCCCTCTCCCGACAGCCCCTGATGGAAACGTGCTCAAGGATCTCGATGGTGGCAGATGCAATGGAGCAAGCCAACCGTAAATGCAAATGGATTCAAAAGTTGCGAACGGAGATCGAGAAAAATCCCAGGAAGTACCCAGACTACAGCGACGAATCTGGAAACTTATATAGACACATCCCGCACAGAGCTGGAACCGAAGATGTAGCGGCCTGGAAATTGTGCGTACCAACGGATAAGAGAAGGCAAGTCCTGGCGGAAAACCACAACACCGCAGCCGCAGGCCACACGGGTAGCAGAAAAACCATAGCCCGAATAGCAGCACGCTATTATTGGCCAGGTTTGTATAGAGACGTACGAGCATATGTGCAACAATGCGAAATATGTCAGCAATACAAACCGAGTCAATTGGCAGCAGCAGGACAGATGCTGACGCAAATCCCGGAAGAACCGTGGAGCACAGTATGTGCAGACTTCGTGGGACCACTACCAAGATCCACACATGGCAACACCATGTTGTTGGTCTTCGTAGACCGCTTCTCCAAATGGACGGAGATGGTACCACTCAGAAGCGCCACCACTGCAGCACTACAAAAGGGATTCCGAGAAAGGATACTGGCACGGTTCGGCACGCCAAAAATCCTGATTACGGACAACGGTACACAATTCACCAGCAAGGCGTTCAATAAGTTTCTGGACGAGATGGGTGTAAAACACCAGTTCACTGCTCCATACACGCCGCAGGAAAACCCCGCGGAACGCGCAAATAGAACAGTGAAGACTATGATTGCGCAATTTGCAAGGGATAGCCAACGGCGGTGGGATGAGGCACTACCCGAGCTGACACTGGCTGTCAACACCAGCGTCGCAAGCTCCACAGGGTACAGCGCTGCCTTCATCACCCAAGGTCGAGAGCCAAGGCTACCAAAGGCGCTGTTCGACGAGGTAACAGTCGGAACAGGCCAAGTAGCCCAAACGCCAGCAGAAAAAGAAAATCGGCTTAAAGACATTTTCGAAATCGTGCGGCGTAGTCTGGAGAAGGCGGCTCAGGACCAAGCCAGGCACTACAACTTGCGACGCAGACCGTGGAGACCCAAAATAGGAGAGAAGGTATGGGTGAAGCTACACCACCTGTCGAATGCTGCTGAAGGATTCGCAGCAAAGCTGGCGCCAAGATACGGAGGCCCGTATCAAATTGTAGATTTTTCGTCACCAGTAATCTGCAAATTGAAGAGCCTCGCGGACAAGCGGATAAGGACGGCGCACATAAGCGACCTGAAGCCGCACAGCGACCAGATGGAGACAGGTGAGTTGGCCAAACAACAGACAAACATATAAAATAATTAATTACCCCTAAAACCAAAAACAAATTTTTTTGGAATACTTCAAAATTTTTTTTTGGTCAATGAAAAAAAGGGGGAAAATAAATAGGCCTCAAAACCCAGGCTATTTATAATTATTTAATACAAAACATATAAAACGGAATTATAATTGCGTTTAATACAAAACATATAAAACGGAATTATAATTGCGTTTAATACAAAACATGCAAAACGGAGCCCAGGCTATTTGTATGCAAGATAAACAAAACAGAGACCTGAACCGTCCCAGCACAAACAACAACAAAGAGCAGCGCGGCGAAATGAGCAAGAGTTCACGCGATCGGCAATGCACCCGAGAGCGGGAGAAAGGGCCGGCCGAGAAAGCACGACCATGACCCACTCTCTAATGCATGCGCTGAATACAGAACCAAGGGTCAACGGACGAACAAAGAGTTCATCGGCCAGCCACACACCCACACACACACACTAGTACCAGTGTACTTCGGAGAGCGCACCGTCGTTGGCTCTCACGTTTGGCGCGGGTGCGCGAACGCTGGAGAGCGTAACAACAACGCAGGCGCAGCCCCATTGGCGGAACACACACACACACACGGGTGCCGATGCACGCACAAAGAGCGCACCGTTGTTGGGCTCACTCACGTTTAGCGCGAGTGCGCGAACGCTGGGGAGCGCAACAACAACGAAATGCATTTCGAGCGAGCAATTGTTGGAGTGCACTGTTGGCTCTCTCACGTTTAGCGCGGGTGCGCGAACGTGGGAGAGAAGGACAACAACAAAGTGCACTTTGGACCAACAAATGCCGAATGCACCGGGGTTGGCTCCCACGTTTAGCGCGAGTGCGCGAACGCCGGGAACGCAATAACAACAAAGTGCATCGTGAGCGAACATTGGCAAGAGTACACTGTTGACTATCTTCCACGTTTAGCGCGGGTGCGCGAACGAGGGAGAATATGTCAACAACAAAGTGTGTGTTGAAACAAATGCCGAAAGAACCGTCGTTGGCTCTCTCACGTTTTGCGCGGGTGCGCGAACGATGGAGAGAGAGGGCACCAACAACGGATTACAACATGTACGAACATGTTGCAGAGCACGCCGTTGTTGACTCTCGTACGCTTTGCGCGGGTGTGCGAGCGATGGAAAAAGCAACAACAACGTTTGCAATTTTGTGCAAATGCATGCACACAGGGTGCATCGATGATCACTCTCTTACACTTGCGCGGGTGTGTGAGCAATATGGAGAGTGAGGACAAGTCTAGAAGAACAGCAACAACAACGTCAAGGAAGTGGACATTGGCGCGACGGCTACTGGTCGCCGCACGTCGCGCCGGGTCCTTGCGTGGATCCCAGCGGAGCTGGAACCCGGCGCAAATGGGAAGCCGAGTTGACGGCGCGGATGGCGGCTAGTCGCCGGCTGCCGCCCAACACGGACGAGGGACGCGCAGGATGCGCGCAAGGCTACCAAGCCCAAAACCGTCACATCGAGCGGGGCACCAGGGGTGGGAACTTACCTCTTGTAATTGCAGATGATCGTTCCTGTGGGAAACTGGAAGCTTCCCACTGCCGAAGAAAGGGGGGAGTGTGAGGAGCCATAATATATGCGCCCCTCACAGCAACTGTCGATCAGGCGGAAATCCGGCCCCGATGCAGTTGCGGCGAATTCGCTCTCTTTCGTCCTCTCACTTTCTAACGCAGGTAGTCAGCCATTTGAGCGTGTCTGACACACATATCCATGAGGATATGTACAGTTGGTGTGGGAGCAGTATTGCGGGTGCAATACTGCCATCTATGCTCACACCAGCGGCAGACAATGGTTGGCGCCAGCAAATGGCAGTGGAAAGTTACCAGAGATCACGCCACCGAAGAACATCACGCCACCTCGGTACAGTCCCGCCAAAAGGTCAGCCAGTGACCTATATAAGGAGCGCCACAGCACGGCGCGAGGCAGTTGCTTGACGACGAGTCAAAAGCTAAGCGTGTGATACGGTCAGTGAAGATGACTATTGTATTGTGAGTCAGAGAAGCACCAAGTGAAGAAACACAGCGAGTGAAAACAATCAGTGAAGCGGAACGTGAAGTGTCAGGAGTGCAACGCAGTCAACAATTGGAGTTCCAGCAAGCAGACACAGGAGCGTCGATTATTGAGTGATACTGTGCATCACTCAATCACGGCAAATCGTGCAGGACACTGAGGTCCTGAAATTGGTAGCCAATCAAGAGCCTTGCCACGCGAGAATTCTAGTCACGGCGGAGCCGGACTGACATTCAAGCGAACAGGTGATTGAGACGCAACCAACGAAAGGCCGCAGTGCCACGGCGAGTGCCGAGTTTCGGTGGATAAAATTTCAAAAGTGCAATAAATAAAACTAAAAGATAATCATACAAAATAAATATATTGTGTCGTTAATTTCCGCAAGCGCAACGTATATAAATTCGTTGCTCGAACTCACAGATCGGCTGAGTTTTAGCCCAGCTATAACCACCGAACTGAAAGGTTCGTTACATCAGGATCTCGTTGAATAAACGACCACGGCACTTATAACAACGTCCATCAAGCGACAAAAACTGATTAAGAAACAGATATAACAATACATATCTGTAAAAGTCCAACAAGCGACAAAAAATCAGTCAAAATGGCATCAGAAAAAGTAACCATCAATGAGCTACTTGATGTCCAGCAAGATATTAGCAATGAGATTGCACGGCTAATATCTAATTATAAAAAGGATTCCGCTGAGAGAAAGTCTCAGACCGGCTATCACAAAAGTAATGTTTTCGATAGACAAGTTTGATAATAAATATAATTCTTTATTCAATTAAACTGTTATCTCTAACACTGGATATATTAAT
Source organism: Drosophila infuscata (assembly GCA_035042205.1). Lineage (NCBI taxonomy): Eukaryota > Metazoa > Arthropoda > Insecta > Diptera > Drosophilidae > Drosophila > Drosophila infuscata. The sequence continues at coordinate 25,184 of JAWNLR010000162.1, read as the reverse complement.
TTGTTACTTCACAAAATCGAGTTAAATAATTATAATTATGAACTGCGCTGTTCGGCGTACAAATCAATACTCAACTTATTCTAGGTTTTTGTTTACAAAGAAAACTCTCGCTCGCTTCTTTCAACATGTGCGTGACTATTTCGTCATCTTATTCATAATTGCTGATTGTGTACTTTAGTTGCTAAGCGTCGCAAGGAAAATTATGTGTCTCGATCGTTTCCTTTAGCTTGAATTTCTGGCGGCGTTGTCCAGCTGTGTTAATTCATTCTTGGGTGTGGTGTGAGGGTGGTTCGAATTTCTTTTCTGTGTTGCTAAGTGTGATGATGTAAACGTGGTGTGAGTATGGTGTGAGTGTAGACATGAAAGATCAGCATGATCTGGATATGTCACTTCCCCGCCCTTTAAAGTTTAGCTTGTCCTCAAGCGTTCAATGTAGGGTATATGCTTAAGTTATTGGTGCTTTCTGTGGCTGTTTTATCTTCGTTTTCGATAGGTATTTCTGTTGTTGAACTTTTCTTATATCTTATCATTATTTGTTTTGGTATTTTCTTATATTTTAACAAAGAGTAACTTATTATTATTATTGTCAGTATTGTTACTGATGTTAAGCTTATAGTTAATAATGTATTATTGGTTTTTTCATGGTTTCTTATTAATTCCTTAGTTTGCAACAATTCTATTGGTTCAGTTTTAGTTACATTATTACTAATATAGATTGTCTGTGTAAAATCTGAAATTACAATTGAAATTTGGATGTCTTCTAATTGTACATTACAATTTGTTGCTTTTATAATATTATTTCCTGAGATTTCAATTTTTTGTGGAATACAATTTTGTTCAAGTGTTACTTTGGGTAAATTCCAAGTTAGAATTACATTGGGTTCTATGAAATTTATTTCATAGTTCTTTCTTGTTTTTGTGTACTTACATTCTACTTCTGTTTGTTTTAATATGCCGTTAATACATTTATTTGTTATAATTTTATTTTCATTTGTTGAATATATCTTGTTCTTATGCATATAATATTTATTTTTGATATTTTCAGTTAGAATATTATTTTCCTCATCGGTGTAGGGTATTATTGAATATAAATTTTCTTGCATTAAAGTTTTAGGTATATGTGATATAATAATAATTTCATTTGATTCTAATTTTATCCAAGTTGAAGTTTTTATGTTTAATAATTTTTCCGAATCAACATTCAATAAATGATCATGTTTTAATAATTTTGGGTTAAAAATTCCCAACCTAGTTAGTTGCATTCCCATTTCAATATCTTCGATATATTCTGTAAATTGTTGTAGGTTGAATATTAATAAATTTAATTTTTCGTTTTGCTCTTTCATTTCTGTCATTGTATTCATTATTTCTATCCCGTGGTTAACTGCTTCTATTACTTTATTTAATTCGTTTATTTGCACGCTGTTGGCTTCTAAATCTTCTATTTTCTCGGTAAGTTCTGTTTTATCGTCTTCCGTTGGTGTTCCGAATAAATATTTATAACCTTTACCTACTATATTCAACAGTCCTCTTTTTTGTCTTTTAATGATTTTAATTCCATTCATTTCTCTGTTAAGCTTTTCTACTAAGTACTCTATTTGAGGTAATACACTAAAATCTTGTGTTTGAATTATTAGATTTTCTGCAGTTATCTCTGTTTTTGTTAAGTTTACTTTTAAGCAATGATATTCGTAGTCTGAGGGTATACTCAATGAACCAGTTTTAAATAACATATATCCGTTTCGCGCTTTAACTTGATTTACTTCTATATTCTGTGCATTACTTAATATTATCGTTAACATTAATATTATCATGGTTAGCAGGTTGACCGGTAGATGAATCTTCCGTAGTTGACCTGAAATTGTTATTATATTTGTTTTTATTTATTATCTTTTTCTTTTTGAATTTTGTTTTATAATGTATTATCTTTCTTCCTCTATTTGTTTCTTCAAAGTGCTTGCTGTCTAGTTGCTGTATTGCACCTGTTTTCTTAAATGGGTTTGTTATTTTTGATTTTACGAGTGGCATTTCCCTATAATTTGTGTCAATTTCATATGTTTTCCTTTTTTCATTTAGTTTATTAATCATTTTGATTTTATTTAATTGTGTATTATATGCTGGTGATCCGGCATAAATAAAAATATCTGCTGGTGTTCTATCAGTAGTGTTATGTATTGTTTTGTGATTATATGTGTAAATTATTATTTCAAATTTTGTTAATTTATTCTCTTCGTTTGTGTCCGAAGAAACTATTCTTAGTTTTTCATTGATTGTCTTATGGAACCGCTCTACGTCTGATATTCCATTCTTGCTTGTTGTGATATAAATTTTAACATTTTCTGAATCTAACCAAATTTTCAATGCTGCGCTCATGAATGCTGAATCTTTATCTGCTTTTATCTCTATGGGTTTTTCCATTTCGTTGAATACTTTCAATAATGCTCTTTTTGCTTCCAACCAATCTTTACCATTTATTTCGATTAATGTAGCGAATTTTGAATATACGTCTATGCATGATAGAAATTGTTTATTATTAATCATATAAAAATCTATGACATATTTTTCCCTGGGGTTAAAAACTTCTGGTGTTATTTCGTAATTAAATTTAGTGTCCCTGTGTTCTACTTTTGAGATATTGCATATTTCACACTCGTTAATTATATTTTGGATTAATTTTTGATAGTCTGGAAAATAGTATTTTTCCTTAAACATTATTATGGTTTTCTCTATTCCTGGATGTAAAAGTTTCGTATGGTCATTTAGTATAATTTGTTTTAGTTCTGAATAGTTCTGGATATCTATTAGTTTTTTGGTAGTTCTCATTGTTTTAATCGGACAATCTCTTTTTATTATTTCTATGTATGCTTTTTGGAATGTCGCGAAATCGTTTTCGTGTGGAAGATATATAACGCTGTTTTTTGTACATAGGTATTCTTTTATAATTTCTTTCGCTTTTTCTGTTGTCAATACTGTGTAATTTATTATTATTTTAGTTCGGTAATAATAGCTTATTTTCTTAATTTCTTCATTATTTCCTTTTATCAGTTCTATTTGGTGATTATAATAGTTTAATGGTCTCTCGGTATTCTGGATGCAATTTTGATTGTCTTCATTCGCACTGTGTATTTTTGCTTTTATGCTATCTTGAGCATTCCCCATGAAATTTTCCTCTACATTATTTTCTTCTGTTTTAATTCTTGGAAGTGCATCAGCTACGTAGTTTTCTTTGCCTGGATTTGGTTTTATTTCCTCTGTTGTTATTATGTGCCCTAAGAATTCAGTTTCTTTATTGGGTTCTATTTTTCTGTCCGAGGGTGTTTGATGAAAATTTTCAGTCCATTCCATTCTAGACTGCCTACTATTGCTTGGCCTCTGCCTTTTCATTGGTTGGCTAGGTGGTCTGCTAATATTCTGATTTGATTGATAATTAATGGGGTTCTGCATTCTACCTTGATTCAAAGTTCTGCTCGCATAACATATTGGTTTATGTTCCTGTGATAAAACTGCTCCTAATGCGTAATTACTGGCGTCGGTTGTAAGTGAAAATTTCCTGCTGAAGTCTGGATATCTTAATATCGGATCGGACATTATGAGTAATTTGAGTTTTTCGAATGCTTCTATATATGTGGTTCCCTTTATATTTATTTTTTCTCCCTTCTTTAGTTTTAATGTCATTGGTTTTACTACCTTAGCAAAGTTTGGTATGAATTTTCTATAAAATCCACACAAACCTAGGAATCGTTTAATTTCGTTCTTCAAATGGCGTTTGTGTTTTGAAATTGGCGATTAATATCCCTCGAAGTGTTGTCCAATCTCCTGGTAAGTGTCGAAGCGAAGCCCTTAGCGCCTCTCCATGTAACTGCATCTGTATAGCACTGTATATTATAAGTGTCTGCCTGGCGTCCGTTGTCGGAAATAGTTCCTCTGATGAAATCGATCCTTCCGATGAATGCTCCCAATTCGTCTGTTTCTCCTCCGAAACTTGGTACTTGGCGGATCTGTCCAAGCGCCTGATTTAGTATTCCCTCTAACATCGTTGTGTTGTTTTTGTTGTTTTATTTATTATTATTATTATTGATTATTTAAAAGTTCGAGTGAAGTTCTCCCTCGTCGTTGTTTTTCTCAAAAAAAAAAATTGTTCACAAGATTAAAAAAAAAAAATTGTTCACACAAAAAATTTCTCCTCGTCGTTGTTTCGCGTTGTTTTTACTTTGCTCTTAAAAAAAGATTTCACGGATCGCGGGGTCCTTTTGCGGATACTTTCGAAATTTACGCGTAACACTAGTACGTTTTCCTCTTTAATGGATCACGACGTTTCGCAATTGTAAAATTTCTTCATAATATCCTACCGGCTGCGCCAATTATATGTTTTCGTTAGACAGGTTTGATAAAAAATATAATTCTTTATTCAAATAAACTGCTTATCTCTAACATTGGATATATTAATTTGCTACTTCACAAAATCGAGTTAAAATTAAATAATTATGAACTGCACTGTTCGGCATACAAATCAATACTCAACTTATTCTAGGTTTTTGTTTACAAAGAAAACTCTCGCTCGCTTCTTTCAACATGTGCGTGACTATTTCGTCATCTTATTCATAATTGCTGATTGTGCATTTTAGTTGCTAAGCGTCGTAAGGAAAATTATGTGTCTCGATCATTTCCTTTAGCTTGAATTTCTGGCGGCGTTGTCCAGCTGTGTTGATTCATTCTTGGGTGTGGTGTGAGGGTGGTTCGAATTTCTTTTCTGTGTTGCTAAGTGTGATGATGTAAGCGTGGTTGAGGAAATAAGAACAACAGTTCTGAATTGCCTAGAAGTAATAAAAAACGACGCCGAAACCATAAACCAAGCCACAAGCAAGATGCTTGAGTTTGACGAGCTGGACAGCGTCAGCAATCAACCTTAGAACCCAAGGTTATTGCGTTGTGCCGGCATTGACAACGACCAATATATTTCTTTTTTTTTTTTTTTTATATGGCAATTATATTTAAACATTAATCAACCTACTTAAAGGCTATAAAACATTGATTTGAAACAGTATAAGTGAACAGTGAATTTAAGATCTATAACATACACATAGAAATGGTTTTAACTAATAATACATAACATTATAGATAACATTTATCTAAAGGCCAACAGTCCAGAGGTCGCTAGTGTGGAGGCGCTTCAATCTCCTGCGAGTGGTGTTATTCCAAGGAGCAAGCCAAAGGGTTAACATGGTTATGCAACCGGTCGTTAAACCGACTCGTATGTCGGTTTATCTGTGTTTTCACTGTCGGTAGACCGAAGTCGTTGTGCAGCGTCCTGTTGCTTACGTATGGCGGAGCACCAGAGATGTCTCTGAGCACCTTGTTCGGCAGGACTTGAATTTGATATATCCAAGATTTTGCAGCAGTGCCCCAAAATGGAATCTCATATGTCCATGTGGGCTCGATGATGCTCCTGTAAACCAGCAGCTTGCTGCTTAAGCTGAGTTTGCTTGATGGCTTTAGCAACCAGTTGAGTTTTGCTCTTTTGCATCTACACGCTGCTGCCGTAATCTGGATGTGTTTGCGCCAGGTAAGTTTCAGAAAGACGGCAGAGCTGTACTGCTTATTTTCCAAGGCCTCGAGAACATGTTGTATTACTCAATGAACTTGTTCTGGTGTACCATGGTGATGCCTGAAGCCAAACTGATGATCAGGAATGGCCCTCTGGAAGCCATTTACTGCCAACAAACTTCCAAGAAATATTTTTTCAAATATTTTGGAGAAAGTGGACAGCAAGCTTATCGGTCGATATGACGAGACAAGATTATCCGGCTTGCCAGGTTTCGGAATCATCGCAATCACAGCACACTTCCACGGGGTGGGGAAGTGGTGGATGCGAACCATGGAGTTAAAAAGCAGCACCAAGAACATCAGTCCCTTCTCTGGGAGGGCCTTAGCAACTCTGCCGTCGACGCCATCATAGCCAGGGGCATTTAAAAATGCCTCAGTATCCTGTACCTGGCTGTGCGATGCAAGTGCAAATGGCGTGAAACGATCTTGCAGCTCATCCGCAAACGGCGATGCAATCTCTGCATCCGATCGACCAAGTGTTGTCCGGTCGCATAATGGGGATCCGCCTAAGTGGCTGCCGCTTGACACAACGCGTTGCCTTCCACAAATTGAATCCATGATTCTTATTGGGATCGGCATTGCGGAGCATATCCTGGAAATATTTGCTCTTAGTGTCAGACAGCAGCTTTCGCAGCTCGTGCGCAGCCCGCCTAAAATCCCTTAGATCCAACGGGTTACGTGAGCGCATATATTGGCGACGCAGTGCTCTCGTGTGCCTTACCAGATCCAGAATCTCAGGTTTTAAAAGAGGCTGCGCTGGACTGGGAGGCGAACAAGGTGGTTTGCCAAGCATGGAATATTCCGCTGCTACGTTAATATTACTCAGGAATAACTCCGCTGCATCGTCAATATCAGCCGGTGAACTCAGCTCCATGTTCAAGTACACAAGCTGCTCCAACCTCTGCCGGAATCGGGTGATGTTTGCCTTGCGCGGCAGAAGACGTGTCTTTGGAGCATATAGAGTTGCAGCCACTCTCCACTCAACGATCAAAGGGATGTGATCGGAGTTAAGCTCATTTCGCTCGGATATACCAAGACAGTCAGACCGGATCCCAGCGTACACAGCAAAGTCGATTGCTGTCGGCCTGTGATTGCCGTACGAGTAGTGCGTCGCACCTCCTGTGGCAAGTACTTGGAGGTTGGAGTCTCTCATGCAATCCGCAAGCGCAATCCGCAAGCGGAATCCCACGGCGATTATCCAACGCAGCACCCCAGAGATGGTGTTGAGCATTCCATTCTTGGGGCCAAGCTCTTCGAAGAGACATTTATAGTCTTCTATAAACCACACAAAACGTGGTGTACAATAAACAGCCGCTAGGACTATTTAGCCTTGATCACCCATCCATCCACTCAACTAGTCGAATTTTGACATAAGACTGTCAAACTGGAGCTGGGAATACTCATGGTATAATTGAGGCTGTTGCACTTGCTGAAATTGCTGCTGTTGGGGCTGCTGATGTTGCTGACGCTGTTGCTGCTGGTGTTGTTGTTGATGTCGTGTTTGTTGTTTACGTTCTTGCTGTTGCCGTTGGTGTAGCTGCTGCAGGCGTTGCTGCTGCTGGTGTTGCTGTTGCTGGTGCTGCTGAGACTGTTTCAATTGTTGTTGCGCGTTCTCTCGAGTTTTCTGACGTCGAGCTTTTCGCTGTTGGTCAGGAGCCTGCGGTGCAACTTGCTTAACCAACAAGGGTGGCTGTTTCTCCTGCTGCAGATGCTGGCGGTGTTGCTGTTGAGGTTGCTGTTGATGGTGAACCTGCTGCTGACATTGACGCTGTTGCTGTTGTTCAAGTTGCTGCAGTAGCTGAGTAGCCGTTGAAAGTCTGTCAGCATCAGCATATGAAAAATTTTCACTGTGAATAGGTGCCAGGATTCTTGGTCGCGACTTTTGTAGATCTTGAGCCGGCCTTTGTGACTGAGCCACAAGCATCCGTTCTTTGGAAACCCGCTGATAAGCTGGACACCTCTTCCAGCTTGCTGTATGATTTCCGCCGCAGTTTGCACATTTCGGCTCAGCGTCCAAAGGTTTTTTGCACTCATGACTTGCATGTGCTGAACCACACTTCACACAGCGATGCTGCTTTTGGCAGTACTTCATAGTATGGCCAAATTCCTGGCAGCGGTGGCACTGGGGGATGGCGGTCAGGGCACTCTACTGATATACGCACTTGAGAGATTGACCGTAGATTTTATATCTCTTTGTTATTTGCAGCCGGCTCCAGCTCCAAATAGCAAAGATTCAGCTCCTTTTTTGTTATACCGCTTACAATGGTTTGGACACCCAGCACTGCATGCCCAAGCCTGGCCAGCTCAGCTCTGATGCGATCAAGTTTCTGCAGGGATGGATGCAGTCCCCTGATCACCACGCGAAAGCCTCTATCCTCTATCAACTGGTACGAATGAAACTGGATTCGCTTATCCGTAAACAATCTGTATACTGCCCTGTATGCATCAATGCTACTTGGCATTACTCTAACAGTACCACCACCGCTGCACTTGAGCATAAGGCTGTCAGGCTGCGTGACAGCATTTAATGCTTCAAGCAGTCCAACCACGTTGGTGATACCCTCAGCAATTAGTGGGGGAGGCTTAGATGGTCTTGTTGGGCGACTTTCAGCGGGTTGCACAGTAGGTCCATTTGATTGCGAGCAATCGAGTATCTCGGCAGCAGCGCTTAGGTTCGGATCCTCATCATAAGCAGCTTCAATAGGATTAGCCACAATCGGGGGGTATATTGGTGAACTAGGCACCAACATCTCTTTCATGTCAACTGACTCGATATCGGTGTCCGAATCAGTCAGCAGATCTTCAAGCGCTTGTGGTGCTGCCCGAGCTCTAGCAGAAGTAGACGGTATTGCATCCAAATCTTGCTCTTCGATTGTCGCAATTTTCCTTTTTTTGTTGGCATTGGTGAAATTATTAGGTTTGGCGTTGTTGTTGTTGTCGTTGTCGCTGTTGACATTGTTGACGTTGGATTTGATGTTGTTGTTAGAGCCGGTGTTGTTGTTGTGGTTGTTGGCACTGTTGTTGTTTATATTGTTTTTGTTGTTGGCCGAGTTCTTGTTGATGTTGTTCTTGTAGTTGGCATTGTTGACATTTGCTAATTTTGTTGCATTATTGTAGTTGGTGTTGTTGTTGTTACTGTTGCTGCTTTCTGGACGAGTGCGCAGATTATAGCGGAGTTCACTGGTCTGCCGGGCCAACGAAGGCGAGCACCATGAAGCTGACGCAGCAGTATCAGGCGCATCGGCGTCAGTGGAGGTATGGGGGGTGATGCTCATAATAATGTAATTAGCGCGCACTAAGCGCACTCACTCTAGCAGAGTGGTCGCGGCGCACCCCAAACCTACTCATCAATCCAGCAAATGCTCCACCAAAAGATCTTTTGGACGTGGAGGATATACATGTAAATGCAATTTTTGTTTTTTTTATTTAAATTTTATTTTTGGTGAGCAGCGGCAATTCGATATTGAAGTGAGTTAAAATTGAAAGCCATTTGAAAGTGCCAGTGCGAAACTCTCCAATTTTTGTCGAGAGAGATTAAAAGAAAATAAATTTAAAACTCACTCAATTTTGATCGCCCTTATGTTCAGCGGAAATTGGCTCTCCTAATATTCGGCGCACTAAACTGAGTGAGCTTTTGTGCTGCCTATTGAGATTAAAGCTCAGGCTACAAGCATGCTACAACTTTAATGTCGAGGTCGCTGTAGATGTATGCAAATAAAACTATATAAACGATTTTACTCCCGTTTTAAAATGAACGAGGCAAACATACAAAAGAATAAGAAAAATAGGTATATAAGTGAAATGAATAAAATATAAATATTACATATAATTATGAATAAAAAAAAAAGACAATAAATAAATATATATATAATCCCAATATTGAAATATTATATTTTTATATTTGTTGAGCTATTGAGCTTTTTCAATAGCTATCGAATTTTTCCAAAGTCACACAAATAAATAGAAATGCACCGAAATTTGCTTTCTATAAATTTAGTTTATTTGCCTTCGTGGCCAAACTTAAAAATAGTTACAATTGTTAGTTATAAGCTCCGAGTTGAGCTTAGCACTTTTAATTATACGAATTAACTATTTGGCAAGCGGTGTCGAATACCGTGCCGCGACTTGAATTCTCGATAGACGAAATAGAACTAATTAGCTGCCGAATTGCAGCTGCTGCTTGCGCTCAGCAAAAGCAAAGGGCAAGCAAAATGAAAACAAATGCAATAAAACGAAATGCCGATGAGCATATACAAAACAACAGTTATGATCGTTACGTTAATTTGCTCTTTATGCTGCGCAGAGCATAACTTATCAAAGAGAAAAAATATAAAGAGAGAAGCTGCTTTAATTGTTGTTTGGCGCGGACGCCTGCGTAACCAAACATTCTCCCCCCGTTGAAAGACACGGGCTTTCAACAGCATCCTCTTTCGGAAGCGCACACAACTTGCGCACAGCTCTCTTTATTGTTCCAGTTGACGTCTTGAGAACAGCTACTCTGGAAACGCCGTCAGCACCAGCAACAAGCTCGACCACACGAGCCAGTGGCCATTTAAGGGGTGGCAAGTTTTCATCCTTTACAAGGACAACATCGTTGATGTGAACACCCGGGCAGGATTTTCTCCATTTGGACCGTTGCTGAAGAAGCGTTAAATATTCATCACGCCAACGACTCCAGAAAATTTGCTGATAATAAGCTATACGCTGCCATCGATCTAGGCGGCTAACGTTTAGCTTGGTGACATCAGGCTCCGGATAAAGTGTGAGTGGCGTAGTGCCAAGGAAGTGCGCAGGAGTTAACACATCCAGATCTGCAGGGTGCTCTGAAAGTGGAAAAAGAGGTCGAGAGTTTATTATTGCCCCAATGTGGCAAACCAGTGTGCGCAGATCATCCAGGGGCAAAACCGAGGGTCCGACCGACCGATAGAAATGGTATTTTGCTGTCTTCACCGCCGCCTCCCAAAGTTCACCAAAGTGTGGTGAGCGAGGTGGGATGAATTCGGTTTCACAGGTTTCCGGTTCGACGTTCGCACTTGAAGACGAAGGCGGCACTGGCGCCACCGGCGACACCGGCGGCTCCTGTGGCACTGGCAGCATCAGCGGTGGCGGCGGCGACGATGGTGTCGCAGTGAGGAGAGCATCAATAGCCGCAGTTGCTCGCGTCCGGGGACATAGCGCACTGGGTAATGGATAAGAGACTAGCGATGATTGTGGTGGCGGTGTGGCATGAACGAAATTCTCCCCATCCAGATGATATAGATCCAAGTATTCGTTGTAAATATGATTCCAATCTATGTGTGGCTCCACAAGAGAGATGTGATTCAAATCCAGATACTCCTTGATAAATGCTGAATATTGCGACTTCAAACCAGGATGACGTTCTAATTTGCGTTCCAGGTTACAAAAACGACGATATGCCTGCTGATACGAATCTCCAATTAGATCCACAGCATGCTTGACTGGAAGGCGAACCGAATATTCGCCAGTGTCCAAACGAGCAAAAGTTTGTTTAAAATGCGCTTCGCAATCAAGTTCCTCCTTGGTAGATTCGTTGACTAAACGGGAACACGATTCTACCTCCCTAAACCGACGAACGGTTTCATCAAGCTTGTGATCTGGGCTAGGATTTGGCATCATAACCGAGCTAGTGACCATCAATGAGGCAGGGCTCGCTGAAGAAGTTCCTCCTGTCACTATCCAGCCCAGTTGAGTTTTTTGAAGAATAGGCAAACCAGGAGCGATTTTGATTTGACCGACACACAATAATTCAAAAAACAGGCCAGCTCCAATTAACAAATCAATTTTGTGCGCCTTGAAGAACTCTGGATCAGCCAAGCGAATATTTGAGGGTATATTCCAGAGCTCAGTGTTGACATCGTGGCTAGGCTGATTTCCAGTTATAGACGGAGCTACGAGAACTGAGATGTTGGCAGAGTACGCAGATGCTCGCGATTGAAAACTTATATCGGCTGAATAGCCTTCTGAGGCAACTGTAGACTCCCCCAATCCTGAGATCAAAGTAGGTGAGCGATGCTTGCGCAGCTGGAGGTGTTGAGCTAAACGAGATGTGATAATGTGCGCCTGCGATCCAGAATCCAGTAAATGCCTGCTGAGCACTTTCCAACGCCTTGAGCCGAACAGCCAACTCTTCTTCACTGAGATTCACAATTTGCTCCGGAGCGATAGCTTTGGCCATCCGTTTTACCTGCTCATCAATAGCTTTGGCCTTGGCTTTGTAAAACGGGGCAGTACGAGACTGAACGGCAGCAGAATTATGCATTTTAATATTCCTTTAGGAATCACGGAATTTTTCACTACAGCTTTAACACACCAGTTCAAGCGACGAAATGTCAACCACCTTGTTCATAAGCGCAAGCAAAACGAAACGGGACAAGCAATAACAATGCAGAAACGGCTACTGCAATTGTTTAAGCAAACGCGATAAGCGAATCGACTGCGCAGGCGCCAATGTCAATTTGAGGTCAAACACTTGAACCGAAAGTGAGCACAAAACGAACCGAGAATATCGACAACAATGCAAGAGCGCGGGCGCGAGTTTTATTAACTCTTTACTTTAAATAATTTGTATTTATTTAAACAAACAGAGCTAATTATCACTATGTTATGTTTTTGTATTGTTGTTTTGTTTGTGATGTTGTTTATTAAACGCACTTAATAAACAAGAAAATCACGTCGGGGTCACCAATTTTGAGCTATTGAGCTTTTTCAATAGCTATCGAATTTTTCCAAAGTCACACAATAAATAGAAACGCACCGAAATTTGCTTTTCTATAAATTAAGTTTATTTGCCTTCGTGGCCAAAATTAAAATAGTTACAATTGTTTATTATAAGCTCCGAATTGAGCTTTGCACTTTAATTGCACGAATTAATTTTTTGGCAAGCGGTGTCGAATACCGTGCCGCGACTTGAATTCTCGATTGACCAAATAGAACTAATTAGCTGCCGAATTGCAGCTGCTGCTTGCGCTCAGCAAAGGCAAAGGGCAAGCAAAGTGAAAACAAATGCAATAAAACGAAATGCCGATGAGCATATACAAAACAACAGTTAATTTGCTCTTTAAGCTGCGCAGAGCATAACTAATCAAAGAGATAAATATTAAGAGAGAGGCTGCTTTAATTATTGTTTGGCGCGGATACTTGCGTAACCAAACACTCTATTTGGTACTCATTTGCGGATCTACCTAATCTTAAGTGGAACCTTACTCCTGGGTTATTTTTTTTTATTTTCCTGCGTATCAGAAAATCTTACCAAAAACCAATGTCCCTTTGAAAAAGTCATCTAGCTAATGGTCCGCTCAAGGGAAATCGTTCAAAGAATTACACTGAAATAATAAAAAAAACTTTTCTCAAAAATTTATGATCCAAGTGCAATGTCTACACCACTAAGTAAGATATCGATGCATAAGGGTGGAAGTCTTATGACACTCAGCTTATGTAAGCCAAGTAATGTGTAATGGTATGATCCAAATGAGATTCTTGAAAGACTAAAACTTTTCAGTTGCCTCACAGGCAGCTGGATTTTCTTTTTCACATGCAACATCATCATCAAAAATCATAAAAGAGTTATTTTTTGCTTTACTTGGTGCTAGAACACTTTCATTTTTGGAGAATGTAAAATATCCCATCCCTTTATTGGGTTCACGAGTGTTTTCAAATATTCATATTTCGGATGATGTAAAGACTTTGAAAATAAATAAATAATTTCAAACTTTAGTCTATTAAGGCTTTCAATCAAACTAACCATTACATTCGTTTTCCCACATTTGGAAGGTCCAACAATAAATGCTATAATTGAATTGGATAATAATCTGCTGTGTCTAACTTGATTGTCTTCCCCATTTTTAAAATCGATATTACTCACTTCTATGTTCGTTTTTTGTTTTATTAATCTCATATCTGATGTTGTTTTCTCAACAGATCGTTACTCTCTTATAAGACTTTAAAGAACCAACAACTAATCAAGTGGTAATACGCTTTTATAAATCAACTAGTAGCAGAACAAAGCTCTACAAAGCTCACTCCCAATTGAGCTACATATACCAGGTTATCAGTTCTGTGGATCTGGAACAAAGCTAGAAAATCGCTTGGAAAGAGGCGAGAAGGGAATAAATCCTTTAGATGCTGCTTGTAGGGAGCACGATATAGCATTTTCTACTAATTAAGATTTGAGTGATCGTCATAAAGCTGATTCAATTTTGGCCGAAAGAGCGTGGGAACGTGCACTCGGAGCATTAGGTGGACTTGCCTCTGGTGGTGCATCTATTGTAAAAAATATTAATAGAGCGATAAATGCGCAGAAAGAATTAGAAGAGATAAAACGACATAATAGAAAAATGGAACCTATTGCATTAGGCAATGGGCTCTATTTAAAACCATATCAAAAGGCTTTCAAACATTGACATTGTGAATTTTGCTCACAAACATAACCCCTTGTTCAGAAGTGTTTTTATGAGAGACTCATTACCAAAACGAGTACGGAGAACGGAATGTGGTATTGTTAACTTAGACGTTTTAAGTGGAGCTGGAACACATTGGGTAGCTTACTTCAAATCTGATAGGGAAATTTAGAGCTTATTGATTATTTAGGAGAGAATATGAAATACAATTATAATCAAGTTCAACGATATGATTCTTTCAATTGTTGGCACTGTTGGCGCCAGCACAAAATTAGTTGCAGTCAACAATTGTTGTACATTTGGAGCCCTGCGCGGCTCAATAAATATAGAGTATTTGTAGTTGCATTTACATATGCAAAGTATCTTAAGTGCAGTTCGAGCTGTAGCAGCCAGCGTTATCAGCGCTATTCTTTGCCGCTCTTTTCGCATATTACCGCGCTCTCTTGTGCAGCGCTCTCTCTCTCTCTTACAAAGGGCGCTCGCTGATCCGCCGGCTGCTGCAGCTAATGAGTTTACACTCTAATATAGTTGAATGTTTATCGTCGTCAGTTAAAGTTGGTTCGCATAACTCGAGCGTGCTAATCAAAGATTGTGTCATTGTTGAGAAGACTAAGCATTGGGCTTCTAGTCTTAATAAACTTGATAGTGGACAATTAATACTACTCTGTCGTTGTTGAAAGACTAAGCAATTGGCTTCTAGTCTTAATATACCTAATTAATCAAATACATTTGTGAATAAAGTTTATAACGTCGTGAAATAAGTTTGTGTACTTATTTTAAATAAAGCTATCAAAAAGCTGATAGCGCAAACATTGGTGACCCCGACGTGAATTCTTGTTTATTGTGCATTTAATAAACAACATCACAAACAAAGCAATAATTACTTGCAATTAAAAACATAAATAAAAACTAGTGCACAAAACATTAAAGGACAAGTGCAAATCAATTCGCTTCTTAATCGCCGCTTAGTGTGCCTCTGCTTCGCTTTGAACTTTCGTGAACTTGTTTCGTCTACATAAGCAGCTGTGCGTGCGCGATTGAGCATATAAAAACACCGCTCATTCTAAATACAGTTGTTGTTGTCAGTAAATTTGTGCATTTGGCTGCAATTTTGTTCGAGCGTTCAGCCTAAATATGACAACAACAGTCGCGTCCAGTGAAAATGTGCCTGCTCTGATTTCGTATTATACGCGCAAGACTCAAGCGATGTATAGTGATCTTCAGTGTCTTGACGAGTCTTGGTCGGTGCCTACTCTAAATTCGTTTGATTCGGTACAAATCAAGTCAACCTTAGAGCAGCTCAACACAACTGGAGCCGAGTTCAAACATTTTCATGATTCTCTGGAACGGCTTAATTTCGATGAAATAAGCAGTGTGCTCAGCAAAAACTTTCTGGAGCTAAACAAATCACTGAAAGATCGGTTGAATAGGCAGCTTGAAATGGTCGAAACGCGTCGCTTATCGTCAACATTTCGGAATGTTGAGTCGGCAGCTGATCGGTCAATTCCCGTCGTTATTGATCGCCATCATCGACCGCGCTTACCTGAACTCAAGCTGCCTACATTCATTGGCGGTTACACGGAATATGCAAATTTTATATCCATGTTTAACTCGATCATTGATAAAGACACAGAGCTTAGTGACATTGAAAAGCTTCAGCATTTACGGTCGTGTTTGTCGGGCGTGGCGTTAGAGTCGGTACGGTCGCTAGAAATATCCAGTGCGAACTATCGTGCGGCTTTGGACATTTTGAACAAACGTTTTAATAATAAGCGATTAGTGTTTCAATCGCACATCAAGGAGATTGTTGGACTCAAGAAGGTGGATTCGACTTCTGCAGGGAAGCTACGCGACTTCTCAGACAAGGTTAACTCACATATGCGCGCACTTGCATCCTTGGGAAGCAAGCAGGAAATAGCTGGCTGCATGGTCATACACATGCTACTACAAAAGCTGGACATCTCTACTCAGACTTGTTGGGAGGAAGCTGCAGTTATGGACAAAATACCCTCGGCTGAAGAATTCTACGCGTTCTTGGAGAACCGATGCCAAAAGCTAGAGAACCTGGAGCATGCAATGGCATACCATTCCTTCAACTCTCAGGTGGGAAAAACAAATCAAAACACTAACCCCAGTAGACGATCCTTCGTGGCATCCCAAAGTAGCAATTCTCTGTGCCTATTTTGTAATTGTGTCGGCCACACCATATATACGTGCAGCCGTTTTGGAAACATTTCTCCCTTTCTGCGACAAAGGGAAGCGAAGAAGATGTCCCTTTGCCTTAATTGTCTAAAGGCTGGACACCATTCTCGTGAGTGCGGCAGTGGGCATTGCCATGTCTGTGGAAATAGGCATCATCTGGTTAAAAGTCGATCGGGCCTATTTCTTCCATGCAGAGCCTTACTGGATTCAGGCTCTCAGCTGCACTTAGTCACCTCTCGGCTGGCGCAGCAGTTGCAGTTAAAAACAACGCGATCGTCAACTATAATGTCTGGTCTTGGTGACACTAATGTTCGCACGGAAGGTCACACGGTGGAAATTGACTTCAAGTCCCAAACATCGGATTATGCCGCGTCACTCACTGCGTTAGTCGCACCCACCATTACGGATAGTCAGCCCGGCTTTCCAATTGACATTACAAATTGGAATATTCCGGCTAACATACGTCTGGCTGATCCCACCTTCTACAAGCCTCAGTGTGTGGATTTGCTGATTGGAGCCAGCATGTTCTATGATTTGTTGTGTGTTGGGCAGATCAGGCTCGTGCCCGGACTGCCGTTGTTACAAAAGACTCGCCTTGGCTTGGTAGTTACAGGTTGTAGTCAACGCTTGAGCCGAACTTCATTGTTGTCCTCCAATCCAGCATTAGAGGATGTCTCGATTGCTGATGAGCGACAGGATGAAGTTGTTCGACGATGTTGGGAGATGGAGCAGCTGCAGCGCATCAGTACGGATGAAGGACGGCTCAAGCTGCTCAAAAACAAGATGAAGCTCAACGGGATGAAGCAGAGTCTCAAGGAGCAGGAGCTTCAGCAGGAGATGCACCATATGCGCCAAGAGTTCACGCGTAGCGAGCAACTCATCCTGCAGTTGGAGAGCACTCTGTCGCAGCAGAGCGAACAGTTTGATACACTGCGTCCGCTGGCCGAGCAGTTGCGCGAGCGTAACGCCGAGCTGGAGCACAGTGGTGAGATGCTGGAGGCAACGCGACTGGAGCTGCACAATGCGAGGGGGCAACTGTTGGAGGAGCAGGCCAACAATGCTTCTGTCGCTGCTGCCTCCACCGATTCCCAAGTCAACGTGGAGCTGGCCAAGCAGGTACAGGAGCTAGAGAAGCAGCTGCAAGATCTACGCAACAGCAGCGCCGAACAGCAGCCGGTGACGCAGGCAGTGGATGTGCCTGCTACTGAGGTCAGCGAATTGGAGGCAACCATCGCCGTAGAGCACTGCCGCCAAAATCTGGATGCGGCAGAGAACGCCGCAAGGCATTGCCACTGTGTTGATCAGTCGGTGCTCGTTTGTGATGAGTGGCGAGCACTTGGCTGTCAAACTGTGGCAACAACTAATTCTCCACTGTTAGATCCAATTTCAGAAAATCCTGATGATGTAGATGTGTTGACTCCGGCCAATTTTGTTATTTGCGGAGTTCCAGCAACAATTCTGCAACTGGACCTAACGAGCCTAGCCTGCAACCGCTTGGATGGTTGGCAGCGAACAACACACATACATCAAATCTTTTGGGCACGGTGGCGTAAGGAGTATCCCTCACTCCTTCAACAGCGTGCTAAATGGAGCTCTCCAGCACGTTCTATTCAAGTGGATGACGTAGTTCTCGTTAAGGACGAGAATCCGCCAACCATGAGCTTGCCTCTAGCCAGAGTCCACGCTGGAATTCCGGGCAGAGATGGCATTGCTCGAGTTGCTGACTTCAAGACACCAAAGGAATGATCAGGAGTGCCGTGAACAAGTTGTGTCTGCCGCCAATTGGATTTACTGTTGAAAGGGGGCCTTTCAACGGGGGGAGTATGTTGGCGCCAGCACAAAATTAGTTGCAGTCAACAATTGTTGTACATTTGGAGCCCTGCGCGGCTCAATAAATATAGAGTATTTGTAGTTGCATTTACATATGCAAAGTATCTTAAGTGCAGTTCGAGCTGTAGCAGCCAGCGTTATCAGCGCTATTCTTTGCCGCTCTTTTCGCATATTACCGCGCTCTCTTGTGCAGCGCTCTCTCTCTCTTACAAAGGGCGCTCGCTGATCCGCCGGCTGCTGCAGCTAATGAGTTTACACTCTAATATAGTTGAATATTTATCGTCGTCAGTTAAAGTTGGTTCGCATAACTCGAGCGTGCTAATCAAAGATTGTGTCATTGTTGAGAAGACTAAGCATTGGGCTTCTAGTCTTAATAAACTTGATAGTGGACAATTAATACTACTCTGTCGTTGTTGAAAGACTAAGCAATTGGCTTCTAGTCTTAATATACCTAATTAATCAAATACATTTGTGAATAAAGTTTATAACGTCGTGAAATAAGTTTGTGTACTTATTTTAAATAAAGCTATCAAAAAGCTGATAGCGCAAACAGGCACTTATGCTTAAGATTTCTATTAATGCAGCATAAGGGGGTTGATTTAAAGTAACTTGTACTCAACTTTTAAAATAAATAAATAAATTTTATTTTGGTATATAACAGCTATAAATAATCATACTATCTTTAGTTTGTTTATAGTGAGTGTATTACTTACTCCGGAAACAGTCTCAAAAACTGTGTTAAGCCACATGAAAAACAACAATATACCGTATGATAAACTGCGGAAAACCACTTAAAAACAAGAAACCACCTGTAAAGGGGTTTTTCGCTTTAGAACTGATGATTTCATAGTTAAAAATGGATGAGCATATTTTGAAAGAATTGACGAAAACAAGTAACGCACTAAAAAGAAAATTTCAAAGCATAAAATTAGGTTGAGCCGCAAATGAATATCAACTATTGGAAATGTTTAAACCAATAACACAACCACTTCAGAAAATCATTAGAGAGAATGAAATAGCAAATCAGTTGATGAAAGTAAAAAAAAAGAAGAGGAAGGTCAACTAAATAGTAGGAATCAAATTAAAAGTGCTGAAAACTACAGCGATTATTATGATGCACAAACAGAGGATTTATCGTTTGCACCAAGCGAAGAGAGCTATATTAAACCTATTACAATTAATAATGAAGACTATAGCCAAACGAATGAAATATCCAATGAGATCTTTAATCTTAGTTTAAATGAATTAGAACGTCAGAAAAAACTTGATCAAGCATTTGGACCTATTAAAAAAAGTGGCCAAATTATATTGGGGAGTTCAAAAATATCTGTACACAGCAAGAAAATTGAGCTGGAAACTGGTGAAAAGTGGAACCTTACTCCTGGGTTATAACTTTTGATATACTGCGTATCAGAAAATCTTACCAAAAACCAATGTCCCTTTGAAAAAGTCATCTAGCTAATGGTCCGCTCAAGGAAAATCGTTAAAGAAGTACACTGAAATAATAAATAAAACTTTTCTCGAAAAATGGCAAACCAAGTGCAATGTCTACACCTCTAAATAAGAAATCGATGCATAAGGGTGGAAGTCTTATGACGCTCAGCTTAAGTAAGCCAAGTTATGTGTATTGGGATGATCCAAATGAGATTGTTGCAAGACTAAAACTTTTAGTTGCCTCCCAGGCAGCTGGTAACACTAATAATAATAATGAAATCGTTTCGATAATTGAAGAACTTCGTGAAGCAAAAATTATTTATTAAATAAGTAGTACTGTATTTAACATTTATTTATTAATGTCAAAGTGCCTCTTGAGAAGTTTGATCACTTATACTTATCCATCGACGTAAAAGAAAGGAAGAGTATAAAAAATCAGATTAGTGGTGTTCTAGTTGATGTTGATCATAACATTAATTTTTAAACAAACGTCTTAAAAATGTGGGTGATCCCTTGGAAGATAATGACGCTGTTAATAAAGTATAATTAGAAAGAAAAGTAGAAGAAACTATGGAAAACATTGAAAAACTGTTAAAAGAAAAAGATAAGATAGATCAGAAAGCAATAAGTGAAATATAATTTACAATTCTTCATGAGATGTAAATAAAAAAAGAAAGTTCTTTACAAGCGAATTTTAATTCGCAAATAGAGTTATTAAATTTCTATTGACAGTTATTGATACGTTTTCGAAATATGCATGGGGACAGGCGTTGAAAACTAAAACGGATAAAGAAGTTAAACACGCAGTTTCAAGTATACTTAAGGAGAATCGAATTCCAAACAATTTGCAGACCGACAATGGAAAATTATTTTTCACTACAGACCTTACGAGTTTGTGTAAAAAACATAACATTAATCATTACTCAACTTTTAGTGGTCTAAAGGTGTCAATTGTTGAGCGTTTTAATATTTCGCTTAAGGAGATGATGTGGAGAGAGTTTAGTTATAATGGATCATGTTGTTGGATTAAAATTAATAAACAGTTAATAAATGAGTATAACAGAAAACATCATAGAACAATTAAAATGGCACCAATTGCAGTAAACTCTACAAATGAGGAGAATTTAATGAACACTGTCTACAATAAAATAAAAATTTTTAATGGTAGGAAATTACGTGTTGGTGATTATGTGCGAATTAGCAAGCATAAACATATATTTGAAAAGGGGTATACGCCAAACTGGACAACTGAAATTTTTGAAATCAACAAAATACAAAATACCAATCCAACTACATACATTCTGAAAGACTATCAAGGTGCTGTTTTGAAGGGAGGTTTCTATAATGAAGGGTTGAGGAAAACAAGATTTCCAGACACTTACTTGGTGGAAAAGATAATAAGGCGACGAGATGATAGAGTACTAGTTAAATGGTTTGGATTCTCAAATAAACACAACTCTTGGATAAATATCAATAAAATTTTATAAGCAATAAAAAAATAATAAATAAAAAAAATGTGTGGTTTGAAAGACCTAAAAACATACTTGTGTTTACCCAATTCAAATTTTTAATATATATATATATATATATATATATATATATATAGTGACATATCCAGTTCATGCTGATCTTTCATGTCTATCCTCACACCATACTCACACCACGCTTACATCATCACACTTAGCAACGCAGAAAAGAAATTCGAACCACCCTCACACCACATTCAAAAATCCCCACAGCTGGACGACGCCGCCAGAAATCCGAGCTAAAGGAAACGATCGAGACATAATAAAACCCTTGAGACGCACCAAACAAAGTCCGCTAAGCAACCAAAGTGCACCATCAGCAATTATGAATAAGATGACGAAATAGTCACGTACATGTTGAAATAAGCGAGCGAGAGTTTTCCTTGTAAACAAAAACCTAGAATAAGTTGAGTATTTGTATGCCGAACAGCGCAGTTCATAATTATTTAATTCTAACTCGATTTTGTGAGGTAACAAATTAATATATCCAGTGTTAGAGATAACAGTTTAATTGAATAAAGAATTATATTTTTTATCAAACTTGTCTATCGAAAACATTTAATTATATATACAGTGGCTCACAAAATGGTTGGACCAGTGCCTAGCACCAATTTTAATTGCCTGCCATAAAGTAATTATGTAATATTTTTCAAAAATTCCAAAGACCCATGGCAGGTACATATATTAACCACAAAAATTAATATATGACCCTAAAAAATTGGGATTTCCCCACCCACTAGGTCGGGTTATGCAAAAAAGGACCTAAATTATAGGTCACAAAATGTTGGACCAGGTACTTTATGGACACCTGCGTGCCATAAAACCCGGATTTTTTTTACCTAAAATTGAATATTTTCGGTATAAATAGAGCAATCCTTCTAAGTCAGTTTAGTTATAATCTGCATCTCGGATGCAACCTGCCAACAAGGACCATGGGCAAACGGACTACCATTGAGCAACGGGAACTCATCCTGGAACACTTCAAAAATGGATATTCACATCGCCAAATAGCTGAAATGGTCAATCTAGCCAAGTCAAATGTGTCCAACATCATTTGGAGTTTCGTCGACGAAAAATGGACAGAGGACAATGGCGGAATTGCACCAAACCCGATTTTCACCGAGCAGGACGAGCCGGGGATCATCAAGATTTCAAGGGGAAATCTTAAGCTATCGGCTCCAAAACTGACTCAATAGGTGCAGGATGAAATAAGGAAAAAGTTTAGTGTGGAAACTGTGCTCCAGATTTTGCGCAACTATGACTTTAAGGCCCAAGTACCACAGAAAGAGCAATTTATATAAGCAAAAAATACAGGGTATAGGATGACATTCGCCAAAATCCACTTGTGCAAGGATTTGGAGTTCTGGAACATAGTCATATTTGAATATGAGCCCAAATTCAACATTTTTTGCCAGGACGGATGGAATTATATGTGGCGACAACCCAATACTGAGGTGGACCCCAAACAATTGAAGGCAACAGTCAAGCACGGCGGAGGAAGTGTCATGGTTTGGGCCTGTATCTCGGCAGCCGGTGGCGGAAATTTTGTGATTATTGACACAACAATGGACAGGAATGTATACTTCAATATACTAAAGGAAAATTTACTCCAAAGTGCCGAGAAGCTAGGAATCCGACGTACCTTCCGGTTCTCCCAGGACAACGACCCCAAGCATAAGTCGGGAATAGTACAGTCCTGGCTTATCTGGAACTGCCCCCACGTGATGATTCCACCGGCCCAGTCTCCAGACTTAAATGTTATTGAAAATTTGTGGGCTCTGCTGGAAAATAACATCCGGAAACACAACATATCCTGCAAACAGGATCTCAAGACTGCTCTGCTGGAGGAGTGGAACAAGATCAGTCCAGAAACTACCCAGAAGCTAGTATCTTCCATGAAAAATAGGTTAAGCGAAGTTGTTAAGGCTAAAGGATATCATACTAAGTATTAACATCCTTATTTAAGTTTTTATACGCCAAATATGTAACTTTTTTTAAGACTGGTCCAAATACTTTTGTGACATGAATTTTGGTTATGTTTTCGGATTTTGACTAATTTTAATTAATTAATTAATATTTTAATAAAAACTAAAGTAAGTTTTTCAAATGTTAAACAAATTGGCATTTAAACATTTTGAATTTGTTTCCTTGTTTAAACTTTATAGCACTTTAAATTTTTTGCTAGGCACTGGTCCAACCATTTTGTGAGCCACTGTATATATGTAGGAATGGGAAAAGACACGGAACGTCAGGAACAAAAGGGAACTCGAAGTGGTCACCGTTATTGAGAGACGGGACACTGAGAGAGAACAGAGAAAGAACAGTGGAAGAACACAGAAAGAATGCGAGTGAGTTTTGCGAGCATTCGGTGCCGAGATCTCGTTGGAAACGCACGCGCATAAAGCACGCAAGCAATTCGTCAAAATTGTCTAATCGTAAAGTTAAAGTGAATATGTACTATTTAGTAAAACCCAACAATAATATTAATAAACTATCATAATAATAAACGTGGATAAACAACCATATCTTACTGTTTATGACAAGATTTCAACTCGTGTCATTTTGGCACAATCAACATAGCATCCAAACCCTCTCAGCATTCTCTCATTTTCTCTCAGCGCACTCAGCGCTGTTAACACATGTCATATAAAGTAATGTAATATGTTAACATAGTTAGTATAGAGAAAAAGGCAAGAACACAGCCACAGTGCAGTGTTAAACATATTCTTAAATTGAATAAATATAGAAAAGTGTAAAAACCACCATCTACAAAAAAAGAAGCTTTTCCTGGGATTGTAAATTGGCCGCCCCACTACAACATTTGGTCCTTCGAGCCGGATTTCATTTTTCATCATCGTCATCACGGGATCATCATTTTCATCACGTCTCATCTCGTCATCACGGATCACGCTCCTCCAGCTAGCATCGGTGGACAATCAGCATCACAGGAAAACACTTAAGTACAACTCCTATATATATATATATATCCAGTATATATGCCATTTTTCCGGCCTCCTACTTTTATAATCCGACAAAGTTGTACAGTAAAATTTTCGTCAGAGCCTCCATCTTTTTTTCCAAGAGCAAAGTCCAAATTGCTCATAGTCCTAGTGTATAACAACACACATACACTTCAGATCCAAAATACACAACAAATTGTTTAATCTCTGTACATATATATGTACATACAATTTTTAATAAAACAATTCCTTAAAATACTATACATAAATTAAATTATTCAAAATACACGGCTAATTCCATGTCCATATGTGTATGAGTGTGCAGGTCAAACGTTCAGCTTGAATTATCCACAATTAACAGCTGGTAGCCTGTGCACTAAGAAAAGAATAATATATTAATAAATTTTTCGGCGCAAGTTCATTTATTTTTTCGCACATACTTACAGTGTATTGCCAGCCTCCAATTTCATATGAATGCCGAAAACCTACAAAATATAAATAATAAATAAAAATAAATTCCAATAATACATACTTATACATACATATATATATATACATCATATATACATACTTACATACGTTTATTCATATTTACATACATAAACATAAATACTCACCACATAAACATATATACATACATACATAAGCTGAACACATACAAAAATCAAATACTAAATTGGCCGAACATACAAACACAAAGAGATAGACGGCATAACTCAAACAAATAATTAAATAACTTTAATGCAAACTTATGTATGTATGTATG
Source organism: Drosophila infuscata (assembly GCA_035042205.1). Classification (NCBI taxonomy): domain Eukaryota; kingdom Metazoa; phylum Arthropoda; class Insecta; order Diptera; family Drosophilidae; genus Drosophila; species Drosophila infuscata. Next base: position 445 of record JAWNLR010000162.1, on the reverse strand, counting down.
TAAACATCCAAATCCACATTAGCGACGGCAAATAAGACACATATATTCTACACACATAACAAATATTTAAAATACTTACAATTCAATAATAGTTGCTGCAGTCCAATATATTTCCACTTTGTGCAAAATAAATTAACATATGTTTGTAAAAAACATATGTTTTTCTTCTTTTTGCTTTGCACACAATTAACAAGCACTGATCGCCAATCCAGGGCTGCAGTGTCTTGTGTTTCCACAACCACCGTTTCGTCGAAACAATATTATAATATAATCGACAATTGAATGTGGCTTGTATTTTCTGATTTAATTATTTTGTTTTGTTATTAATTTAACAATAAAAAATTAATAATAAGATATAATAACACATATTAGGAAGTATAAGCACATATATATTTGTTTCCATTTTTTTGTTGTCCCACAAAAAATTAACAAACAAATAAACGCA
>JAWNLR010000159.1:0-61125 GCA_035042205.1 Drosophila infuscata | reverse complement strand
AATGAAACTAAACAGTTTTTTTGATATATGCAAATATGTGTGCTGGTGCAATTATATTAATTCACCTGATAAAAAAAAAATATTAAGTGTGCATGCATGGTTGAGTGAGTTGTGCGGCAACTACTTGGCTTGCACTGTACCAGCGACGTGGAAAGGCCTTTCATCGCGGGATAATTCATGTAAGTTGCAGCCTTTGTTTTCATAAATTTGTGACACGGACGAGAGTTCAGAAAAAAAAAAAAAAGGAAATGGCTGATTAGCTTTCACAAACCGTCCCTGTGGCAAATTTTTTTTGTACTATAGACAATTTCCGCCCCACCTATGCAGTGAAAGAACAAATTTATATAAAGAACAAGATAGAACGTTGCAGTCGGACGTAACCGACAGCGAAATACTATTATACCTTTATTTGTGTACAGTTAAGAAATACTTGAATTCCGGGGGATATGGGCGTTTATTGGTTTTGGGGGCGGGAGTGGGCGTGGCCGAAAAAATTTTGGAGTTCAATCTTAGTAATATACCTTCTAAATTTTGTAACTGTAGCTCTTAAGTTGCGGGAGTTACAGGCATTTATCGTTTTTTGTGGGCGGGAGTGGGCGTGGTCCAAAATTTTTTTTCCACATTTATGAAGGGTGTTACTAGCAATATACCTTTAAAATTTGGTGAGTTAAGTTTTCAAATTGCGTGAGATATATGGGTTTATCGATTTACGCCAACAGGTGTATCGGTTTAGGTAGGTGGAGTGGGCGTGGCCATCCAATTTTTTTATCGATCTTTGGGGGAGTTACCAGTAACATACCTGCAAAATTTTGCGACTCTAGCTTGCAAATTACGGCAGATATGCGCATTTTAAATTTCTAGGGACGAAGTTCCTGGGGGCGGCGGATGTGGGCGTGGTCCAAAAATTGGTATGCCAATCTTTAAAGGAGGTTACCAGCAAATTACCTTCCAAGTTTGGTTACTCTATCTTTAAAATGTTCGGAGATATACGGAGTTATCGATTAATAATCGGAATTGTCGATTATAGGCGCAGGTGTGGGCGTGGCACCACAAATTTATTATCGATTCTTAGAGGCGACTACCTGTAATATACCTACCAAATTTGACGTTCCCTACTCAAAAACTGCGGAAGATATAGCCATTTGAAAATTTTATGGGCGGGGGTGAAGGGGGCGTCGGAGGTGGGCGTGGCATATGCCGATCTTTCAAGGACCTCGCCAGCAACCTACTCACCAAAATTGGTGACTATATTCATTAAATTGTAAGAGATATGGGGACTTATCGATTTGCTAAAATCGAATTTATCGATTTTCTAGCTCCCTAGTGGACGTAGGTCCAAACCCAAGACACTTTAACTTTTGAGGGTACTTTCCAGTATACGTTCCAAGTTTCAAGTCTCTATCTTAAAGGGTGTCGGAGGAACGCGCGTTCATACGGACGGACAGACGGACAGACGGACAGACAGCATGACGGACATTGCACAAAACCAATATACTATTATACCATTTTGGTATAATAGTATAAAAAGGGGCAAAGAAAAAAAAATGAAACCCCATATATTTACCCATGTTCGCATATATTGAAATAGGGACCGAAAATTAATGATTTTTATTTAAACGAAAATTTTTTTTAAATTAATTAAATCGCTTGAAAAAAAAAATTAATTCTAACCCACACTCGACACTTGAAAGTAAAAATGGCATAGGTTAAGTTGCAACGCATATACATAAGCTATTTGTTACAAACCCAATTTGGTAATTCAACTCGTACCTAAAAGTATGCAATAAAAAAAAAATGTTAACTTGCCTAATTTAGGATATACTAGAAAAAGTATGCTATAAAAAAATATTGTAATTCAACTAAGTCTAGCTAGAAAAAAAAATGCTATGAAAAATAATGCGAATTAGCACATACACAAAATGTATGTTATACCAAAAAAAACCAATATATGTAATAACTCTTGCTTAGTTAAAAAAAATAAAGAATTATGCAAACAAAAATTGAACTACAATCCCAATGTATAAATTAAATTTAATTTAAATAGTACCGAAAATGTTATGAAATCTACTGTCAAAATTACCCCCGAAAATTGTAATCCAAATTATCGAAAAGTACCTTTAGTTTTTTTTTGTTGTCAAATATTTTTTTTTATGAAATTTATACCATGAATAAACCTGTTAACTATATTGAAATGAAGTCGTAAATTGCTTTATATTTCCTACTGGCCAGAAGATGTAATTTAAGTCGAACAACCAAACTTTCTTTTGGGGACTTTCCTTTAAAATATGCAGCGCAGGAAGTCCAATTGGATGGGTGGGTATATCGCTATATCGGGGCAAATACCACCGTGCACCCCGACATTACTAACCAACACCAACGAAGCTGCCGCGCTTCTCGCGTAACATTTTTTTTTCCAATCCAGATGATATGCTCCACATTTTTTTTTTTGAGTATTATCGATGTTTCGATTACTTGCTTCGGAGTTGCACTCCAAATAACCAGGACCCTAAAAAAATTAAAATTATGACTCCAGGAATTCAGAATGGTAGCAACAACCCACCCCCACATCTCCCGGCACGAGCTACCACCAGTAGGGTCCCAAGCCGCTACACATCAGAATTCCGCCCGCCTCATCACCCCACCATCCGTTTGTGTGTTGGACGATTAAAACTAGAATGTAATCAGAGTGCGAAAAGATCTTATTCAAGATTACATAAAGTTTTGACGCTCAATACGGGGCCTCGATTCGATTCGGTTGTTTCCATAATTTTTGGGGCAGCAACAACAACAACAGCTGCAGTTAAACCAACCAATTTGAGTCAACTATCGGTTGTTACATAATTTTTGGCGCCCAACGTGGGGCTACAGCATCTACATCAGCTGCAATTTACCCCCCACAAATATGGGTCAACTATCTGAAGAGCTGACATAAAACATGGACCACAAAAGTGGGCTCAGTTAATTTATCAGAAAAAAGTTTTTAGAAAAGCTCACAGTTAGTTGTCTCACATATCAGTTGTTCTGAGTAAGGGTATAGTAATTTTTAATTGTTTTGCTATCCCAAGTCCTTAGAGTATCAGTGTAATTTGATAATATTGCGGATTCACTGAGTGGATCACTATTAATTCTATACGAGCTTATAATTTCGTGATTCTAGAGTATTCGATTAATTGGATACCTTGCCGGAAGTCACTGAGGTTGCCTTAGTAATAATTATCCTTGACGGAGGATCTCTCAACAACGTGTTGCTCACTTCTTTTCTTTCGTGTCGCTAGTTCTTTATCTTTGATTTTGGTTTAAAGACTTTTGAAATAGTGTTATATACTTCCGTGAATCTTGCGCTTTCGGCTCAGCTGAATGCCCTGCCGGAAAGTCACTATAGCATCCTTTTTGGAGTCTGTTTATCGGAATTGAAAGTAAAGACTTGCCACACCCAGAGATCAGACAGCGTAAAGAAATTGATTCTGCACTGAGTTCTTTTAGCTTTTTGAATGTAGGGGACGCTGTAAGTGCGTATCTATACAGAAGCTATTAAGCTTAGGGGGGATTTAGTCACTCGGTATGCAGTATGTTCTTTGTTTAATTGCAATAGCCCGAAAATTTAGAATTCCCACTACTTCGTTGGTTAAAAAGTTGTTGGTTAATATCAGTTGTTCACTTAAGTTACTTATTTTGGCCATATAGTAGGAAAATTTTTATAATGATGCCTGTAAATCGCAGCCCTGTCAATCAGTCTCTAACTGCACCAAGAAATGACACATGTATAGTGTGTACTTTGGAAATGGCCAATACGCAACCATGTCTGATGACAAGTTGTGGCCATGTGTTTCACCAAGGATGTTTAGAAAGCTGGTTCGAAGCGAACGCCCAATGTCCTCGTTGCAATAATGCTTGTACAATTGGGACATGTAAATTAGTTGTGGGAAACTGTTCACCTTCGTTGGATCGTACAACCACAAGCACAAGGCCAGTTGTTGTTGCCCATCGTCCTGTAACTAGGAAGTTAGCAAGATCAATGGAGCCACCCGTCGACCTGGAAGCTGGTGCCCGACCCACAGCGGGGTTGGATGGGAGTAGTACGTCAAATCCCATAAGTACTGCTGCTGCGCCGACCGGAACTCGCCCGAGGAAATGGAATTTGAATTTTAACGGATCGGAAGATAGCTTGAGTGTTGAAGAATTCATATATCGAGTCAAAACATTGACGGACGAAACTCTCGATAGTGACTTTCGTGGTCTATGTAAACATATGCATGTTCTCTTTGTGGGTAAAGCGCGAGACTGGTACTGGCGCTATCACAGGGAAGTGTCTTCCATAGTATGGAAAGACTTTTGTGCCGCTCTTCGTCAGCAGTTTAAAGAGTATCGGTCCGATTTTATGATCAAAGAACGTGTTCGTTCCCGTAAACAGAAACCTGGAGAGTCGTTTACAACCTATTATGATGCGATATTATCTTTGATGGACCGAGCCACCGTTAAAATTGGCGAGGAAGAACTTTTGGAGATTCTGAAGAACAATCTTCTTCCTGTTCATCGTCACAAACTATTGTTTGAAGTAATTGAATATGTAGGTCATCTGCGAAGGTTAGTGCAGATGAATGAACATTTAATGAACGAGTTGCGTTCCACGCAAGCAGAAATACCCAAAACCGGGTAATCGACACCACGTATACTCCATGGAGGAGGTAGTGTCAGATGGCGAATCTAGCACCGAACTTGATCCCGTTACTGAAGTAGCTGCGTTACGTCAAGCAGGACCAAAGGTAAAGTGTTGGAACTATGAGGAGTTCTGACATTTCTGGGAAGACTGCTTGGCTGAGCGTAGAGTATTCTGTTATGGATGCGGAGCTCCCAATACGTATAAGCCACAGTGTCAGACGTGTATACGACGTTTGTCGGAAAACCGCCAAAAGGGGGCAACCAAAAACAGTCGGTTGTCTCTTTAGAAAGTAGTATCGAGAGCCCCTTTGAAGTCACAGCCAGTTAATATTGTAAGCAGTGCAAAGGAAAAGACTTTGCCTAGTTCAAGTTACAGTAACCTAGAGGATAGATATAATATAAAGAGAGAAAATTATTTAGCCATAAGAGACCGTATTTTTAATACTGTCCCGTTAAAGCCTAAACCAAGTTCCGAAAGGATCCGGAAATTTTATCGGAATATAAAGAAAACTCGCAAGTTATTAGTGGCAACCATTTTCAGTAGTGCAACAGATATGCGTAGCTATGCTACAGTGTCGTTTTTAAATCGAATGGAACATGGTTTATTAGACACTGGTGCTAATGTCTCGTGTGTAGGCAATAGTTTTGAAAAACTAGTTTTCACCGAAATAGATCGCATGTTGGAACTAGGAGTCATAGAACCTTCAACGAGCGCTTGGAGTTCTCCGATGAGGATGGTCGTTAAGCCAAATAAAGTTCGTCTTTGCCTTGATGCAAGGAAACTAAATGACGTCAACAAGAAAGATACTTATCCTTTACCGAGTATTGATGAAATCTTTTCACGACAGCCCTGTGCTAATAGGATTACAAAGCTTGATTTGAAAGATGCTTATTGGCAATGTTTGCGCTATCAGCTTTTTGATTGCTTTATTTAAAATAAGTACACAAACTTATTTCACAACGTTATAATGTTTATTCACAAATGTATTGGCCTAATTGTTATTAATTATTAGAGTATTATAGACTAGAAGCCACTTGCTTAGTCTTTTAACAAAGAGAATAGTAACTAACGATCGATGCATGAAATAAATACACGAAGATTTGAAGCCAACTGCTAAATCTTCTCAACAACGAGATTAACTAATTACACCGATCGATCTGTTAGACTTGTGCGATAACTATCAATTGTCCACTATCAAGTATATTAAAACTAGAAGCCCAATGCTTAGTCTTTTCTTAACAATGACACAATCTTTAATTAGCACGCTCGAGCTATGCGAACCAACTTTAAATAACGACGATAAATATTCAACTATATAGAGTGTAAACTCACTAGCTGCAGCAGCCGGCGGATCAGCGAGCGCCCTTTGTATTGTAACGAACCTTTTAGTTCGGTGGTTAAAGCTGGGCTAAAACTCAGCCGAGCTGTGGATCCGTGCAACAAATTTATATCCGTCGCGCTTGCGATAATTAAAACGAACAATATATTTATTTGGTAATTGTTATTTTATTTGCGTATTGCACTTTGCTTTTAATTAACTAATTATTACACGAAATTGCTCGGTGCCTGCAGCGTCACTTCGGCCTCGAAATTGGTTCTGGTACGAACGCCTATTCGCGAGAATTTGTCTAGGCTCCGTACCCACGGACTCCGCCGAGACTAAATTCGTTCTTCCCCAATTTCCTGGACCTCGATGTCCTGGGTAAATTTTAAAGTTTAGTTGTAATCCAAGTACAACTCTCACTTTGGGTGGCTGCTTCCGTGTAGTTTGGCTTCACTGGTATTCACTTTAGGTTGGCTTCCAAAACTTCTATCACTTGGTTTCACTCTCTAACCGCACTCTGTAGTTTCGCTCTCTAAGCTTCACTGACTCGCGCCGTGTTGCGGCGCTCCTTTTATAAGTCAGCCGGTGACCTTTTGCCGGGGCTGTACTTTCCGGTAACTTTCCACTGCCCTTTTGCTGGCGCCAACCATTGTTTGCCGGTGGTGTGAGTGTAGATGGCCATATTACACCCGCAATACTCCTCCCACACCAACGGTGCATATCCTCATCGATATGCGTGTCAGACACGCTCAAATGGCTGATTACCTGCGCTACACACATACGCCGTGCACATACACACATACCCATGTCTGCATGTTGGCCACGGCTATATGGCTCCTCACACTCCCCTCTTTCTTCGGCAGTGGGAAGCTTCCACCTTCCCACAGGACGATCATCTGGAATGATAAAAATTTGGTTCCCGCCCCTGGTACCCCGCTACATTGTGTGTGATGCTGATCCTTTTGTTGTTTTCTTTTATTCTCTTTTCATTTTATTTGTCTTTGTTTAAATCTGTCTGAATACCCGGGAACCCTGTGCTGTCTTCTTGACTCGGTATCGCGTACCGTCACACTAGGTGTGAGGCGCGGCGACTGGTGCTGGGCTGCCCATCCACTGCCTCCCGCACTTGTGGTGGCCAAGCCGTCGGCGGCACCTGCTCCCACCTACTCTTGGTCTCAGGCACCGAGTGTTGCCTTGGTAGGCTTGGCCGGGGTGATGTTGGCTTCGTTTCTGGGCACGACGCCTGTCGATCCAGTGTCGGTCGCCACCATTTGGGTGTTGGCAGGAGGCGGGTATTCCCACATCCTCCTCCCACCTGTAGACCACGGTGACCGCGTGCACCCATCGGCCGGTCTCGTATGTTTTCCGGTAGCTGGCGGTCGCCTTGGGGTTTGTGGGCTGGGGTTCGTCCTCGTCTGATGACACGGAGACTATGTCTTCTTCGGTTTGCGTCTGCGGTACATATGGGATTGTGTCCTCGTCATCTCCGTTGATATCCGGCGTGTCCTCTTCCGCGGACGAGATGACGATAACATCATCTCCCTCTGTCCCGCTCTCCGAACTCTGGTCGGGGGACCAGGAGGGAGCCCATGACTTCATCGAGGAATCGTCGTCTTCTTGCCACGCTACTCCCGCCGGCGCCCACTGGTCGACTTCCATGGATTCGGCGCGGTGCCTCGGTCCCATGAAACGCACGGCCGTGTCGTCCGGCTCCGGTGTTAGTGGCAGTTCCGGGTATTGCCACCGGAGCCACTCGGGGTTAATATCGTCGAGATCACTGGGGAGCCGTCCTCGTTGTGGGACGGCTTCCTCAGCGGGGATGGCGTTCGGCGCTTCTCCTTCCTCGTGGTCGGCGTCCCTCGCTTCGTCGAGAGGTGATGCTGGCGGCTCGAACTCGTCCTCGCTCGGCTCGTGTAGTGCTGATGCCATTAGCTCGATTTGGTCTTCCCGTAGATTCCGGCGCGACCGCTCGATACGTCTGACTTGCCGTGGCAGCCTCACGCGCGTCCTGCGTGTCACACGCTGCCCGCGTGTGACATACCTCCTGCGCACCATTCGTCCATGGGAGCGTGTCGGTTGCCGATTAGCCGTCATTTGCGCCGTCGACTCGAGTCCCCATCCGCGCAGAATTCCAGCACCGCTGGGACTCGCGCAGGGACCCGGGTCTGACTTGCGGCGTCCAGTAGCCGATGTACAGCATCCATTTGCTCGTCGATATTGCCGTAGTTGTTGTTGTTTTTGTTCATCATTTTAATACCCTGAACCCATTAAAAATGGGTAAAAAGGGTATAATGGTTTTGTGCAAATGTATGTAACAGGCAGAAGGAAGCATCTCCGACCCCATAAAGTATATATATTCTTGATCAGGATCAATAGCCGAGTCGATCTAGCCCTGTCCGTCTGTCTGTCCGCCTGTCAGTCTGTATGAACACGCGGATCTCAGAGACTATAAGAGCTAGAGACTTCAAATTTGGAATATAAGATCTCGTATACCAGGCGCAGATCAAGTTTGCGTTATTTTATCGATAACTGCCTCAGTTTCTGAATTATCGATACATTTAGATTTTCGATAGCAGTAAATTCCACATATCTCTCACAATTTAATGGATACAGTCACCAATTTTGGTTGGTAGGTTGTTGGCGAGGTCCTTGAAAGATCGGCATGTGCCACGCCCACCTCCGACGCCCCCATCACCCCCGCCCCTAAAATTTTCAAATGGCTATATCTTCCGCAGTTTTTGAGTAGGGAACGTCAAATTTGGTAGGTATATTACTGGTAGTCGCCCTAAAGAACCGATAACAAATTTGTGGTGCCACGCCCACACCTGCGCCTATAATCGACAATTCCGATTGTAAATCGATAACTCCCTATATCTCCGAACATTTTAAAGATAGAGTAACCAAACTTGGAAGGCAATTTGCTGGTAACCTCCTCCAAAGATTGGCATACCAATTTTTGGACCACGCCCACATCCGCCGCCCCCAGGAACTTCGTCCCTAGAAATTTAAAATGCGCATATCTGCCGTAATTTGCAAGCTAGAGTTGCAAAATTTTGCACGTATGTTACTGGTAACTCCCCCAAAGATCGATACAAAAAATTGGATGGCCACGCCCACTCCACCTACCTAAACCGATACACCTGTTGGTGTAAATCGATAAACCCATATATCTCGCGCAATTTGAAAACTTAAGTCACCAAATTTTAAAGGTATATTGCTAGTAACACCCTTCATAAATGTGGAAAAAAAATTTTGGACCACGCCCACTCCCGCCCACAAAAAATGAAAAATGCCTGTATCTCCCTCAATTTAAGAGCTACAGTTACCAAACTTAGAAGGTATATTACTGAGATCGAACTCCAAAATATTTTGGGCCACGCCCACTCCCGCCCACAAAAACCGATAAATGCCTGTATCTCCCGCAATTCAAGAGCTACAGTTACCAAACTTAGAAGGTATATTACTAAGATCGGGCCACGCCCACTCCAGCCCCCCAAAAACGATAAGCCTATAATGCATTTAAAGCTTGGTTCAGGGTATATGGTAGTCGAGCTCACTCGACTACAGCGTTCTTACTTGGTTAAACTGGAAACAATTAAATTTTTGTTAACTACACCACACTTGGCACTTGTCTGTTAAGATCGGCTTAACATTGGAAATAAAAAAAATTAAAAAAAAAAAATGGCATCTCCTAAATTTTTAACTGGGGTTAGATGCGAGCATCACTTAAACTAGGGTTATGTTTCCGGCACTGCACTTCACTTGTTGATGAGGGGGGAAATACTGGTGCTCCAGAGGGCGCGGCAGGAGGGTTCCTCCTGCAGGTTGTGTCATCTGAACGTGCGTCGACCATGGAATTCGGCGGGTGCTCCAACGGCGTTTGTTGTATTTTAAAATTTGTTTCCACGAATTGGGTTTGGTGTGTGTGTTTGTAGATGTTGTTTATTAGAATAATATATTTATTCTATATTTATTTTTTTGGGTCTTTTTTTTTCAACATTTTCATTTTTTTTCACAATTGTAGTTTTTTTTTTTTGGTTGTTTTTTTATTTTATTTTTTTAGTGATCAAAATAATATACTTGTTATATATATAATTTTGGTCTTTTACAAAAGTTTTAATTTTTCACAACTGAATTGTTTATAAAATTTTTAATTTATTTTTATCTAATTATTGTTTTTGGTGGTTTTATTTTCTCAGCATTTTTACAGTGTCTTTTAAACACACCAGAAAAAAAAATTATTTTTTTCACTCCGTCACGTGACTTATTAATTTCATGGTTAAGTCATTAAAAAAAATTTTATTGGCACCGTCGATGTGCACTTTCGGCCGAATTTTAATGCGACGAAAAAACAAGAGGCCGTTGGCCGAGCGCATCCGAGGTAAAATACCTCTGCTGAGTAAAGCTTTTGCATTCAGCAACTATCCAGAAACTATCCGATCTATCCAGCAACATTATGAGCTTTTAGTAAGCTGGGATTACTTTCCACAGCGCGTCTGAAAGCTGTCTACCGAAAGTATGCTAGGGTATTTTTATGTCGCGCACGGCAAAATTACTGCGAACAAAATCATTGCCGACTTTTACATGCTCTATTATTTTCCTTTTACATCGCACAAAAAGTCTGCGGTGTAAATAACACAATTATGCCAACTGGTGAGCACCGACCATTACAAGAGGGTCCACAACGGTGCGCTCTGCATGCGTGCATTGGGACTAATGTGTGTGTTTGTGTAAGTGTCCAGCCAATGGTGCTGCGCAATGCGTTTGGGCTGGCCGTTGAACTCTTCGGTCGTCCGTTGAACTTTGATTCCGCATTCAGCGTATGCACTCGAGAGTGGGTCATGGTCGTGCTTTCTCGGCTGGCCATTTCTCCCGCTCTCGGGTGCATTGCCGAATGCGTGAACTTTCGCTCACTTCGCCGTGCTGTTCTTTTTGTTGTTGTTTGATTTGGGCCGGTTCAGGGCTCTGTTTTGTTTGTTTTGATTTATATGCAGGGCTCTGTTTTGTTTGTTTTGAATTAAATGCAATTATAAATATCCTCTGCTTCGAGGCCTATTTATTTTCCTCCGTTTTTTGTTGACCGAAAATATCGAAATGTTCTATGCATTCTCACAATCTTTTCGGTCTCAGGTGTGTGCATATATTTTCTCTATTGTTTGGCTGACTCACCTGTCTCGATCCCGTCTCTGTGCGGCTTCAGGTCGCCTATGTGCGCTGTCCATATCTGCTTGTCCGCGAGGCTCTTCAATTTGAAAATCACCGGCGATGGAAAATCTACAATTTGATACGGGCCTCCATATCTCGGCGCCAGCTTTGCTGCGAATCCCTCAGCAGCATTCGACAGGTGGTGTAGCCATACTTTCTCTCCGACTGTGGGTCTCCATGGTCTGCGCCGAAGGTTATGGTGCCTTGCTCGTTCCTGAGCCGCCAATTGACTCTGCTTATATTTTTGACATACTTCGCATTGTTTAGCATATGCTCGTACGTCTCTATATAAGCCTGGCCAATAGTAGCGTGCTGCTATTTGGGCTATAGCTTTCCTGCTACCCGTATGGACTGCGGCGGCGGAGAAGTGGTTTTCTTGCATGATTTGACTTCTCTTCCCGGTAGGCACACACAATTTCCAAGCTGCTGCATCCTCAGTTCCAGCTGTATGCGGGATGTGCCTATATAGGTTTCCAGACTCTTCATAGTAATCTGGATACTTCCTGGGGTTTTTCTTGATGTCCGTTCGCAACTTTTGGATCCATTTGCACTTCCGGTTGGCTTGATCTATTGCGTCTTCCACTATAGAAAATTTTTGGAATTTGTCCTTCAGGGGCTTCAATACGCCAACAGCCGCTACTTTCTCCGGATGTATTGGTGTAACGACTGTCGTGGCTATGGATAATCTCTCCTCGTGGTGTTTTCGTATCCCGCTCTTTGGTATGTCCACAATGAAGCCTGCACACTCTACAACCGTGCCCATGCCAGACAAGAAGTCCCAGCCAAGGACAAGATCGACGTTGACTCCTGGCAGTATCAGCAGAGCAACCTCCATGCTGCTCCGTCCCAGTCTGATGTTCACCTCGATCTGCTCTCGAATTCCCCATCTTCGGTCATCTGCCATGCGGACTCGCCGTTTGGTTGCGCTTCGTCGGCCTACGCTGATCAGTCCACGCGCTAGCTCCTCACTAACGAAGCTACTCGTGGCCCCTGTATCAATCAACGCGTTGTACTGACAGTTGCCGACTTCTACGGTAGCTGTCAGTTGCGCACCTTCGGCCTGTAGGCTGCCGATGAGCGTCTTGTGGCGTATCCTGTTCGGCTTCTGCTCACTCCTTGGTGGCGCACGCCGGTCTCTGTTTCCCGACGAACAACTTACTGACGTACGAACTCCAATACGCCCACATATCCAAGAGAATTCCAGCATGGGACGCGTACACTCTATTGCCGTGTGTCCCTCCTGGCCGCAACATCTGCATGACCTCGCTGGATTCTGTTTGTGGGTTTGTACGTTGTCGTGTCTCGTCCTCGGGGCTGGTCTGGGTCCATTGTCGGCTTCTGCTCTCTCCTCCACCATTACCATAAGTCGTGGATGATTTTGCCTCTGAGCGGGTTCCATATGGTCATACTTTGCTTCCTTGCGTTGTCGTGGTGGTTCCCTACGTCTTTGCAGTGGATTGTTACCATACTGCTGCTCCATGCGGCTGTGCTGTGGCCTGTTACCATACGGCTGCTCCATGCGGCTGTGCTGTGGTGTGTTGTACATGTGCTGCTCCATGCGGCTGTGTTGTGGCGTGTTGTAACTATGCTGCTCCATGCGGCTCTGCAGTCTCAGCTTTTCCCTGTCGGCTTCGAGTTCCTCGAACGCTTCGGCCAAATGCATCAATTCAGCCAAATTGTTGAATTGATGTGATCTGGCGAACGCTCGTAAGTCTGGGAGGCTGTTGTTGTAAATCCGGTTCAGCTGTGCTTCAGCTGAATACTGCAGTGGCCGCATTAGCGTCTTCCTTTTCACCATGTACACCTTAAATGGCTCTTGTATAGCCTGACGTCTTCGGGTAACTTTGTCCATGAGCTTCTCAAAATAATCTCTAGGCAAGAAATATTCTTGAAAACTCTGGACAAAAGTTACCCATTTCGTCCAATGTTGATTGTTGGCTACGTACCATTTAAGTGCCATTCCTTGAAGTAGTTCCGGCATGGCTCTGGGAACTAAATTCAAGTTGAGCCCATACGCATCGGCTGACCACTCCACTTGTTCCAGAAATTCCACAGGCTTTGTTGTTCCATCGAAACGCAAGTTCCACTCACGGACTTGTTTCGCTACCTTTGAATATTCCTGGGTCATAGTTGGTGCCGTTTGCTCGTGTAAGGTCACTCTCCTCTGTGGCTGTGGTGTAAACGCTGCTCCCCAAATAGAGTGATTGGAGTCTCTAGCGCGCGCTGCTGCGCTTGTTGCCGGGATGCTGAGATGTGCGACATCCACAAATGACAGCTCTCTCGCATCCGCAACTTCGACTTCTCTGGCAGGGGATTGTCTGTTATGAGTCGCCGCCAATTCCTCTATCTTCGCACTGTATGGCAGCCTGGTCTCGTGGGCACCTACCCACTCTCCAAACTGCCTGCGCATCGCATCAAGTGTGCCGGATAGTTCCACCTGGAACTCTTCTCCGTACCGCATCACATCGTCCTTCTTTAGGTTGTACACCCACGCACGCACCATATTTATTTTTTTTTTATTATTATAATATCACAATAAATATATTTATCAACTCTCGCAACCACCAACGTTGGGCGCCAGTTGTAACGAACCTTTTAGTTCGGTGGTTAAAGCTGAGCTAAAACTCAGCCGAGCTGTGGGTTCGTGCAACAAATTTGTATTAGTTGCGTTTGCGAGAATTAATAACCACTAATATATTTATTTCTGATAATTATTGAGTTTTTTATACCCTGAACCCATTAAAAATGGGTAAAAAGGGTATAATGGTTTTGTGAAAATGTATGTAACAGGCAGAAGGAAGCATTTCCGACCCCATAAAGTATATATATTCTTGATCAGGATCAATAGCCGAGTCGATATAGCCCTGTCCGTCTGACTGTCTGTCCGTCTGTCTGTCTGTCCGTCTGTCTGTCCGTCTGTCTGTCTGTCCGTCCGTCTGTATGAACACGCGCATCTCAGAGACTATAACAGCTAGAGACTTCAAATTTGGAATATAAGATCTCGTATACCAGGCGCAGATCAAGTATACCAGGCGCAGATCAAGTTTGCTTTATTTTATCGATAACTGCCTCAGTTTCTGAATTATCGATACATTTAGATTTCCGATAGCAGTAAATTCCACATATCTCTCACAATTTAATGGATACAGTCACCAATTTTGGTTGGTAGGTTGTTGGCGAGGTCCTTGAAAGATCGGCATGTGCCACGCCCACCTCCGAAGCCCACATCACCACCGCCCCAAAAATTTTCTAATGGCTATATCTTCCGCAGTTTTTTAGTAGGGAACGTCAAATTTGGTAGGTATATTACTGGTAGTCGCCTTTAAGAACCGATAATAAATTTGTGGTGCCACGCCCACACCTGCGCCTATAATCGACAATTCCGATTGTTAGTATCCGTATATCTCCGAACATTTTAAAGATAGAGTAACCAAACTTGGAAGGTAATTTGCTGGTAACCTCCTCCAAAGATTGGCATACCAATTTTTGGACCACGCCCACATCCGCCGCCCCCAGGAACTTCGTCCCTAGAAATTTAAAATGCGCATATCTGCCGTAATTTGCAAGCTAGAGTCGCAAAATTTTGCAGGTATGTTACTGGTAACTCCCCCAAAGATCGATAAAAAAAATTGGATGGCCACGCCCACTCCACCTACCTAAACCGATACACCTGTTGGTGTTTAATCGATAAACCCATATATCTCGCGCAATTTGAAAACTTAAGTCACCAAATTTTAAAGGTATATTACTAGTAACACCCTTCATAAATGTGGAAAAAAAATTTTGGACCACGCCCACTCCCGCCCACAAAAAACGAAAAATGCCTGTATCTCCCTCAATTTAAGAGCTACAGTTACCAAACTTAGAAGGTATATTACTAAGATCGAACTCCAAAATATTTTGGGCCACGTCCACTCCCGCCCACAAAAAACGATAAATGCCTGTATCTCCCGCAATTCAAGAGCTACAGTTACCAAACTTAGAAGGTATGTTACTAAGATCGGGCCACGCCAACGATAAACCTATAATGCATTTAAAGCTTGGTTCAGGGTATATGGTAGTCGAGCTCACTCGACTACAGCGTTCTTACTTGTTTTTAAATTAATTAAATCGCTTGAAAAAAAAAAATTAATTCTAACCCACACTCGTCACTTGA
This sequence comes from Drosophila infuscata, assembly GCA_035042205.1. Lineage (NCBI taxonomy): Eukaryota > Metazoa > Arthropoda > Insecta > Diptera > Drosophilidae > Drosophila > Drosophila infuscata. The sequence goes on along the minus strand of JAWNLR010000159.1, from coordinate 45,780 downwards.
AAGTAAAAATGGCATAGGTTAAGTTGCAACGCATACACATAAGCTATTTGTTACAAACCCAATTTGGTAATTCAACTCGTACCTAAAAGTATGCAATAAAAAAAAAATGTTAACTTGCCTAATTTAGGACATACTAGAAAAAGTATGCTATAAAAAAATATTGTAATTCAACTAAGTCTAGCTAGAAAAAAAAAATGCTATGAAAAATAATGCGAATTAGCACATACACAAAATGTATGTTATACCAAAAAAAACCAATATATGTAATAACTCTTGCTTAGTTAAAAAAAATAAAGAATTATGCAAACAAAAATTGAACTACAATCCCAATGTATAAATTAAATTTAATTTAAATAGTACCGAAAATGTTATGAAATCTACTGTCAAAATTACCCACGAAAATTGTAATCCAAATTATCGAAAAGTACCTTTAGTTTTTTTTTGTTGTCAAATATTTTTTTTTATGAAATTTAAACCATGAATAAACCTGTTAACTATATTGAAATGAAGTCGTAAATTGCTTTATATTTCCTACTGGCCAGAAGATGTAATTTAAGTCGAACAACCAAACTTTCTTTTGGGGACTTTCCATTAAAATATGCAGCGCAGGAAGTCCAATTGGATGGGTGGGTATATCGCTATATCGGGGCAAATACCACCGTGCACCCCGACATTACTAACCAACACCAACGAAGCTGCCGCGCTTCTCGCGTAACATTTTTTTTTCCAATCCAGATGATATGCTCCACATTTTTTTTTTGGAGTATTATCGATGTTTCGATTACTTGCTTCGGAGTTGCACTCCAAATAACCAGGACCCTAAAAAAAATTAAAATTATGACTCCAGGAATTCAGAATGGTAGCAACAACCCACCCCCACATCTCCCGGCACGAGCTACCACCAGTAGGGTCCCAAGCCGCTACACATCAGAATTCCGCCCGCCCCATCACCCCACCATCCGTTTGTGTGTTGGACGATCAAAACGAGAATGTAATCAGAGTGCGAGAAGATCTTATTCAAGATAACATAAAGTTTTGACGCTCAACACGGGGCCTCGATTCGATTCGGTTGTTTACATAATTTTTGGCGCAGCAACAACAACAGCTGCAGTTAAACCAACCAATTTGAGTCAACTATCGGTTGTTACACTCTCACGTTTGGCATGACAACGCATGCGCAGCACGTTTAGCGTGGTGAGAGTGAGCACCAACAACGGATTACACTATGTACGAACAAGTTGCAGAGCACGCCGTTGTTGACTCTCGTACGCTTTGCGCGGGTGCGCGAGCGATGGGAAGAGCAACAACAACGTTTTGCAATTTTTTGCAAATACATGCACACAGGGTGCATCGAGGATCACTCTCTTACACTTGCGCGGGTGCGTGAGCAATATGAAGAGTGATGACAAGTCTAGAAGAACAGCAACAACAACGTCAAGGAAGTGGACATTGGCACGACGGCTACTGGTCGGCGCACGTCAGACACGGGTCCTTGCACGGATCCCAGCGGAGCTGGAACCCGGCGCGAATGGGGAGCCGAGTTGACGGCGCGGATGACGGCTAGTCGCCGGCTGCCGCGCCCACACGTACGAGCGACGCGCAGGATGCGCGCAAGACTACCAAGCCCAAAACCGTCGCGTCGAGCGGGGTACCAGGGGTGGGAACTAGCAATTCTTATCATTGCAGATGATCGGTCCTGTGGGAAACCTGAAGCTTCCCACTGCCGAAGAAAGGGGGAGTGTGAGGAGCCATGGTATATGCGCCCCTCACAGCAACTGTCGATCAGGCGGAAATCCGGCCCCGATGCAGTTGCGGCGAATTCGCTCTCTTTCGTCCTCTCCCTTTCTAGCGCAGGTAGTCAGCCATTTGAGCGTGTCTGACACACATATCCATGAGGATATGTACCGTTGGTGTGGGAGCAGTATTGCGGGTGCAATACTGCCATCTATACTCACACCAGCGGCAGACAATGGTTGGCACCAGCAAATGGCAGTGGAAAATTACCGAAAAGATCACGCCACCGAAGAGATCACGCCACCTCGGTGCAGTCCCGACAAAAGGTCACTGGCTAACCTATGTAAGGAGCGCCGCAGCACGGCGCGAGGCATTGCATTGCGGACAGTCAAAAAGCTAAGAGTGTGAAGCTAAGAGGCAGTGAAGCTAACAGTCAGTGAAACTACAGAGTGAAGCTAAGAGGCAGTGAAGCCAAACATCAGCAGCAGAAGGAGTGCAGCGCGAGTCAACGGAGACAGTAAACACAGTGAAACCAAAACCACACAGCAGCAGCAAGTGAAAGTGAAGCGTCGGCAATTGAGTGATACAGTGCATCACTCAATCCCCACACAGGATCGCGCAGGACACTGAGGTCCTGAAATTGGTGGCGAATCAAGATCATTGCCACGCGAGAATTTAGTCCCGGCAGAGCCGGACAGATTCAAGCGAACAGGTGATTGAGACACAACCAACGAAATGCCGAAGTGCCACGGCGGGTGCCGAGGAGTTTTCACTACATAAATTCAAACATAAAGTGCAATATAAATAAAACTCAATAATTGTCAGAAATAAATATATTAGTGGTTATTAATTCTCGCAAACGCAACTAATACAAATTTGTTGCACGAACCCACAGCTCGACTGAGTTTTAGCTCAGCTTTAACCATCGAACTAAAAGGTTCGTTACAGTACTTCCAATTTAACGCATTTGGGTTAATTTGAATCGCATTAACTCTGTGCGAAACGAAGGTTTTGAGAGTTGATGGATCAAGCTTAAGCCAACAAAGTACAATTTTAAAATCTGAGTGTAAGTAAATTTCATTAATTTTAATCTTCATACTTTCTATCACTTTGTTTGTTAATTCAGCCAGTAATACTGCGGCGCATAGTTCTAATCTTGGGAGAGATACAATTTTTGTTGGAGCTACTCTTGATTTTGATGCTGCAATATTTATGAAGATTTCTCTATTAATGTTAATGGCTTGCATCATTGCCTATCAACCTTCTTGGTATCTTAATTTTGTTTAGCAGTGGTAACTTATGTTTTATTCCATTCCATTTCTGTACCAAATCTCCAACTACTTCCTCATCCCAATCAATTTTTGATTTCCAAAGTTTCTGCATAATTACTTTTGTAGTAACTGTTACTAGACCTAAAGGATCGAATAATTTGGATATGTCTGATAAAATATTTCTTTTTGTAATTGAAAAATTATCTGTTTCTGGCACCCAGGATACCCCTAATGCTTTAATTGTGTCTGCTTGATTTCTTTCAAATTCTAAGCACATGCCTCTATCGGCTTTGGGAATAGATTTGAGAATTTGTGAAGCATTTGAACACCATTTTCTTAAATTAAACCCTCTTTCTTTTAGGGCTTTAGATAGGTGGTCTTTTAAAATCATCCATATAGAAGTCATTTTTTATTACTTCTGCTACTGTTGGCAATTTTTCCTTTATCTCTTCAGCTGTGACTTGAAGGCACTTAACTACTAAATATGGAGCAGGAGCAGTGCCGTATGTCACTGTCTTAAGTGCATAAGTTTTTAACTCCTCCCGAGGATCCCATCCAACGATACCAAGCTCGGGCTTGTTAACGCGCGGACCCAGGCGAAAGGAGCACCCCCCCCCCCCACCACCCCCCTCACCACATCCAGCACAACCGACCGAGGGGCGACCGCACGAGTTACTGATACGAAGATCGCGAATTGAAAGAAAGATGACACAACAAAACATTTTTAATTACATTAATAGGGGAATTGCAATTAATTAAAGGGAAAAGCATTTTATAATTAGTACATAAAATTCTAAATGGATTATGTAAAGCATAATTCGAACTACAAGTTTGAAGAAAGATGGGTAGAAAATTCCTTGTATTTCTGATCGGAACTGTACAATTTATTTGGCTAATTAACTCCGAAGAATCAATATCACCATTTATAAGCTTGTGTAAAAAGATTACGCCAAGCATTGTTCTACGATCAGAAAGTGAAGGAAGATTTATTAATAGAAGTCTACTACGGTAGGAAGGTAAACTAAAATTAGTAGTCCAGTTTAGACGTCTAGGTGCAAATAAAAGAAATTGCTTTTGCATGGATTCTATTCTGTCCTGATGAACCTTGTAATTGGGTGACCATATACAAGACCCATATTCAAGAATAGGACGCACAAGAGACATGCAAAGAGGTTTAGTGATATAGGGATCGTCAAATTCTTTTGACCAGCGCTTAATGAAACCTAGGACACCAAGGGCCCGATTAGCAACAACGTTTAACACAGAAAGTATAAAACGGAACGGGCGCGACGACCGAAAAAAAAGCACAACGGAATAGGAGAGACAATATAGAAAAAAGAGCGACAACAGCTACCACCAAGAATGTTAATGGGAGCGCGCGAGAGAAAACACAAGCGAGAGCGTAAAAGTACAAAAACAAATTGTATGCAGACACAAATATAAGCACCAAAGCTTGATTTGAGCTGCCGTTTGTTGTTGTACGAGAGAACGCTTTGTTTTGATTGTTTAAACTATATTAAAGTTCAACAATGTTGTTTAGTTTCATTCTAATCATAAGCCATTGGTACGAGTTCATCAAGAGCAGAGCATCGCACGCTGCAGATAACACAGCTAAGCAGCTAATCCATGGGTTGTGATAGTCAATATGTTCACACCATCTATCGCGCCGCCTGCAGCTAGCAGATAGGCAGCGTCATAAATTAGATTATGTTATATGTACACGCATAAATAATTATTGATTGTTTAGGTCATCTAGCCCTAAGCAAGCCTTATCGTCTAAGAATTCTGTATATAAGCCATGCATTTGTACTCAATAAATTCAGTGTCTTTTAGAATCTCATTCTGTTCATTCATTTCTGCCATCGCCTTTACTGTGCGCATCGTTGGATCTCCCTCTCCGTAGTCCACCTAGTTTCAAGTACTAGTTGCGAAGTCCTTCTAGTAGTCAGTTAGGCGACAAAAGGATAATCAACCTCCAAAATTCCACATTTGAAGTTGTCAACAAGGCGACAATCAAAGGGATACCTGCAATCTCCTAACACAGTTCACTATTTCTGCTGTGAGGAGCCATAATTTATGCGCCCCTCACAGCAACTGTGGATCAGGCGGAAATCCGGCCCCGATGCAGTTGCGGCGAATTCGCTCTCTTTCGTCCTCTCACTTTCTAGCGCAGGTAGTCAGCCATTTGAACGTGTCTGACACGCATGTCCAGGAGGACATGCACCGTTGGTGTGGGAGCAGTATTGCGGGTGCAATACTGCCATCTATGCTCACACCAGCGGCAGACAATGGTTGGCGCCAGCAAATGGCAGTGGAAAGTTACCAAAAATCACGCCACCACAAAACATCACGCAACCCGGGTACAGTCCCGACAAAAGGTCACTGGCTGACCTATATAAGGAGCGCCGCAGCACGGCGCGAGACAGTCAGTGAAACTACCGAGTGAAGCTACCAAGTGGAAGAGCAATGAAGAAGCTAAGTGAGAAGCAACCGGAGTGCAGCGCAAGCTAACAAGAGGAAAGTGAAGTCTCGACAATTAAGCGAGGCAGTGCAGCAGTCAACCCACACAGATCGCGCAGGACACTGAAGGTCCTGAAATTGGTGACAAATCAAAAGCCTTGCCACGCGAGAATTTAGTCCCGGCAGAGCCGGACAAATTTAAGCGAACAGGCGATTGTGACAGAACCAACGAAAGGCCGCAGTGTCAATGCGAACGCCGAAGAGCTTCGCTGAACCAATTGTAAAAAAGTGCAATAAATAAATAAAACCATAATTATCAAAATAAATATATTGGTGGCTATTAATCTTCGCAAACGCAACTTATATAAATTCGTTGCTCGAATCCGCAGCTCGGCTGAGTTTTAGCTTAGCTTTAACCAGCGAACAAAAACGGTTCGTTACAACTGGCGCCCAACGTTGGTGGTTACGAAGGTTGATAAATATATTTATTGTGAAATTATAAGAATAACAAAAAGAATAAACAAACATGGTGCGTGCGTGGGTGTACAATCTCAAAAAGGACGAGGTGATGCGGTACGGAGAAGAGTTCCAGGTGGAACTATCCGGCACACTGGATGCTATGCGCAGACAATTTGGAGAGTGGGTGAGTACACACGAGGCCAGACTGCCATACAGTGCTAGAATAGAGGAGTTGGCGGCGACTCATGGCAGGCAATCCCCGGCCAGAGAAGTCGAAGTTGCGGATGCTAGAGAGGCGTCGTTCGTAGATTTCGAACAGCTCAGCATCCCGGCAACAAGCGCAGCAGCGCGCGCTAGAGACGCCAACTATTCGATCTGGGGAGCAGCGTCCACACCACAGCCAAGGAAGAGAGTATCCATTCAGGAACAAGCGACACCAGCCATACCCCAGGAATATCCAAGGGTAGTCAAACAAGAGCGGGAATGGAACTTTCGCTTCGATGGAACGACAAAGCCACTGGAATTTCTCGAGCAAGTCGAGTGGTCAGCCGACACATACGGACTAAATTTGAATCTAGTCCCAAGAGCCATGCCTGAACTGCTGCAAGGAATGGCACTGAAGTGGTATGTAGCAAATAACCAACACTGGACCAAATGGGAAACTTTTGTCCAGAGCTTCCAAGAATATTTCCTGCCAAGGGATTATTTTGAGAATCTCAAGGACGAAGTTAACCGAAGGCGGCAGACTACACAGGAGCCATTCAAAATGTACATGGTGGAGATGCAGACGCTGATGCGGCCACTGCAGTATTCAGCTGAAGCTCAGCTGAACCGCATCTACAACAACAGCCTCCCAGACCTACGAGCGTTCGCCAGGCCAAACCAATTCAACAATTTAAATGAATTGATGTATTTGGCCGAAGCGTTCGAGGAACTAGAAGCGGACAGGGAAAAACTGAGACGGCAGAGCCGCATGGAGCAGCACACATACAACACGCCACAACACAGCCGCATGGAGCAGAATATGTACAACATATTCTGATAAATGTAACCATCAACTACCTGGTAATCTGGTATCAACGATACCTTGAACTTGTCTCGCAATCTACAGTATTCTGCTGACTGAAATGCTTCGGACTGCAGATCCAATTCTGGGAGGGTTTCTATGTTCGCCACCTCGAGTTCAGACTCAAACGAACGGGATAAAGCGTCAGCTACCACATTTTGGCTTCCTTTGCGGTGTTCAACACTGAAGCCGTACCCTTAGAGACTTATTGCCCATCGTGCTAGTCTACCACTAAGGTCGGATTGGTCCATCAGCCATCGAAGACTTGCGTGATCGGTGACGACAGTGAAACGATGACCGTCAATGTAAATGCGAAATTTTTTTATACCCAGAACCACAGCCAAGCACTCCAACTCCGTAACAGTATAGTTACGCTGCGCTTTGTTCAGTTTTTTCGACATGTATGCTATTGGGCGTTCATGGCCGGATTCGTCGCACTGAGCAAGAACCGCACCTACTGCATATGAAGAAGCGTCACACTGCACTATGAACGGCTTATCATATTGTGGATGGACCAGACATGGAGCTGAGCACAATGCACTCTTAATCTTCTCGAATGCAGCTTGGGATTGCTCGTGACTGCATTGAGTTTACGAGCGTCGAGACAAAAGCGCACCTTGCCCGGTTTTATGTGTAATGTAATAGGAGATGACCAAGGGGAACTTGGAGCTTCCTCTATTACATTAATTTCGATCATCCTGTCAATTTCCTTGCATAAGAGTTCTTCCTTTGCAGGAGAAAGAGGATAAAATCTTTGCTTGATGGGTTTCGCCTCGGCAGTATCGATTGTATGTTCGATTAACGTTGTTATGCCAAGTCCATTAGTTTCAAAAGACGGAAAGAATTCAACCACAGCTTTTAGCTTAGATTTCTGGAATGAAGATAGTTCCAATTTCGTGGAATTCTCTTCAACCTTTTCAGTTTCTATCGACGAAACATTAACATTGCCAAAAGATGATATCGATATACCAAATTTCTTCCAGAAATCCATGCCACAAATAACATCTGTTTTAATGGAGGAAACTATAAGAAACTCAAAATCAGCTTGGGTTGAATTATGAATCAGGGGTATGGTAATTGGACCAGCAACAGGCTGTGTCTGGCCATCGGCCGTACGAACAACGCCTTTCATTTTGTCAATAATGAAATTTTCTTACAAAATTCGCTTGGCAAGATATCCGCCAATAACACTTTTGTTAGCCCCGCTATCTAATAACGCTAGGTAATCTTGACCAAAAATGTCTATGCTGATAAAAGGCCGAATATCATTGCTTTTATTGACAATAGAGTTAATTAAACATCTATTTAGTGCTCGCTTGCGTTGCCAAAATTTTCGCATACGCCGAGATGAACGAGATCTACACGCAAGTAATTCGTCTGCGTTAAATATTTCAGACCTACGATTCTCGTACTCTCTAACTCGCACATGATATGGCTTAAATCGTAGGAGCTTAGGTACTTCCGGGATTAAAGGTGATTCGTCTGGTAAAGGTATAGATCTGGTGATTTGAATATTTTGTTGGTCCGAGACTAATAACGGATATCCCCTTTCGGAACACTGCGGACATCCTTTGTCGAGTTTCCCGATTTGAGATTACATTTTTGACAGTTGGGCTTATATGTTTCTGGTGTGCCACAACCGTAACAAAAAATCCGACGAGGTTTCAGACAATCCTGGTATCTGTGACCCTGTTCCTCACAGTTCCAGCATTTAAATTTTTCGGAGGATCGAACTACACAGATTTCATCCGTGACATTATTTTCCTCATCCGAATCCACTACCGGAATTTGTTCGTGAAGGACAGTATTGACAAATCGTCGGTTCGCGTTTACACGAGGTTGTTCCCTTGAACTAAGACTACGAAAGAAATCTTCATGTTTATGACATACCTTTCAAAGATTTGCCAAATCACGAGTTTCGACGTGCAACAACTCGTGCTTCAGTTCCGTTTTAAGATTATGGCTGACCTCCATCGTTAAGTCGGGGTCTGACATAGGCTCACGTAAAGAATCTGCAATTCACAGAATTGCATCTAAGAAATCATCGAAGCTTTCGTTGTTGCCTTGTTTGCGACGACGAATTGCATCTTTGATGTCGCGATCGGTTCGCTGATCCTTATATCTTTCTTGCAAGCGGTTACACAGTTCCAACCAATTCAAGTGAACTGCGCTTCTATGAACACGCCAGTAAAAAGATAGGGCTGGTCCGGTGAAAAGGAGATGAGCAAACTGAACTAATAGATGGAAATTACCATTCAAACATTGAGAGGTTAAACAGTTCACTCTATATATAAAATCTTCAATTGAAATGTCATTAGCTAATCCGCTAAACTTGATACGCCAATTGGAAATAGCATTCAAGATTCGTTCGGGATGTTCAACTACTCCATCATTTAGGTTTACACTAGCGTAAGAATTTCCAGGTCTCTGATTACTGTTATTTCGACTATTACTGGAATTACTTAAACGTGGACGGGGTGGAACTATGTCATTCTCCCAATCAAGATTACCTTCGTCATGAGTTTCCCGAGGTTGGGTAGACAATGACAAACTTCGAACGGCTGCACTTAACTGCTCAGTCATCGCTGCAGCTATCTAACGAATTTGCGATCAGCTGTTGGATACGCTCTTACGAGATAATATCAGACTCCGAGATAACTTTAGGTCGGGGCAGATACGTTTTGTGTTTAAATTTGGATTCGGTCGGACGTTGGTGTTAGGTCTATTACGCACGGTTGATCTGGTGCTTACCCCAGTTTTAGGAACAGCTCCAGAACTCGCTTGCGTGGCATTAGTTTTATCCTTACCACATGGGGTCTTGTTATCAGTCGTTGTGCTATCTCTAATTTGCATCATGATTTTGGAGCAGTATTGCCTACACACAGGACATGATTCGTTGCTGACCAACCAATCCAATATACACCATCTGTGAAACTTGTGATTACAGGGTGTTTCTACGAATTCACTCTCTGACTTAGTATCATTACAAATAATATATGTGCCAGAATCACTAGGAGTTGCGGATCTTAAGTCTTCTAAGCTACGTCTGACGGCCATAGTAAAATATAATGTCGGTACTTTAGGTTGTGAAGCGGAAATGTGAAATATATATGGAGATACAGATTTTCTATATCGAAATCAACTCTAAGTAGTTAATAAGGACTTATCCCAAAGGTGTGGCATCGCAGGTTTAATTGACAGGCGTATAAACATATCAGAAACGTAAACAGAATTTACTATAAAACAAGTAAGAACGCTGTAGTCGAGTGAGCTCGACTACCATATACCCTGAACCAAGCTTTAAATGCATTATAGGTTTATCGTTTTTGGGGGCTGGAGTGGGCGTGGCCCGATCTTAGTAATATACCTTCTAAGTTTGGTAACTGTAGCTCTTAAATTGCGGGAGATACAGGTATTTTTCGTTTTTTGTGGGCGGGAGTGGGCGTGGTCCAAAATTTTTTTTCCACATTTATGAAGGGTGTTACTAGTAATATACCTTTAAAATTTGGTGACTTAAGTTTTCAAATTGCGCGAGATATATGGGTTTATCGATTTACACCAACAGGTGTATCGGTTTAGGTAGGTGGAGTGGGCGTGGCCATCCAATTTTTTTATCGATCTTTGGGGGAGTTACCAGTAACATACTTGCAAAATTTTGCGACTCTAGCTTGCAAATTACGGCAGATATGCGCATTTTAAATTTCTAGGGATGAAGTTCCTGGGGGCGGCGGATGTGGGCGTGGTCCAAAAATTGGTATGCCATTCTTTGGAGGAGGTTACCAGCAAATTGGATTCCAAGTTTGGTTACTCTATCTTTAAAATGTTCGGAGATATAGGGAGTTATCGATTTACAATCGGAATTGTCGATTATAGGCGCAGGTGTGGGCGTGGCACCACAAATTTGTTATCGGTTCTTAAGGGCGACTACCAGTAATATACCTACCAAATTTGACGTTCCCTACTCAAAAACTGCGGAAGATATAGCCACTTGAAAATTTTAGGGGCGGGGGTGATGGGGGCGTCGGAGGTGGGCGTGGCACATGCCGATCTTTCAAGGACCTCGCCAACAACCTACCAACCAAAATTGGTGACTGTATCCATTAAATTGTGAGAGATATGTGGAATTTACTGCTATCGAAAATCTAAATGTATCGATAATTCAGAAACTGAGGCAGTTATCGATAAAATAACGCAAACTTGATCTGCGCCTGGTATACGAGATCTTATATTCCAAATTTGAAGTCTCTAGCTCTTATAGTCTCTGAGATCCGTTGTTTCATACAGACGGACAGACGGACAGACAGACGGACAGGGCTAGATCGACTCGGCTATTGATCCTGATCAAGAATATATATACTTTATGGGGTCGGAGATGCTTCCTTCTGCCTGTTACATACATTTGCACAAAACCATTATACCCTTTTTATCCATTTTTAATGGGTTCAGGGTATAAATATATAAGTGTACATATTACCCAATTTAAAGAGGAACAGACCGAAAAACTCCAGTCTGAGCAAATCTCAATTCAAATCAGGAACATAATTACTATTTTAATATCGATTGCTTGGTATAAAACCAACTGAAATCAGAACTAAAATTCCAACGCAATTCGAAATTAACCAAAGGAATCAATTATATATCTAGAAAATTTCTTTCGTTAGAAAGAGACTCTAGAAATAAAATCTACTTTCTGAACTCCAGCATTTCCAAGTAAATAGAAAGTACCATTCGGATTTAGTTGAAAATATTATTTTGGGTGGAGTATGGTTTCTAGAAAAGGAAAGGTAATTTGGGAAGAGCGGGGTGTAAACATTAACTAAGGATAATAGGGATTATCCTAGTAATTATACATACAACGCTACAACCAATCGTTCGGGCTTTGTTCGGAAACGATCAATCGGTCGTTCGGGCCTTGTTCGGAAACGATCAATCGGTCGGGCCTTGTTCGGTAACGATCAATCGGTCGTTCGGACCTTGTTCGGAAACGATCAATCGGTCGAGCTTTGTTCGGAAACGATCAATCGGTTGGGCCCCACGTTGGGCGCCAATTATTATGTAACGGACACTTACGATGTTGTTTCGGCTGGCACACTCTGTCTACTTTTTTTGGACGGCCGTGCTCAGGTAAAGGTGGCGTGGGTCTGCCTCAACAAACGGTGCTACAATAATAATATCGTAGACAGAGACGGGAGGACGGGAGACGGAAGATGACTCATACAATATGGAAAACGGACTGACATGTTTATACCCTATCTACATTTGGAGAACTAAGATGGCATTGTTCTCCATCTGTACCCACCCAACCTTGTAGGACCATTCGCAATTTGGTATCCTACCCAAAGAAAAGCCTGCGGTGCTGAAACCTAAGGTGCCTTTAAATAAGAACAGTTAGTTCATGTTGATCTCTTTAATATATTAATTCAAATAGGGGACAATTCATGGTGATAGGAGTTAATGCTAAGATTTCATACTTAAATTATGGAAACTTAATATATATGTGCATTTCATATGCAATCAAAAAAAAGACAAAATTCCTAGGGAGCTCTATTTTTGATTATTGCATCCTATGATGCTAACACATCCGGCTATGCCGTACTCACTACCGTAATATCCTTAATGATCCATCGATGTCAGCAGGCCTGTCGACGTGGATGATCTGTAGGCGATGATAATCAAAATTTAAGGATGCAACAATTCGTAACAAAGCGCTCAACTAGAAAAAATTATACAAATTTATAAGTATGGAATTTAATGGAACTTAAGATTAAAATTCATTTTATACTAATATTACATTACAGCTTTAAGCTGTTAACCCCCTGTTATTTAAAACAAATAACAGTAGTTATTGTTTTCGTTTTTGTTGTTGTGATAGATATTTATTGTTGTTGTTGGTGTTGCTGTTGCGGTTCCTTTTGTTGTTGCTGTTGTTGTTGTTGTTGTTTCTGTTGTTGTTGTTTCTGTTGTTGTTGTTGTTCCTGTTGCTGAAGATAATTGTTATTGTTGTTGCTCTTCTTCTTCTGTGTTGCTGTTGTTGTTGTTGTTGTTGCAGTTGCCCTGCAGATAATTGTTGTTGTTGTTGCAGTTGCCGAAGATGATTGTTGTTGTTGTTGAAGTTGCCCTGCAGTTGTTGTTGTTCCGGTTGATGTTGTTGTTGTTGCAGTTACCCTGGGCAAAAGGGGCCACCGCTCCTCTACTTCGAATCCGACTTATTTTATTTTTCCCTATGGCCGAACACAAAAGATATACATTTCAAAGCCTACTCACAATCAATAAAATCCAGAATATACTCACAATAAAATATATGAGCCGAAGAAGGGCATCGGTGGTCAGTGCTGTGGTCGAAAGCGTATTGTGGTGCGGTGTTAAATTTTGGTGTGGTGTGCTTGCAGTATTTGCAGGTTAGGTCAGGGTATCGGCAAGTCGGTATGCACCTTTTATTTATTTATTTTGTTTACCATGCCTTGCCGATAAACCCAAAACTGTTTAACCGCACTGCCTTCAATTTAATTTTTATATATATTTTTTCTTTTTGCACACACACACACACTTGGCACCACTTATAACCTTGACACACTGCACTGCCAAAATTCCGGAAATGGGTCGCAATCTTCATAAAATCCTCCTGGGGTCGGGTGGGGTCGGGTGTACTTCTGCATCGATCGCCGGATGCAGAAGAATGAATTGCATGCGCAAGCGCAGCTGATTTGCAAGTTCAAGGGCGCATGCTTGCATTTGAAAGCTCAGGGCGCATGTTTGCATTTGAAAGCTCAAGGGTGCATGTTTGCATTCATAAGCTGAAGGGTGCGAATCCGCGATCAAAAGCTTTCTAAAGCATCATAAGCTTCATCAGCTGATCTAATCTCACTCAAACAATTGCAATATTGCTGAGTGTTTATTTTTTTACTATTCGCGTCCCCCACAAACCGATAAGATAAGTTGACTTGAGATACCCAAATCATTATATGCCCACAGATTGACTTCCTCGGAGTGTAAGTAGCATTCAGGGTCAAGCTGAAGAATACCTTGTCCTGATAATTTTATAGTGTTTAGCTTGCTCTTGCAAAACACCTCTGCAGCAATTTCCGACGGTATTGAATAGAGCCATGAGATTGGCTTGATGAGTTGAGCCCAGAAGTTTTGCGGTTGGCTGATGTCGATAAAACATGTTGTTGGTAATGTTGTCTTCTTAAGTAGCAACAATACCTCACAACTGGTGGAGGCTCTAACGTTGTATAGCGGATGGTGTTGCGGGCAGAGAATTAAGTCTTCCATCTTATTGCACTGATCCCATTTTTCGTCAGTTATTCCATAGTATACTGTTCGTTCGTCATCCATAAGAATATGCTTATATTTTGCTCACAAAACGATTGGTGTGCATAATCGGAAGTGGGTAGATTTTATAAGCTCTTAGTTTTTTGTTATTTATCAATGGAATTTTGATATTAAACAAAATGGCGGAGCTCATTGTTCGAGACGTTATTGTCGCAATTTTTTGAATTTCAATTGGGTCCATGCTTGGTAGTTGGACTCCTTCCGGCATATATAGAGCAATTTGCTGAATCTTCTGCTGGAATTCGACGATAGGCATCAGAGTTTCCAAAAAATTAACGTTCGTGTTCAAGATAACGGAGATGATATCATGCTGAAGATGCTCAAAGGCGTCCATCCCCATGTATAGTGCTTCGATGGCGGCGAGAAACCCATCAAAACTTATTTGTTTGTCTAAACTATCAGCCAATGTATACATTGTTTGGTTGATGGCTTGAAAATTCTTCCAGATGACGTAATTTTGCTTTTTCATCATGTTGGCTGTGGAATCTTGGACTTAAGATTGATTTCGTACCAGGTCGAGTAAATAATCTTCGTTGCTCCTGCTTTGCTTATCCTTTCTTAGTAGGCTATCGGCTTGTTCTTCGTCCATTAACCCAAATACTGAATTAGACACACTACCCATAAAGGCCAAAGGTGCTCTTGGCTTGCGTAGTTTCTTTCTTATCTGGTTTTGGACTATTATATTGTCATTATGACGAATTCTTTCCAGCTTACTTGCAAGTAGCGTCAACATAGATTTAGTACTCATATCATTCGGTTTCTTTTTGTTGATAGGCTCTACTTTTATGTCTGCAGGATTTTCTTTTGACTCTACGTACTTCCAATTTAACGCATTTGGGTTAATTTGAATCGCATTAACTCTGTGCGAAACAAAGGTTTTGAGAGTTGCTGGATCAAGCTTAAGCCTACAAAGTACAATTTTAGAATCTGAGTGTAAGTAAATTTCATTAATTATAATCTTCATACTTTCTATCACTATGTTTGTTAATTCAACCAGTAATACTGCGGCGCATAGTTCTAATTTTGGGAGAGATACAATTTTTGTTGGAGCTACTCTTGATTTTGATGCTGCAATATTTATGAAGATTTCTCTATTAATGCTAATGGCTTGCATCATTGCCTATCAACCTTCTTGGTATCTTAATTTTGTTTAGCAGTGGTAACTCATGTTTTATTCTATTCCATTTCTGTTCCAAATCTCCAACTCCTCATCCCAATCAATTTTTGATTTCCAAAGTTCCTGCATAATTACTTTTGTAGTAACTGACCAGACCTAAAGGATCGTATAATTTGGATATGTCCGATAAAATATTTCTTTTTGTGGCACTATGTTTGCATTCCCAATTACATTTAACTGAAAAATTATCTGTTTCTGCCACCCAGGATACCCCTAATGCTTTAATTGTGTCTGCTTGATTTCTTTCAAATTTTAAGCACATGCCTCTATCGACTTTGGGAATAGATTTGAGAATTTGTGAAGCATTTGAACACCATATTCTTAAATGAAACCCTCTTTCTTTTAGGGCTTTAGATAGGTGGTCTTTTAAAATTAGAGAATTTTTAATCGAGTCTGCGCCTGCCATCAGATCATCCATATAGAAGTCATTTTTTATTACTTCTGCTACTGTTGGCAATTTTTCCTTTATCTCTTCAGCTGCGACTTGAAGGCACTTAACTGCTAAATATGGAGCAGGAGCAGTGCCGTATGTCACTGTCTTATGTGCATAAGTGTTTAACTCCTCCCGAGGATCCCATCGCCATATAATTAATTGATAATTTTGATGCTCTTTATTCACCCAAATTTGCCTGTACATCTTTTCAATATCCGCTGAAATGGCATATCTATGCTTTCGGAATCTAAGTAGGATATTGAAAAGATCCTCTTGTAACCTTGGCCCAGTGTGTAACTTATAATTAAGTGATAAGTTGGTGGATGTCCTACAGGAAGCATCAAACACCACTCTCACCTTTGTTGTTGTACTCTCAGGCCTAACAACGCAATGGTGCGGTAAATAATATTTATTTTTAAGCCGTTCAGGATTGGAAAAATTTTTCATATGCCCTAGTTGTAAATATTCCCTCATAAATTCAGAATATTGACCCTTAAGAGTTGGATTTCTATTTAATTTTTGCTCTAATGCCATATACCTTCGCTTAGCTTGCATTTCAGACCCACCCAATTTAGATGGGGTATCCTTGAATGGTAATTGAACTATATATTTTCCATCTACATTCTTAGATAATTTTCTTTTGAAAATCTGTTCGCATGCTTGCTCCTTGTCTTTTGTATGTTGTGGGCGATCAGTATTTATTTCCTCCAATTCCCAGAACCTTTTAATTTGTGCATCTAATCCATCGGATACCGATGTAACTGTAGCACAAATTTTAGATGTATGGCTTAAGATTGTTTTTCCGTTAGCAATCCATCCAAATGATGAATTTTATAATCTAATTTGACTTTCGTTTTAATTAGCTGTGCCTTCAATATGAATGTCATAAAATATTTCCGTTCCCAAAAGCATATGAATGCCTTTTGGGATGTTAAACTGGGGATCTGCTAACTGTAATTTTGGAACCGAATTTCCAATATCTATTTTTTGATGTTTTAGATTTCAGACAAATTGGTATCATCTCATCCACCTGTGCGGTTTTACCTGACATACCTTCGATAGTTGTTTGCATTTTTTTGCCTTTTAGCCCAAGTTTGTTTTTCATGTCTTTGGTCAAAAAATTAACTTGCGAACCGCTGTCAAGTAACACTCTGCAATCATGCCAGATTCCCTTTCTATCTTGAACTTGAACCATAGCTGTGGCAAGAAAAACATTTATTTTCACCCTCTTCCTGCTTTTTGGCGGTAGCATTTTTATTTATAACTTTTGCATCTTCTTTATGCAAAAGTAAATGGTGATTTTTACAGCAATTCGAGCAAGTTTTTTTTGCAATTAGTGAATAAATGCCCCCCTATGAGACATTTTCCACATACATTGTTTGCACGAATCAGGTCCCATCTTTCCTGATTATTCAGCATTTTGAATTTATAGCACTTATATAAAGTGTGAAATATCGTGCAACCCATTAGACATTTTTTCTTCTCAAATGTTCTTTCATTGCATTTTAGCGGATGCTCTTGGCTTGCTTCCAAAGCGTATCTCTCATGCTCGAGAAATTTGATAAGGGGTTCGGTATTTTGCATTTCTTTAGGGTTATGCAGAGATTTCTCATATTTTGACCTTAAATTCATATTTAGTTTTCTGACTAAAATGAAATTAATTAGGCCTTTTACAATTGCATCGGCAGTCAAGTCCATTGCACTTATTGCTTGCAAGTTTTCTTGAACCGTATCTAAAAGTGTTTTTACACTTAAAGCGGTTTCGCTTGCAATCGGAACATCAATTAAATTTTTTAAGTGAATTTCAAAAACTGCTCTTTGATTTGAGAATTTTGTGTCCAGCAGGAACCATGCAAGTTAATAATTCGCCTCTGTTGGCGCCAGACTTGCTATGGTAGCTGCTGCGTCCCCTTCAATTTTTGTTTTTAGTACGCACATTTTTTTTGCGTCTGGAATTCTCGCAGAGCCAATCAATTGATGAAATAGCTCCTTGAAAGTTTTCCATTCTTCGTATTTCCCTGAAAAAGACGGAATGTCTATTTTGGGAAGCACAAAAGGCAAATTTTCGCTTCTTGACGTGGAAGCTAGTTCATCATACATTTCGTTAAGTGTATCGAACATATCTGTCAGCTCGTCGTCTTCATTATATTCGAGGTACTCGAAAAAGACTTCTTGAGCTTTGTTTTTTATTAGACAGACTTCGGATATGGGCTCATTACCTGTTCTAAATCTATTTAAAACTCCTTCATACTCGCTTAATATAAAGCGAAATTTTCGGCTAACCGAAAGTCCTATTTTCCCTTTGCTACTTTCTGTTTTGCTATGGGAGTGGTCTGGCACTGGAGGTGCTATCTTTTTGATAGCTCCCTGAGGATTGTTTCCTGAGTATATAAGGCTAAGCAGTGTTACGGTTTTCTTAAAGCACTCTCTTACCTTATCTGCGTATTTAGTTTTAAAATACGAGCTAGTGTGATTCCGTCGGTATCGGTATACGGTCACACTGTCGTTAGACAAAAAAAATAATATTTTAATAATTTCTTTGATTTGGCTCTTCATATATATATCCGTTCGGCAAACGGCTGTTTTTTGCTCTCAAGTATTGACGCTCGCGAGAAACACTGCAGCTGCACTACATTCTTGTGTGAGTTGTTCAATTAGTGTGATTTGTGCGTGCGCCGCGACCTCTCTGCTAGAGTGAGTGCGTTTGGTGCGCGCTAATTACATTATTATAAGCATCACCCCCAATACCTCCACTGACGCCGATGCGCCTGATACTGCTGCGTCAGCTTCAACCAGAAAGCAGCAACAGTAACAACAACAACACTAACTACAATAATGCAACAAAATTAGCAAATGTCAACAATGCCAACTACAAGAACAACATCAACAAGAACTCGGCCAACAACAAAATCAATATGAACAACAACAGTGCCAACAATTACAACAACACCGTCTCTAACAACAACATCAAATCCAACGTCAACAATGTCACCAGCGACAACGTCAACAACAACAACGCCAAAACAAATAATTCAATTTTCACCAATGCCAACAAAAAAAGGAAAATTGCGACAATCGAAGAGCAAGATTTGGATGCAATACCGTCTACTTCTGCTGGAGCTCGGGCAGCACCACAAGCGCTCGATGATCTGATGAGTCAGTTGACATATAAGAGATGTTGGTGCCTAGTTCACCAATATACCCCCCGATTGTGGCTAATCCTATTGAAGCTGCTTATGATGAGGATCCGAATCTAAGCGCTGCTGCCGAGATAAGCGATTGCTCGCAATCAAATGGACCTACTGTGTAACCTGCTGAAAGTCGGCCAACAAGACCATCCAAGCCTCCCCCACTTATTGCTGAGGGTATCACCGACGTTGTTGGACTGCTTGAAGCATTAAATGCTGTCACGCAGCCTGACAGCCTTATGCTCAAGTGCAGCGGTGGTGGTACTGTTAGAGTAATGCCAAGTTGCATTGATGCATACAGGGCAGTATAAAGATTGTTTAGATAGAGGCTTTCGCGTGGGGATCAGGGGACTGCATCCATCCCTGCAGAAACTTGATCGCATCAGAGATGAGCTGGCCAAACTTGGGCATGCAGTGCGGGGTGTCCAAACCATTGTAAGCCGCATCACCAAAAAGGAGCTGAATCTTTGTTATTTGGAGCTGGAGCCGGCTGCAAATAACAAAGAGATATACAATCTACGGTCAATCTGTCAAGTGCGTATATCAGTAGAGTGCCCTGACCGCCATTTGGACATCCCCCAGTGCCACCGATGCCAAGAATTTGGCCATACTATGAAGTACTGCCAAAAGCAGCATGGCTGTGTGAAGTGTGGCTCAGCACATGCAAGTCATGAGTGCAAAAAACCTTTGTACGCTGAGCCAAAATGTGCAAACTGCGGCGGAAATCATCCAGCAAGCTGGAAGGGGTGTCCAGCATATCAGCGGGTTTCCAAAGAACGGAAGCTTGTGGCTCAGTCACAAAGGCCGGCTCAAGATCTACAAAAGTCGCGACCAAGAATCCAGGCACCTATTCGCAGTGAAAATTTTTCATATGCTGATGCTGCCAGACTTTCAAGTTGATGCTGCCAGACTAAGTTGAGTGAGACGCTTATGGCCATGATGAGCCTTTTGCACGCTGCACTTGCAAACAGATGAGCCTAATTGGGATGCGGATTGGCGTGTGGAACGCTAATGGTCTTGCAAATAATGCCAACGAGTTGGAGTTATTTATTCATTGCCATCATATACATAGATGTAATGTTGGTCTGCGAGACTCATTACTGCTCCAGATCACACTACAGGCTACCAGGCTACGACATCCACCTAGCCAATCATCCTTCTGATCGCATGAGTGGCGGAGCAACAGTGATCATAAAATCTTCACTACAACATTGTGTGCTGCCATCATTAAGTTGGCTCCGCGCACAATGTGTTGTCGTTAAAGTCTCTAGTGATCAAGGCGAAGTAGTCCTAGCGGCTGTCTATTGTCCACCACGTTTTGTGTGGGAAATAGAAGACTATAAATGTCTCTTCGAAGAGCTTGGACCCAAGTTCCTGATTGCTGGAGACTGGAATGCTCAACACCATCTCTGGGGTGCTGCGTTGGATAATCGCCGTGGGATTGCGCTTGCGGATTGCGTGAGAGGCTCTAAACTCCAAGTACTTGGCACAGGAGGTGCGACGCACTACTCGTACGGCAATCATAAGCCGACAGCAATCGACTTTGCTGTGTACGCTGGGATCCGGTCTGACTGTCTTGGTATATCCGAGCGAAATGAGCTTAACTCCGATCACATCCCTTTGATCGTTGAGTGGAGAGTGGCTGCAACTCTATATGCTCCCAAGACTCGTCTTCTGCCGCGCAAGGCAAACATCACCCGATTCCGGCTGAGGTTGGAGCAGCTTGTGAACTTGAACATGGAGCTGAGTTCACCGGCTGATATTGACGATGAAGCGGAGTTATTCCTGAGTAATATTAACGTAGCAGCGGAATATTCCATGCTTGGCCAACAACCTTGTTCGCCTCCCAGTCCAGCGCAGCCTCTTTTAAAACCTGAGATTCTGGATCTGGTAAGATCCAAAACAAAACATTATGTTCAAACGCATTACACAAAAGCAGTAGCCCAAGAATTAGGTTTATACGAAGACCGCATAGTAGAAAAAACAAAACCTGCAAATTACTCACATTACAATAAAGGTAATAACAAATATTATCAAAAAATCAACCAAATTTCGTATTATAATTTTGTTGATTTTTTGGATAATATTATATATATACAATATTATAGAAATCAAAATTCACAAAATGGACCAATGGTTAATGAACAATTGTATAACGAATATCAAGGCAGAATGCAAAACCCGATCAATTATCATTCAGATTGTACCATCTAACCAACACACTTAGTACCCCATTCATAAGAATAATTATGAATAACCAACAAATGCGATGCTTAATAGATACAGGGTCATCAGTTAATATAATGAATACAAATTTCTTTTATTACAAAACTTCTAAGGAGAATATTACTTGTCAAACCATAAGTGGAGAAGTAAAATTAAATACCAGCATATCATTAGCCCCTAGCAAACTATGTCCAACATACATAATTTTTCGAAAAATTTTGACATCCGCTTAGGCTGAACGTTCCTTAAGGATTGTAGAAGCGAGATCAATTACAAAGATGAGTTTGTCAAACTTAATAATTTTCAATTTTGTTTTTAATATAACAACGCAAATAAGGAAGAAGAATATAAAGACCCACCACTAATAAAATATATACATACAGCATGCGCATTAGAAAACGAATTAGTAGAAAGCAATCAATTTAGTTTAGAACACCTAAATAAAGAAGAAAATCCACGTTAACAAAAATTTTGTTTGAATTTAGAGATATTCAGTATAGAGAGTCAATACAAAAAATGAGGACCCTTGTTATAGGAAACCTTATAAATATCCACAAAGCTATGATGAAGAAGTTAACAAGCAAATGAAAGAAATTATGCAACAAGGTATTATACGATCCTCTAATTCACCTTATTGTTCTCCTATTTGGGTAGTACCAAAAAAAGAAGATGAGAGGAGGAAAGAAAAAATATAGAATAGTCGTGGACTATCAACCAAAGTAGGACATTTCGAATATACTCGAATGCCATTTGGCTTGAAAAATGCACCTGCAATTTTTCAACGTTGTATGAACAATCTTTTAGGAGACTTAATTTACAAAAATTGTCTAGTTTACATGGATGACATAATAGTGCATTCCACTTAATGGAAGAACACATATTAGCATTAAAGAAAGTTTATAGAAAACTCAGAGAAGCAAATCTAAAACTACAACTAGATAAGTGCGAATTCATGAAAAAAGAAACTGAATATTTAGGACATATAATAACAATGGAAGGAATAAAATCAAACCCAATCAAAATAAAAGCTGTTAAAGAATTTCCAATCCCCAAGACTCAAAAAGAAATCAAAAGATTCATAGGATTATGTGGATTTTACAGGAAATTCATACCAAATTTCGCAAAAGTTGTGAAACCACGAAAGAAAGGAGCAAAAGACAACGAAAAATAAATAACATACATAGAAGCCTTTGAGAAACTAAAGTTACCCATACTATCAGACCCAATATTGGTATATTCGGATTTAAAGAAAAAATTCTCACTTACTGCAGACGCTTGTAATTATGCGTTAGGAGCAGTTTTATCACAAGATCACAAACCAATATGTTATGCTAGCAGAACTTTAAACGAGCATGAGATAAAATACTCAGAAATAGAAAAAGAATTATTAGCAATAATATGGGCAACGAAAAATTTCAGATCATACTTATTTGGTAGAAATTTTGAAATACTTAGCGATCACAAACCTCTTATATGGCTAAATAACATAAAAGAGCCAAATATGAAGTTACAAAAGTGGAAAATAAGAATAAACGAATTCGATTATGTAATCAAATACATACCAGGCAAAACAAACTACGTAGCTGATGCACTTTCAAGAATTAAAACAGAAGAAAATAACGTAGAAGAAAATTTCATGGGGAATGCTCAAGATAGTTGATCGTAGAACAATGCTTGGCGTAATCTTTTTACACAAGCTTATAAATGGTGAGATTGATTCTTCCGAGTTAATTAGCCAAATAAATTTTACAGTTCCGATCAGAAATACAAGGAACTTTCTACCCATCTTTCTTCAAACTTGTAGTTCGAATTATGCTTTACATAATCCATTTAGAATTTTATGTACTAATTATAATATGCTTTTTCCTTTAATTAATAGTAATTCCCCTATTAATGTAATTAAAAATGTTTTGTTGTGTCATCTTTCTTCCAATTCGCGATCTTCGTATCAGTAACTAGTGCGGTCGCCCCTCGGTCGGTTGTGTTGGGGGGGGGCTGCTTTCGCCTAGGTCCGCGCGTTAACAGGCCCGAGCTTGGTATCGTTGGGCCACTTGAATGTACTGCTCGTTAGTACTTCAACGTCCAAATATATATAGCATAGCAGCGACAATACATAGCGCAAGAGAAGATAATCAAAATTGTATTCAAATCACAGAAAGACTATTGAATAATTATAATCATCAAATAGAATTTATAAAAGGAAATACCGATATATATAAGAAAATAAGCTATTTTTACAAAACTAAGATTATATTAAATTACATAGAAATGACAACGAAAAAAGAAAAAGTGATCATAAAGGAATATCTGTGTGCAAAAAACAGCGTCATATACTTCCCACATGAAGGTGACTACGTAATATTTCAAAAAGCTTATTTAGAAATAATTCAAAGAGATTGTCCGATAAAAAAATTAAAAGATATCCAAACTTATTCAGAATTGAAACAAACCATACTAAACGACCATACAAAACTTTTACATCCAGGAATAGAAAAAACCATAGTAATTGTTGAGCTATTGAGCTTTTTCAATAGCTATAGAACTTTTTAAAGTCAAACGAATAAATAGAAACGCACCGAAATTTGCTTTTCTATTAATGTAATTTATTTGCCTTCGTGGCCAAACTTAAAAATAGTTTATATTGTTAATTATAAGCTCCGAGTTGAGCTTTGCACTTTTAATTGTACGAATTATTTTTCGGCAAGCGTTGTCGAATACCGTGCCGCGACTTGAATTCTCGATTGACCAAATATAACTAATTAGCTGCCGAATTGCAGCTGCTGCTTGCGCTCAGCAAAGGCAAAGGGCAAGCACAGTGAAAAATGCAATAAAACGTAAGGCCGATGAGCATATGCAAAACAACAGTTATGATAGTTACGTTAATTTGCTCTTTATGCCCATAAGCTATACGCTGCCATCGATCTAGGCGGCTAACGTTTGGCTTGGTGACATCCGGCTCCGGATAAAGTGTGAGTGGCGTAGAACCGAGGAAGTGCGCAGGAGTTAACACATCCAGATCTGCAAGGTGTCGCTTGAGTTCAGCTAAGTCATTCTTGGCTCCGACGAAATTTGTCGCATTCTTCGACCATATGCGAACAGGTTTACATCTGGTAAGAATAAACCTCTTAAGCGCATTAAGAAAGGCTGCTGTTGACAAATCAGGAACCAGTTCTGCCTTTGTTGCGAAGCAAATGAAGACCGAGATGTAGCATTTTACTGGTCCTTTGTTAAGAATCTCGCTCTTGTAATAAAACGGTCCACAATAGTCCACTCCAGTGACAGCGAAAGGATGCGAGCCACTAACACGATCGCGGGGAAGATCAGCCATGATTGTCTCAGCCAGGACCGGTTTTGCTCGAAAACACATAATGCATTTTGTTGTTACGCTGGAGACAGTCTTACGCCCCCAATAGGCCAATAGTGGAGCCGAATATGAGCAAGCAGAGAACGAGGTCCGGCATGCTGCTGAAACCTGTGAAAATGCATGATGATAGCGCGTGCGACCGGATGATGTCCCGGAAGTATGATCGAATGCTGAGCATCGAAATCCAGGCTCGAGTGTTGTAGACGGCGACCAACACGAAGAAGTCCAAACTCATCGATGAATGGGGTAAGCGAGGCAATAGAGCTGGATGATTTGATAGTCCGTCCGTCTTGAAGAGCCCTATACTTATCACTCAGATTCGCCATCTGGATGCTCCGCAAGGGTAGTTGAGTGCCCTTGTGTATCCAATCTACTGTTAGACTAGCATGCCTGATGTGATTCCGAAATTTCTATATATATCCGAAGACACGACGCAGGTTATGAAGAGAATTTGCAAACTTGCATCCTAAGCTGACATCAGAGCTTTTAGAGATAGTAACTAGCACCTTTTTCCGCAGCTCAGGAAGCGTCCGGGCCGATAAACATGATGCGGGCCAGTCACACTCTCCTTTGGTTAAGAAATCGGGACCATGAGACCACAACGATGATTCTAAAAGGTCGCTTGGAAGTGCTCCTCTAGAAAAAATATCTGCCGGGTTGCATTCCGTCGGTACGTAGCGCCATTCCATTCCTGTCGTAAGCTCCTGTATTAAAGATATGCGATTAGCCGTGAACGTTTGGAAGCGCGAAGGCTCATCACGTATCCAGGATAAGACAACTGCCGAATCCGACCAACAATAGTATCTGCAGTTAAATAAATTCATTTGCGCTACTTCGCGAATAAGTTGAGATAGAATTGCACCAGCAGATAATTCCAGCTTTGGTACTGTGAGAGTTCGTAAAGGTGCCACACGAGATTTAGAGCACAACAAATGAGCTATGCGCCGTCCCTCTGTTATGGATACAACGTAAATGCATCCACCGTAAGCCTCAATGCTCGCATCACTAAAACCATGAACTTCGATTATGCCCTTTGGAACAACGACCAGTCTAGGGAGTTTTATTTGCTCTGTGTTGCAAATATCGGCACACAAGCTATTCCAAGAACAGTGCAAAGAAGCAGGAAGACTCTCATCCCAATCCAATTGCTCTCTCCAAATGTGCTGCAAAAATATCTTGGCCTTGGCTACCACGGGTCCGATAAGTCCAAGCGGGTCATAGAACCGAGCAATGGTAGACAGCACAGACCGTTTGCTAGGCTTTCCAGGCGCTTTCATAGGCGAAAAGTTGAACAGAAGGCAGTCAGAGGCTGGATCCCACGCAAGTCCGAGAGTATTCCTGACAACCTGTTGAAGCACGCGAGGATCGTTGGAGCACCACTTCCTAAGTTTAAAGTTTTGTAGTGCGCTTGCTTGGTATGCCTAAGAGTATGCTTTGGTTTTCATACTAAGCCGAGCTTTTGATTACTCCCTCTATGAGATTAAGTAATACAATCTCAAGCCCTTCTCAGGAAAGCCGATCAATAAGTTCTGGTGGAGACTCTCTGGAGTTCGGTCTGCCGAAGATGATGGTTTTGCCATGAGGAGAGTCTAGAGAATAGTGTGCCGAAGAGGATAGTTGTGCCGTGAGGTTTTGCTCGAGTGCTGTCCGCGAAGATGTAGTTTTGCCAAGTCTCGTCGCGTAAAATTTTTATGGAAAACCAAAAACAAAATTCAAGACACTTGGGCGCGAAGAAAAAAATTTTTTTTTTTCCCTATCCGAAAATTTTTTTTGGAACAATTGTAGTATCCATAAACTTATTAATTAGTAATAGCCCAAAAGAACATTCGTAGTGAGCTAGGCTATTTAATTTTTTTTAAATTAAGCTTATGCGAAAAATTATTTCGTGGAAAAACAAAAAAAAAACGAAAAAAAATCAAGAACTGAGACAAAGAAAGAAATCAATTTATAAAACAATTAAAATTGATTTTATAGTCGGCCAGAAAACAAAATACAAAAAAAACAAGTATGAACGCTGTAGTCGAGTGAGCTCGACTACCATATACCCTGAACCAAGCTTTAAATGCATTATAGGTTTATCGTTTTCGGGGGCTGGAGTGGGCGTGGCCCGATCTTAGTAATATACCTTCTAAGTTTGGTAACTGTAGCTCTTAAATTGCGGGAGATACAGGCATTTTTCGTTTTTTATGGGCGGGAGTGGGCGTGGTCCAAAATTTTTTTTCCACATTTATGAAGGGTGTTACTAGTAATATACCTTTAAAATTTGGAGACTTAAGTTTTCAAATTGCGCGAGATATATGGGTTTATCGATTTACACCAACAGGTGTATCGGTTTAGGTAGGTGGAGTGGGCGTGGCCATCCAATTTTTTTATCGATCTTTGGGGGAGTTACCAGTAACATACTTGCAAAATTTTGCGACTCTAGCTTGCAAATTACGGCAGATATGCGCATTTTAAATTTCTAGGGATGAAGTTCCTGGGGGCGGCGGATGTGGGCGTGGTCCAAAAATTGGTATGCCAATCTTTGGAGGAGGTTACCAGCAAATTGGATTCCAAGTTTGGTTACTCTATCTTTAAAATGTTCGGAGATATAGGGAGTTATCGATTTACAATCGGAATTGTCGATTATAGGCGCAGGTGTGGGCGTGGCATCACAAATTTGTTATCGGTTCTTAAGGGTGACTACCAGTAATATACCTACCAAATTTGACTTTCCCTACTCAAAAACTGCGGAAGATATAGCCATTTGAATATTTTAGGGGCGGGGGTGATGGGGGCGTCGGAGGTGGGCGTGGCACATGCCGATCTTTCAAGGACCTCGCCAACAACCTACCAACCAAAATTGGTGACTGTATCCATTAAATTGTGAGAGATATGTGGAATTTACTGATATCGAAAATCTAAATGTATCGATAATTCAGAAACTGAGACAGTTATCGATAAAATAACGCAAACTTGATCTGCGCCTGGAATATGAGTTCCGAGCCGACCCGAACCTGGACCCGCAGCGGAACCCCAAAAATTACCAAAAAAAAACCAGGAGAGTTGCGCCACTGACGACTGATCCAGCTATTGGAGTTTCCCGTACCACATTCATCTTGGCACCACGGCACCGAACCCGCAGCTGAATATTGGACTGGAGGAACAAGACTTATTTTTCCAAGCCCAATGGTCATCATTAATTCGACAATCGTGGATAATTAAATTATATATTGTTCTTTTGATTTTTTTTTTGTTGTTAAAAGTTGAAAAGACAAAAAAAAAAAAAAAAAAATTGTGTACCAACGATAGTTATATAAATTAAATTAAAGTGAAATCAAAATGAATAATATGGCGTGCAAACAATTTTTTTTTTTTTTTTTAAATAAAGAAAACATGAAATATAAAACCGTGAACATAAATATATAAAACATAAAATTATAAGAAAAATATAAATCCAAGAAAAATATATATACCTCGCCGAATAAGATTTACATAATATTTTAATTTATCACTATAACCCACTCATCATGCCTAGCTAATGCCCCGCCTGCAAAAGATCCTTTGGACGTGGAGGATATACATGTAAGTGTAATTTTTGATTTTTTTATTTAAATTTTATTTTTGTGAGCAGCGACAATTCGATGTTAAACTCTCCAAATTTTTTCGAGAGAGAAAAAAAATTTAAATAAAACTCACTCCATATGGATCGCCTTTATGTTGAGCGGAAATTGGCTCTCCTAATATTCGGCGCACTAAACTGAGTGAGCTTTTGTGCTGCATAATAAAATTAAAGCTCAGGCAAAAGTATGCTACACCTTTAATGTCGAAGTCGCTGTAGAAGTATGCAAATAAAAAATATATAACTGATTTAGCTCTCAATTTAAAATGAACAAATCAAACATACAAAGGATGAATAAATACATAAATAATCATAATCGTAATTTTGAAATAGTATATTTCTATATTCATAAATAAATAATAATTTGAAAATAAAATTAAATTAATGATTTATATACTTAAATAAATAGATAATTTTTAACATGCCTTATTACTACTGTGAGGAGCCATATAGCCGTGGCCAACGTGCAGGCATGGGTATGTGTGTATGTGCACGGCCATGGCATATGCGCCCCTCACAGCAACTGTCGATCAGGCGGAGATCCGGCCCTCATGCAGTTGCGGCGAATTCGCTCTCTTTCGTCCTCTCTCTTTCTAGCGCAGGTAGTCAGCCATTTCAGCGTGTCTGACACGCATATCAATCTATCTATCTATGCTGATAAAAGGCCGAATATCATTGCTTTTATTGACAATAGAGTTAATTAAACATCTATTTAGTGCTCGCTTGCGTTGCCAAAATTTTCGCATACGCCGAGATGAACGAGATCTACACGCAAGTAATTCGTCTGCGTTAAATATTTCAGACCTACGATTCTCGTACTCTTTAACTCGCACATGATATGGCTTAAATCGTAGGAGCTTGGGTACTTCCGGGATTAAAGGTGATTCGTCTGGTAAATGTATAGATCTGGTGATTTGAATATTTTGTGGGTCCGAGACTAATAACGGATATCCCCTTTCGGAACACAGCGGACATCCTTTGTCGAGTTTCCCGATTTGGGATTACATTTTTGACAGTTGGGCTTATATGTTTCTGGTGTGCCACAACCGTAACAAAAAATCCGACGAGGTTTCAGACAATCCTGGTATCTGTGACCCTGTTCCTCACAGTTCCAACATTTAAATTTTTCGGAGGATCGAACTACACAGATTTCATCCGTGACATTGTTTTCCTCATCGGAATCCACTACCGGAATTTGTTCGTGAAGAACAGTGTTGACAAATCGTCGGTTCGCGCTTACACGAGGTTGTTCCCTTGAACTAAGACTACGAAAGAAATCTTCATATTTATGACATTCCTTTCGAAGACTTGCTAAATCACGAGTTTCGACGTGCAACAACTCGTGCTTCAGTTCCGTTTTAAGATTATGCCTGACCTCCATCGTTAAGTCGGGGTCTGACATAGGCTCACGTAAAGAATCTGCAATTGACAGAATTGCATCTAAGAAATCATCGAAGCTTTCGTTGTTGCCTTGCTTGCGACGACGAATTGCATCTTTGATGTCGCGATCGGTTCGCTGATCCTTATATCTTTCTTGCAAGCGGTTACACAGTTCAAACCAATTCAAGTGAGTTGCGCTTCTATGAACACGCCAGTAAAAAGATAAGGCTGGTCTGGTGAAAAGGAGATGAGCAAACTGAACTAGTTGATGGAAATTTCCATTCAAACATTGAGAGGTTAAACAGTTTACTCTATATATAAAATCTTCAATTGACATGTCATTAGCTAATCCGCTAAACTTGATACGCCAATTGGAAATAGCATTCAAGATTCGTTCGGGATGTTCAACTACTCCATCATTTAGGTTTGCACTAGCGTAAGAATTTCCAGGTCTCTGATTACTGTTATTTCGACTATTACTGGAATTACTTAAACGTGGACGGGGTGGAACTATGCCATTCTCCCAATCAAGATTACCTTCGTCATGAGTTTCCCGAGGTTGGGTAGACAATGACAAACTTCGAACGGCTGCACTTAACTGCTCAGTCATCGCTGCAGTCATGTCGGCCTTAAAGCTATCTACGGAATTCGCGATCAACTGTTGGATACGCTCTTCCGAGATAATATCAGACTCCGAGATAACTTTAGGTCGGGGCAGATCACGTTTTGTGTTTAAATTTGGATTTGGTCGGACGTTGGTGTTAGGCCTATTACGCACGGTTGATCTGGTGCTTACCCCAGTTTTAGGAACAGCTCCAGAACTTGCTTGCGTGGCATTAGATTTATCCTTACCAGATGGGGTCTTGTTATCAGTCGCTGTGCTATCTCTAATTTACATCATGATTTTGGAGCAGTATTGCCTACACACAGGACATGATTCGTTGCTGACCAACCATTCTAAAAGACACCATCTGTGAAACTTGTGATTACAGGGTGTTTCTACGAATTCACTCTCTGACTTAGTATCATTACAAATAATACATGTGCCAGAATCACTAGGATTGGCGGATCTTAAGTCTTCTAAGCTACGTCTGACGGCCATAGTAAGATATAATGTCGGTACTTTAGGTTTTGAAGCGGAAATGTGAGATATATATGGAGATACAGATTTTCTATATCGAAATCAACTCTAAATAGTTAATAAGGACTTATCCCAAAGGTGTGGCATCGCAGGTTTAATTGACAGGCGTATAAACATATCAGAAACGTAAACAGAATTTACTATAAAAATATATAAGTGTACATATTACCCAATTTAAAGAGGAACAGACCGAAGAACTCCAGTCTGAGCAAATCTCAATTCAAATCAGGAACATAATTACTATTTTAATATCGATTGCTTGGTATAGAACCAACTGAAATCAGAACTAAAATTCCAACGCAATTCGAAATTAACCAGAGGAATCAATTATATATCTAGAAAATTTCTTTCGTTAGAAAGAGACTCTAGAAATAAAATCTACTTTCTGAACTCCAGCATTTCCAAGTAAATAGAAAGTACCATTCGGATTTAGTTGAAAATATTATTTTGGGTGGAGTATGGTTTCTAGAAAAGGAAAGGTAATTTGGGAAGAGCGGGGTGTAAACATTAACTAAGGATAATAGGGATTATCCTAGTAATTATACATACAACGCTACAACCAATCGTTCGGGCTTTGTTCGGAAACGATCAATCGGTCGTTCGCTTTGGCGGGCGGGCCCCACGTTGGGCGCCAATTATTATGTAACGGACACTTACGATGTTGTTTCGGCTGGCACACTCTGTCTACTTTTTTGGACGGCCGTGCTCAGGGAAAGGTGGCGTGGGTCTGGTGCTGCCTCAACAAACGGTGCTACAATAATAATATCGTAGACAGAGACGGGAGGACGGGAGACGGAAGATGACTCATACAATATGGAAACGGACTGACATGTTTATACCCTATCTATATTTGGAGAACTAAGATGGCATTGTTCTCCATCTGTACCCACCCAACCTTGTAGGATCAATCGCAATTTGGTATCCTACCCAAAGAAAAGCCTGCGGTGCTGAAACCTAAAGGGCCTTTAAATAAGAACAGAACAATACTACATTACAGCTTTTAAGCTGTTAACCCCCTGTTCTTAAAACAAATAACCGTAGTTATTGTTTTTTCTAGTTGTTGTTGTTGTTGCTGTTTCTGTTGTTGTTGTTGTTCCTGTTGTTGTTGTTGTTGTTCCTGTTGTTGTTGTTGTTGTTGTTCCTGTTGTTGTTGTTGTAGCCGTTGTTGTTGTTGCAGTTGCCCTGGGCTGTTGTTGGTGTTGTTGCTGAAGATAATTGTTGTTGTTGTGGCTCTAGTTGTTGTTGTTCCGGTTGTTGTTGTTGTTGTAGCCGTTGCCCTGCAGCTGTTGTTGGTGTTGCAGCTGCCCTGGGCAAGAGGGGGCACCGCTCCTCTACTTCGAATCCGACTTATTTTATTATTTAATTTTTTCCTATGGCCGAACACAAAAGATATACATTTTCAAAGCCTACTCACAATCACTAAAATCCAGAATATACTCACAATAAAATACATTACCCGAAGAAGGGACATCGGTGGTCCGTGGTCGAAAGTGTATTGTGGTGCGGTGTTAATTTTGGTGTGGTGCGCTTGCAGTATTTGCAGGTTAGGTCAGGGTATCGGCAAGTCGGTATGCAACTTTTATTTATTTAATTAATTTTTTTTTTATTTTTGTTTACCATGCCTTGCCGATAAACCCAAAACTTTTTAACCGCACTGCCTTCAATTTAATTTTTTTTTATTGTTGCACACACACACACTTGGCACCACTTATAACTTCGACACACTGCACTGCCAAAATTCCGGAAATGGGTCGCAATCTTCATGAAATCCCCCTGGGGTCGGGTGGAGTCGGTCCTCGCTGTGAGATTTGCCACAGAAAAAGGAACAAATCTCCTATCCAGCTCTGGATGTTTAGAGATTTGTTTTGTTTATTAACGTGAGAATTTTTTCCACGTTGGAAAACAATTTTTTTTTTTCGCACAGTTTCGCTTTTGTACTTCTGCATCGATCGCCGGATGCAGAAGAATGAATTGCATGCGCAAGCGCAGCTGATTTGCAAGTTCAAGGGCGCATGCTTGCATTTGAAAGCTCAAGGGCACATGCTTGCATTTAAAAGCTCAAGGGCATTCAAAAGCTGAAGGGTGCAAATCCGTGATCAAAAGCTTTCTAAAGCATCATAAGCTTCATCAGCTGATCTAATCTCACTCAAACAATTGCAATATTGCTGTTTGTTTATTTTTACTATTCGCGTCCCCCACAAGGGAACGTCTAATTTGGTAGGTATATTTCTGGTAGTCGCCTTTAAGGACCGGTAACAAATTTGTGGTGCCACGCCTACACCTGCGCC
Organism: Drosophila infuscata; assembly: GCA_035042205.1. NCBI lineage: Eukaryota > Metazoa > Arthropoda > Insecta > Diptera > Drosophilidae > Drosophila > Drosophila infuscata. Next base: position 12,660 of record JAWNLR010000159.1, on the reverse strand, counting down.
TATAATCGACAATTCCAATTGTAAATCGATAGCTCCGTAAATATCCGAAAATTTTAAAGATAGAGTAACAAAACTTGGAAGGTAATTTGCTGGTAACCTCCTCCAAGGATTGGCTTACCAATTTTTGGACCACGCCCACAACCGCCGCCCCCAGGAACTTCGTCCCTAGAAATTTAAAATGCGCATATCTGCCGTAATTTGCAAGCTAGAGTCGCAAAATTTTGCAGGTATGTTACTAGTAACTCCCCCACAGATCAATAAAAAAATTGGATAACCACGCCCACTCCACCTACCTAAACCGATAAACCTGTTGGTGTAAATCAATCAACTCATATACCTCACGCAATTTGAAAACTTAAGTCACCAAATTTTAAAGGTATATTGCTAGTAGCAACCTTCATTAATGTGGAAAAAAATGTTGGACCACGCCCACTCCCGCCCACTAAAACGATAAATGCCTGAATCTCCCGCAATTTAAGAGCTACAGTTACCAAACTTAGAAGGCATATTATTAAGATCGAACTCCATAATTTTTTGGCCCACTCCAGCCCCTAAAACCGATAAGCGCCCATATCCCCCGCAATTCAAGTTAGTTAGTTACCAAACTGGGTAGGAAGATTATTAGGAAACTAATAATTTTTTTGAGCAACGCCTACTCTAGCCCCTAAAGTCTCGAAAGGCCGATATCTCCGGAATTTAAGAGTGAAAGTAGCTTATACAATTTTTTGTGTCTGCTCTCCCCGAGTAATTCTGCTCACCGTCTTTAAAGCCACGCTCACTTATATGCAAGAATGTGTTCCCATTCAAAAAGTCAGTATTTCTTGACTGCACACAAATTATGGTATGATAGTATTTCGCTGTCGGTTACGTCCGACTGTAACGTTCTATCTTGTCTAATGTTGTTGAAGTGCCAACGAATATAGTTCTATCAATTTCAATTCCATTCAACTAATATTGAACCTCATCCAAAAGATAGCTCATACAGTTGTTTTTTAGTTTACAATCTGCAGTAGGCGTGTTGCTTACCAAACAAATTAATTAATTAACTATCAACATCACTAAAACTATTTCATTGTAACGAACCTTTTAGTTCGGTGGTTAAAGCTGAGCTAAAACTCAGCCGAGCTGTGGGTCCGTGCAAAAAATTTATTTCGTTGCGCTTGCGACAATTAAAACACCAATATATTTATTTGTAAATTATTATTTTTATTTGTTTTATTGCACTTTTATTTTAAACTATAAAGCGAAACTCCTCGGCACTCGCAGTATCACTTCGGTCTTTAATTTCGATCTGTCACGAGCACCTGTTCGCAAGAATCTGTCCAGGCTCCGTACCCACGGAATCCGCAGGGACTAAAATTCTCGCGTGGCAAGGATTTCGTTCTTCACAAATTTCAGGACCTCAATGTCCTGTGCGATCTGCGTAGATTGAATGATGCGACGTATCACTCAATTCACTGCTCTTGCCGACTCTTCACTTTTAATTCACTGGCTCGGTGTGGTTTTAATTTCACTTGTTGAATGTTCACTTGTACTGCTCACTTTTCAATGTCTATTTGCCATGCAATCCCTCTGATTCTAACGCTTGACTGCTCACTTCGCAATGCAATGCCTCGCGCCGTCCTGCCACGCTACTTATATAGGTCATCCGGTGACCTTTTGCTGGGACTCTACCGAGGTGGCGTGATCTCTTCCTTGACGTGATCTTTTCGGTAACTTTCCAATGCCATTTGCTGGCGCCAACCATTGTCTGCCGCTGGTGTGACTATAGATGGCAGTATTGCACCCGCAGGACTGCTTTCGCCTGGGTCCGCGCGTTAACAAGCCCGTGCTTGGTATCGTTGGGCCACATGAATGTACTGCTCGTGAGTACATCAACGTCCAAGTATATACAGTGGCTCGAAGCGAGATTCGAGCAGTGCCTAGCAAAAAATTGAATTGTCTGCCATAAACTCATTATTCAATATTTTTCAAAAATTCCAAAGACCCATGGCAGGTACATTTATTAACCACAAAAATGAATATATGACCCTAATAAACTGTGGTTTTTCCACCTGCTAGGTAGGGTTACGCAAAATAGTACCTCTTTTTTTTGTCGAAGCAGGTTTCGAGCAGTTACATTATGGACACCTGGGTGCCATAAAACCCGGATTTTTTACCTAAAGTTGAATTTTTTCGGTATAAATAGACTAATCCTCCGAATTTAGTTTAGTTATATCCTGCATCTCGGAAGCAACAAGCCAACAAGGACTATGGGCAAATGGACTACCATTGAGCAACGGGAACTCGTCCTGAAACACTTCCAAATTGGATATTCACATCGAAAAATAGCTAAAATGGTCAATCTAAACACCTCAACTGTATTCAACATCATTCGGAGTTTCGTCGACGAAAATCGGACAAAGGACAAGGGCGGAATGGCACCAAACCCGATTTTCACCGAGCAGGATGACCCAAGGATCATCAAGATTTCAAGGGGAAATCTTAAGCTATCGGCTCCAAAACTGACTCAATAGGTGGAGGATGAAATAAGGAAAAAGTTCAGTATGGAAACTGTGCTCCAGATTTTGCGCAACTATGACTTGAAGGCCCAAGTACAACGGAAAACGCAATTTACAAGCGCAAAAAATAGAGGCTCTAGGATGAGGTTCGCCAAAATCCACTTGGACAAGGATTTGGAGTTCTGGAACACAGTCATATTTGAATATGCGTACAAATTAAACATTTTTGGCTCGGACGGACGGAATTATGTGTGGCGACATTCCAATACTGATCTGAGTCCCAAAAACTGAAAGGCAACAGTCAAGCACTGCGGAGGCAGTGTCCTGGTATGGGCATCTATCTCGACAGCCCGCGGCGGAAATTTTGTGTTCATTGAAACAACAATGGACAAGAATGTGTACCTCGATATTCTAAAAGAAAATCTACTCCAAAGTGCCCGGAAACTAGGAATACGACGTACTTTCCGGTTCTACCAGGACAACGATCCCAAGCATAAGGCCGGAATGGTACAGTCCTGGCTTAGATCGAACTGCCCCCATGTGATAATTCCACCGGCCCAGTCTTCAGATTTAAATTTTCTTGAAAATTTGTGGGCTCTGCTGGAAAATAATATCCGGAACCACAACATATCCAGCAAACAGGATCTCCAAAATGCTCTGCTGGAGGAGTGGAGCAGGATCAGCCCAGAAACTACCCGGAAGCTGTTATCTTCCATGAATAATAGGTTAAGACAAGTTGTTAAGGCTAAGGGATATCATACTAAGTATTATAATCCTTATTTAAGCTTTTGTTTGCCAAAAATTTAACTTTTTTTAAGACTGCTCGAATTCTGCTTCGATATTTATTTTGGATATGTTTTTAGTTTGTTATTAATTTTAATTAATTAATTAATATTTTAATAAAAACTAAAGTTCCTTTTCAAAAGTGATATAACATTAAACAAATTGGCATTTAAGCATTTTGCGTTTTTTTCTTTGTTTAAACTTTATAGCACTTTAAATTTTTTGCTAGGCACTGCTCGAATCTCGCTTCGAGCCACTGTATATCAGTGGATGACATTAAAGCCTATATAAAGGCAAATTAAATTATGAAAAAATTAAATTTAATTATGAAACAGATATTTCCTTTTTTAAAATGAGAGTTTCGACAGAGGTGTTTCGCACAATTTGCTGCGCTAATTTCTAGCCGAAGCGCATAGTAATAAAAGAGTTTACAACTAGAAAACGTATTCGGCCTTATATACCATTGCCTCCTAGATTCTGATCTTGCGTAAGATTATTTCTTACGTTCATTTGGCTTAGACATCGAGTTTAGAGGTATTAAAATTTAGCTTAATACTTTTTCATTATTTATCACTTGGGATATAAGAATCACACCTCAATCCGATGTCTCAATATATGTATCTATATCATCTGTCTGCTGATAGAGACTATCTGATTGTATGTGGAGACATTTGAATGCTAGCGTTCCCTGAATGAATCATGTGAAGGCTAACAGGCATTCCTGGTTTTCACGGGAAACAAGATCCTAAGCAGTTCTATAACTTTGTGAACATGAAACTCAAATCGACTTCATTACCTAATTCCGTTTTTTATGAAAATACAAAAGCAAAAGATGATCAGGATTCTGCCGATTTGCTTTCTAAGTATTTTCAATCTACTTATTCCTCCTCTATCTTCTCCCCAAACGTACCTTATCCTTATCCTGTCCAAAGAGCCAATTGCATTTTTGGACCTGTGATCACCTTAGAGTCACTTCTTGCAAACCTACATTCTGTCAAGCCTGGGTTTTCGCCAGGTACTGATGAAGTCCTGGATGTGTACTTAAGTACTGTTCTGAGTCTATTTGCAAACCTTTACTTCAATTATTTACCTTGTCTGTCGATAGTTGTTGTTTTCCCGCTATTTGGAGGGAATCCTTTATTAATCCTCTCCACTCCAAAATGGCTCAAAGTCCGATGTAAAAAACTACAGGGGTATTTCCAAATTGTGCCCAATACCTAATATATTTAGTAACAACTCAACTGCAACACTTATGTAGATCTATTATTTCACCATTCCGGCACGGTTGTGTGAAATGTAGGTCCACTACCACTAACATTCTTGAATTTACTTCACTTGTGATCAAAGGATTTCAGAATAAAATGCAATCTGATGTCGTTTATACAGACTTCAGTAAGGACTTCGACTCTGTTAACCATTGTCTCCTTCTTCACAAACCTTATAGGTTTTCCTACTAACTTTCTTACATGGATTTCGGAGTATCTGAGTAACAAAACCAAAAAAATTTTATTTAAATCTGTATTTTCTTAACCTTTCCTAGTCACCTCTGGGGTACCCTAGGGTTTTCACCTGGGCACAGTGCATTTTAACCTATTTATTAATGACCTTCCTTCAGTAATATTGAATTCTAACGTACTAATGTATGCTAATGACGTCAAGTTGTGCTTAATGTATAATGATATGACTTTATAGTGGTTATTGGGCGCAGAATTATTTTCCTTTTTGTCGTGGTATAAAATAAATCTGCTCAATTTGAACTGCTCTAAGTGTAAAGTCATGTCATTCTATCGAATCACTTCTAATACTGCCAGTTACACGCTCGATGGGATGCCACTTGATAGACAGAATGAAGTAAACGGTTTATGTTTACTTCTTGATCACAAGCTTAAATTTAATAAGCATATTAAATTTACTGTCAACAAAACTTTTCAAGTTCTTGGTTTTATGGTCCAATGAATTTGATAACCCTTATGCGACCAAGTTAGTTTTTACTTCTCTTGTACGTCCAATACTAGAATATGCATCTTGTGTGTGGTATCCACAATAACATATTTGTAACAACCGATTCGGATAGAGGCCCCATGTTGGGCGCCAAAAGTTATGTAACAACCGATTCAGATAGAGGCACCATGTTGGGCGCCAAAACTTTGTGTAATACCGAATTTGTTCTTCTCGCACTCCGATTACGTTCTCGTTTTGATCGTCCAACACACAAACGGATGGTGTGTTAATGGGGCGAGCGGGTGAATCGTTCGTTGCTAGCTGCAATACGCTCCTATTTTAAGAAAGATCATAGAGAATGGGATATGTATTTGTCAGGAATTTCTTGTGCTTTGAGATCTGGTCTTCACCAGTCGTTAGGTTGCTCCCCATACAAGGTGATGTTCGGTCTAGATTTAATAACACATGGTCAAGATTATAAGTTATTGACAAAATTAGATATGCTTGAAGAACCGATGACTCTGTAGATCGCTCGGATAACATGGCCTTGTTGCGTCAAGATATAAAAAGGAACATACGAATGGCGTATGATCGTAATGCGGCCCAATATAATCTTCGTTCCAAGCCAGTCTCGTTCCGGGAAGATCAGGAAGTGTTTCGCCGAAATTTCACATTAAGCAACTTTGCGAAGAACTTTAATGCAAAGCTAGCTCCACAATTTGTAAAGTGTCACATAAAGAAGAAACTGAGAAATTGTTTCTACTTGTTAGAACATTTACAAGGACGAGAGGTAGGCACCTTCCATGCTAAGGATATTAAAGCTTAATTCCCGCTAATCTTTACGTCTATTGGTGCAAGATTATCGGATGGTGTAATGGTCTGTGCTCACCAGTTGGCATAATTGTGTTGTTTACACCGAAGACTTTTCGGCAAGCATTTTGTGCGCATTAAGTTTACCGTGCGCGACAAAAAATACCCTAGCATACTTTCGGTAGACAGCTTTAAGACGCGCTTACTAAAAGCTCAGAATGTTGCCGGATAGTTTGGATAGTTAATATATAGTTGCTGGATAATTGCTGAATGCAAAAGCTTTGCTCAGCAGAGGTATTTAACCTCGGATGCGCTCGGCCAACGCTGTCTAGTTTTTTCGTCGCATTAAAATTCGGCCGAAAGTGCACATCGCCGGTAACCACTAATTTTTGGAAAAGACTTAAGATTAAATTAATAAGTCACGTGGTGGAGTGGGAAAAGATATTTTTTTGTGTGTTTAAAAGACGCTGCAGCTAGATTTAAAACACCAGAAAAGTTAATAATAACACAAAGAAAACAATCATGCCAAATAAAATTTATGTGAAAACAAGTAAGAACGCTGTAGTCGAGTGAGCTCGACTACCATATACCCTGAACCAAGCTTTAAATGCATTATAGGTTTATCGTTTTTGGGGGCTGGAGTGGGCGTGGCCCGATCTTAGTAATATACCTTCTAAGTTTGGTAACTGTAGCTCTTCAATTGCGGGAGATACAGGCATTTATCGTTTTTTGTGGGCGGGAGTGGGCGGGAGTGGGCGTGGCCCAAAATATTTTGTAGTTCGATCTTAGTAATATACCTTCTAAGTTTGGTAACTGTAGCTCTTAAATTGCGGGAGATACAGGCATTTTTCGTTTTTTGTGGGCGGGAGTGGGCGTGGTCCAAAATTTTTTTTCCACATTTATGAAGGGTGTTACTAGTAATATACCTTTAAAATTTTGTGACTTAAGTTTTTAAATTGCGCGAGATATATGGGTTTATCGATTTACACCAACAGGTATATCGGTTTAAGTAGGTGGAGTGGGCGTGGCCATCCAATTTTTTTATCGATCTTTGGGGGAGTTACCAGTAACATACCTGCAAAATTTTACGACTCTAGCTTGCAAATTACGGCAGATATGCGCATTTTAAATTTCTAGGGATGAAGTTCCTGGGGGCGGCGGATGTGGGCGTGGTTCAAAAATTGGTATGCCAATCTTTGGAGGAGGTTACCAGCAAATTGCCTTCCAAGTTTGGTTACTCTATCTTTAAAATGTTCGGAGATATAGGGATTTATCGATTTACAATCGGAATTGTCGATTATAGGCGCAGGTGTGGGCGTGGCACCACAAATTTGTTATCGGTTCTTAAAGGCGACTACCAGTAATATACTTACCAAATTTGACGTTCCCTACTCAAAAACTGCGGAAGATATAGCCACTTGAAAATTTTAGGGGCGGGGGTGATGGGGGCGTCGGAGGTGGGCGTGGCACATGCCGATCTTTCCAGGACCTCGCCAACAACCTACCAACCAAAATTGGTGACTGTATCCATTAAATTGTGAGAGATATGTGCAATTTACTGCTATCGAAAATCTAAATGTATCGATAATTCAGAAACTGAGGCAGTTATCGATAAAATAACGCAAACTTGATCTGCGCCTGGTATACGAGATCTTATATTCCAAATTTGAAGTCTCTAGCTCTTATAGTCTCTGAGATCCGTTGTTTCATACAGACGGACAGACGGACAGACAGACGGACAGGGCTAGATCGTCTCGGCTATTGATCCTGATCAAGAATATATATACTTTATGGGGTCGGAGATGCTTCCTTCTGCCTGTTACATACATTTGCACAAAACCATTATACCCTTTTTACCCATTTTTAATGGGTTCAGGGTATAAAAAAACAGTTATGAACAAGAAAGAACGCTGTAGTCGAGTGGGTACCTTCTAAGTTTGGTAACTGTAGCTCTTAAATTGCTAGAGATGCAGGCATTTATCGTTTTTTGTGGGCGGCAGTGGGCGTGGTCAATTTTTTTTTTCCACATTTATGAAGGGTGTTACTAGCAATATACATTTAAAATTTGGTGACTTAAGGTGTCAAATAGCTTGAGATATATGGGCTTATCGACTTACACCAACAGGTATATCGGTTTAGGTAGGTGGAGTGGGAGTGGCCATCCAATTTTTTTATCGATCTTTGTGGGAGTTACCAGTAACACAACTGCAAAATTTTGCTACTCTAGCTTGCAAATTACGGCAGATATGCGCATTTTAAATTTCTAGGGACGAAGTTCCTGGGGGCGGCGGTTGTAGGCGTGGTCCAAAAATTGATATGACAATCCTTGGAGGAGGTTACCAACAAGTTACCTTCCAAGTTTGGTTACTCCATCTTTGAAATTTTCAGAGATATATATATATTATTCTACAATCGGAAGAAAATCATGGAGAGAATTCTGTACAGAGACAGAATCAACCAGCGAAGCCGCAAGGCTGAGGAAGATTTTATCCAAAGCGAATCCCATCTTAGGTTATCTCAAGAGAGATAACAACTCTTGGACGACTCAAGTGAGGATTCCTTAAATATCCTCCTTAGGACCCATTTTCCAGGGTGCTCTAAGCAACCCTTAACCAATGATTGCTCTGGGTCAGGTGCTATTGCTTCAATGACACCTATTCTCAGCAAAGGAAACTTACGATGGGCGATTAATAGATTCAAGCTGTTAAAATCCCCAGGCCCCGATAATATATGTCCGGATCAACTACAAAATGCGGGCGATTTAGCCATTAACTGGCTACACACGATCTTTGGTGAAGTCTTCAAGACTGGACAAATTCCTCCTTCTTGGCTTAAATCAAAGATCACCCCAAGGCAGGGAAACCATCTCACACAAACGCAAAGGATTTCAGACCCATCAGTCTAACATCCTTTCTACTCAAAACTTTGGAAAGGCTTATTAGTCTGCACCTTAACAGTTTTATAGACCCGAACTTAATCTCTGGTTCCCAACACGCCTACAGGAAGGGCAGATCCACGGATACTGCCCTTCATTCTGTGGTCAAGCAAATAGAATCATCCCTATTTTCAAAGGAATTCATCTTAATAGCTTTCCTTGATATCGAGGGTGCTTTTAACAACGTCATCCCAGAGGCGATAACTGAAGCACTGACGAGTCTGGAGGTCGACCCCGGTTTAGTGGGATTGATCAATCAATTGCTCACTTGATGACAAGCAAATTAAAGATTTTGTCACCTTGGGCAAGTAGTTGCGGTCTAATTGTCAACCCCACGAAAACAGAACTTGTGCTCTTTACTAGAAAATACAAAATTCCTCCCCTTGTCCCCTCAAGACTAAATAATACGACCCTTTCCCTCAAACCCAGTGCCAACTTTTTAGGTTTGACACTGGACAGGAAACTGGACTGTAATTTAACACTCAGACAAGGGCTCGGAAAGCAACAGTAGCGCTTTTTACCTGTAGGAAATCCATAGGACTCAGATGGGGTATGACCCCTAACATTGTCCGATGGATGTACCTATCTATTATTAGGCCCATTCTCCTATATGAGGTTATAGTATGGTGGCCCTGCCTTAAAAAGCAAGCCACTATAAAGCAACTAAACAAGGTTTAACGGATGCCCGAACTGTGTATCTCAGGAGCGCTTCGCTCCACTCTTAATGAGACACTCAAAGCCATCCTAGATATTCAAGGCTTAGAAGTAGAAGGCCTCGAACAGGCAACTCTCACAGCTGTTAGACTTAGGGAATCCACATCGTGGAATACCCAAAATAAGGGCATGCCTCCATTCTGATGGGGAGACCAGAGATACCCATCAGAACAGACTACTGCACACCAGTAGTCCACCTCAACGCACCTTTTACCACCCTCTTCCCACAAAGGGAAGAATGGGAACACGGAACACCTGGTCCATCAGCGACCGTATTATTCTATACAGACGGGTCTAAACTCGACAACCATGTAGGCGGGGGCGTTTACTCCCCACAGCTTACCAGTTGTCTATCCTTCAGCCTTCCGGTACACTGCAGTGTGTTCCAAGCTGAAGTTATAGCCATACAGGAAGCACTAAATTGCCTGAAAAGGTCAAAAATTAGCCCCTCGAACGTTAATATCTACGTTGACAGCCAAGCGGCGATCAAATTCCTGGGTGCAATGTCAATAAATTCGACAACAGTAACATGCTGCCGCAAATCTCTTCAAGAGATGGCAGAGCAGCATGCTATTAGCCTAATATGGGTGCCAGGGCACAGCAACATTGAAGGCAATTGCATAGCTGATGAACTAGCTAGGAAAGGTACTCTGCGACCCCTCCTTACTGGAAAAGAAGGTGTAAGCATGCCCCTAGCTACCTGCAAGCTCATAATAAAAGAGACCAATAGATGCAGGTCAAACGACAAATGGCCCAACTGTAGTCGTATTGCTCGCCAAACATGGCCAAACTACAATAGCAAGCGCAGTAAAGAACTGTGCCTTCTAAACCGCAGTGATTGTTCCGCCGTGATCCGGGCAATTACAGGTCACTGGCTAGCGGGCTCTCACGCCTGCAGGCTCAATATCCCTTTTAATGATTTCTGCAGGAGCTGCAGAGACGAGGAGGAAGTGGAATCTCCGGAACACTTACTCTGTCTCTGCCCAGCTCTAGCAAAAAGACGGTCCACCTTCTTAGGAAGTCACTTCCTTTCCGGCTTAACGCAGCTGGCGCACATCAGACCAGCCAAAATCGCAAAATACATAAATGCGACCGGTTGGTTTTAAATGATCCAAAATTTTTCCATGGGTTTTTCCCGGAGCAGGACTTAGATCCACGGCACCACAAGGGGTCATAAAATTGGTCTATGTGTGCTGACCTTTTCATGTCGCAGCCGTCAAACCTAACCTAACCTATCCTACAATCAGAATTGTCGATTATAGGCGCAGGTGTGGGCGTGGCACCACCAATTTTTTTGGTTCTTAAAGGCGACTACCAGTAATATACTTACCAAATTTGACGTTCCCTACTTAAAAACTTCGGAAGATATAGCCATTTGAAAATTTTTGGGGCGGGGGTGATGGGGGCGTCGGAGGTGGGCGTGGCACATGCCGATCTTTCAAGGACCTCCCCAACAACCTAGAGAGACATGTGGATTTATCGATTTGCTAAAATCGATTTTCGCGGTATGATTAAACCCAAGGCACTTTAACTTTTGAGGATGCTTTCCAGAATACGTTCCAAGTTTCAAGTCTCTATCTCTAAGGGTGTTAGAGAACGCGCGTCCATACAGACGGACAGACGGACAGACGGACAGCATGACGGACATTGAAAAATCAATTTACTATTATACCTATAATATATACATATATAATCTGAACGAGTCCAGTCTTAGCGTTTGCTGTGATCGGTTGTGTTTTTCCTGTGCTACATTCAGTTCGTTATTGTTCTTAATTTTTGCATAGTATGTTTAATTTTGAGTAATACAAATTGTGTTTGTGTTATCATTCTTTGTAATTTTTGTGTAATTGCTCTGGTAATTTGCATTTTCTGTTGTAATTTTGATGCAAAACGCAAAGCTATTTATTTTTGTAAACAAACAGTGCGCGGTCAACAGCTGTGTTTTGTATTTGTTTTTTATTTTCGTGTGCGCTTTGTGTTTCCCGCTTTCATTGCTTTGGTGAGAGTTGCAATAGACAAAGATTCATAATTACATTGCATGCTCGATCGCTTCGCATTGTTGTTGTCATAGAGGTTTTTATTCTGTGCGCTTCATTACTCTCGCTCTCTCGACGCTTACTCTCACTGTGCCAAAATTTGGTGTTGTTGTTTCCTATTGCATCTCTTGTGTGCTTTTAACTTTGATCTTTTTTCTTTTCTTTTTGTGTAGCGCCGAATCGTTGTTCAGTTTCTCTACTTTCTCGAGCATATTAGTTTATTTAAGAATCATGTCCGCGTGCTACTTAAAAAGCTGCAAGTGCCAAGCTGACCCAAAGGCCGATTTCGTCTGTTGCTGGTTGTGTGATAACGTGGTACACGTAAAATGCGCTGGTTTCACACAACGGGTGAAAGATATAATCTTCAATAAATCGGGATTAAAATGGTGTTGTGAGCGATGCCGCGAGACGGAGTCCGATATCCAGGGCTTCCATGATCTTCGTCTAGCTTTTAGTAGGCGCAGTGCTGATTTTGATGCAATGGAGAATCAGTTTAATAGTGTGAAACTATCGATTGAGTCTCCAAACCTGAAACGATCTGCTGAGCCTGCTTTGCTTCGTGAATTAAATTTATAGGCCCCGGCTTTGTCATTACCTCCTGCACCGCTAACACCTACTGTTGATAATGGTCAGCAGTTGATGTAGTTCATTTCTCCTGCACCACCACCTGCAATCAACAGTAGTCTGGTCAGTCCATAATGTCCGTTTCGCCTCCCCCAGCTCTTTCTAGCCGTGCTCCTATGCCTCTTATAGCGGTGGCACCTAGAAAACAAATTTTCGTTTCGCGTCTTGCCCCTGATATATTAGTGGTTGACATTAAAGCCTATATACAGGACAAGGTGACATCAAGTGGTATATTAGTTGAAAAATTTAAATTTAATTATGAAAGAAATTTCCTCTTTAAAAATAAGTGTTTCGGCAGAGGTGTTTGGCACAATTT
>JAWNLR010000147.1:0-56036 GCA_035042205.1 Drosophila infuscata | reverse complement strand
TTGTCTTGCCTTTTTCTTATACTAACTATGTTAACATATTACATTACATTATATTACATATGTTAACAGCGCTGAGTGCGCTGAGAGAAAAAATGAGAGAATGCTGAGAGGGTTTGGATGCTATGTTAATTGTGCCAAAATGACACGAGTTGAAATCTTGTCATAAACACACATTTTCGTAGATCTTTGATTTCACCCTGTCAACCACCCCTACAACCACTAACTTATTAGAATTCACCTCTTTTGTTATCAAAGGTTTTCAGAACAAAATGCAAATGGAGGTGGTTTACACTGATTCTTTGAATCACCCTTTGCTAATTCACAAGCTTTATCTTCTGGGATTTCGAAATAATCTGATTAATTGGATCTCAAAATATTTACTATCAAGAACACAGAGAGTTTTCTTTAGAGTTTTCATCTCAAAGTCTGTTCAGGTTACTTCCGGAGTACCACAAGGAAGTCACCTTGGTCCCTTTCTAATTACTTTATTTATAAACGACCTTCCGTCCGTTATAAGTTATTCTCGGGTACTGATGTACGCCGGCTAGAAAGAGCTGGGGGAGGCGAAACGGAAAGTATGGACTGACCAGCAATAGAGGCACTACTGTTGATTGCAGGTGGTGGTGCAGGAGAAATGAACTGCATCAACTGCTGACCACTACCAACAGTAGTCGGTCGCGGTGCAGGGGGTAATGACAAAGCCGGGGCCGATAAGTTTGATTCACGAGGCAAAGCGGGCTCAACAGATCGTTTCAGCTTTGGAGACTCAATCAATAGTTTCACAATATTGAACTTATTCTCCATTGCATCAAAATCAGCACTGAGCCTACTAAAAGCTAGACGAAGATCATGGAAGCCCCGTCTAGTTTGCCTCATAAAACCCTGGATATCGGCCTCCGTCTCGCGGCTTCGCTCACAACACCATTTTAAACCAGATTTATTGCCAACTATATCTTTCACCCGTTGTGTTAAACCAGAGCACAACCAGCAACAGACGAAATCGGCCTTTGGGTCAGCTTGGCACTTGCAGCTTTTTAAGTAGCACGCGGACATGATTATTAAATAAACTAATATGCTCGAGAAAGTAGAGAAACTCAACAACGATTCGGCGCCACACGAAAACAAAAGAAAAAAGATCAAAAGTTAAAAGCACATAAGAGATGCAGTAGGAAACAACAACACCAAACTTTGGCACAGTGAGAGTAAGCGTCGAGAGAGCGAGAGTAATGAAGCGCACAGAAAAAAAAACCTCAATGCCAACAACAATGTGAAGCGAACGAGCGTGCAATGTAAGTATGAAGCTTTGTCTATTGCAACTCTCACAGAAAGCAATGAGAGCAGGAAACAAAAAGCGCACACGAAAATTAAAACAACAAAAACAAAACACAGCTGTTGACCGCGCACTGTTTGTTTACAAAAATAAAGAATTTTGCGTTTTGCAGCAAAATTACAACAGAAAACGCAAATTACCAAACCAATTAACACAGTAGTTACAAAGAGTGATAACACAAATACAATTTGGATTACTCAAAATTAAACATACTACGCAAAAATTAAAAACAGTCATGAACTGAATGTAGCACAGAAAAAACACAACCGATCACAGCAAACGCTAAGACGAGACTCCGAGACGAGACTTTATTTCTATTTATTTTTTTATTTTTGCTCTTGTTTGCGCAGTATATTTTGAATTTTATATATTTATTTTAATCTCATTTTATAATAATGTCGAGTTTCTACTAAAATAAAAATTGCCAGGTCGGTTGTCTGACAATGTATCACACGAAAAATGCGCTGGACTGAACGGCCGTATCATTGATCTGATTAATGCAAAATCAGGCTTAAAGTGGACTTGTGATAAGTGCAGGGATGTCGAAAGGGACATGATGGGTTTTATCAGGCAGACAAAGATTGGCTTTGGAGATCTTTTCGGTAGGTTTAAAAAACTTTTCGATGGATTCTCGACTTTGGATAATGATTTAGAGGGCATGAAACTTTTGAATGATTCTCCAAAGCGTAAAATCGTAAACTTTAGGCTGTCTGTGGGACCAAATGAACTCTCGGTCTCCTCTCAAGTGCCACAATGTCTGGACCTTACATTGAGCTTATAAATCTTTTCTTTTCTTTTTCTTTAGAGTTTTCATCTCAAAGTCTGTTCAGGTTACTTCCGGAGTACCAGGAGGAAGTCACCTTGATCCCTTTCTATTTATTTTATTTATAAAGGACCTTCCGTCCGTTATAAGTTATTCTCGGGTACTGATGTACGCCGATAGATAGATAGTTTTGATGCCTGGTGTCGTTTTAATTTATTAAATCTTAATTGTGATAAATGCAAAGTCATTTCCTAATGGCAAACCATTGGAACGCATAGAATTTGTTGATGATTTGGGTATCCTTTTAGATCCCAAGCTTAAGTTTGAGAAGCATATTTCTGCGACTGCTAATCGGGCCCTTGGTCCTAGGTTTCATAAAGCGCTGGTCAAAACAATTTGACGATCCCTATATTACTAAAACTTTTTACATGTCTCTTGTGCGTCCTATTCTTGAATATGGGTCTTGTATATGGTCACCCAATTACAAGGTTCACCAGGACAGATTAGAATCTGTGCAAAAGCAATTTCTTTTATTTGCACTTAGACGTCTAAACTGGACTACTAATTTTAGTAGACTTCTCTTAATAAATCTTCCATCACTTTCTGATCGTAGAACAATGCTTGGCGTACACAAGCTTATAAATGGTGACATTGATTCTTTGGAGTTAATTAGCTAAATAAATTTTACAGTTCCGATCAGAAATACCAGAAACTTTCTACCCATCTTTCTTCAAACTTGTAGTTCGAATTATGCTATACATAATGCATTTAGAATCTTATGTACTAATTATAATATGCTTTTCCCTTTAATTACTTGCAATTCCCCTATTAATGTAATTAAAAATGATTTGTTGTGTTATCTTTCTTCCAATTCGCGATATTTGGGGTCCGCGCGTTAACAAGCCCGTGCTTGGTATCATTGGGCCACTTGAATGTACTGCACGTTAGTACTTCAACGTCCAAATATATAGAAGATGCGAGGACCGACAGTCGAATGTAGCTTACAGGCCAGCAAAGGTGAGAATGAAAGGGAAAGAACGTCAAACATGATGAGAAAATGTTTTAAGTGTGGCGACGAATCACATTTGCAAAGGGATTGCAAGAAGAGAGACTTCACGTGTTTCAAATGTGGTCAACCAGGACATATAGCATCTCAGTGTAGAGTCGAAGTTCAGTTGAAGCAAGAAAAATCAACCAATATTGTGAAGGATGAATGTGTAACAAAAGCATGTTTACATCGTCCGGATGGGAATTGAAAATGGTTGTGCACTCGAAAGTTAGTTTTAAAGCACGGGTGGATACAGGAGCAGATTTTTGCTTGATGCGTAGAAATGTGTTCTTCAAATTTGAAAACAGTGTCTTGACAGGTAGTTCGAAATGCGTGACTGGAATTGGAAAGGCTCAAATTATGACATTTGGCAGTTTTATAACCTTTGTGCACATTGATGGCATTGGTATGGAAGTCGAGTTTCATGTTGTTGCCGATGAAGATATAATGTTTGACGCAATTTTGGGTAGGACAATTCTAGAGGATGTCGACCTGAGAGTGTCCATGAATGGAATAGAGTTTGTACGCAAAGTTGAGGAAGTGCCTGCAGTCAACAGAAATATACACAATAGTCGGAAAGATCATGGTTCTTGCTCGCAAGTCCATTATTTTCAGTGTTGCCAATACATGCCAATTTGTAGCAATGAAAAGTAACACAGTACTTAACATATGCTGTTAATTTTGGCGCAATGCTGTTTATCTTGCAATGTGGTCACTCTTAATCGAGAGCGTCAAATTGTGCTACCGCTCGTATCGATACATTTCGATTTCCGATAGCAATAAATTCCACAATTCAGGCAGAGACTATTAATTTATACATAACATACATATACATACATATCAAAAAGCTGATAGCGTCAAAATTTGGTGACCCCGACATGAATACTTGTTTATTAAGTGCATTTAATAAACAACATCACTGTTTGCGCTATCAGCTTTTTGATAGCTTTATTTAAATAAGTACACAAACTTATTTCACAACGTTATAAACTTTATTCATAATTGTATTTGATTAATTATTATTAATCGTTAGAGTTTTATAGACTAGAAGCCACTTGCTTAGTCTTTCAACAACGAGAATAACGATCGATGCACGAAATGAAGATTTGAAGCCAATTGCTAAATCTTCTCAACAACGAGATTAATTAGACCGATCGATCTGCTAGACTTTTGCGATAACTATCAATTGTCCACTATCAAGTTTGTTAAAACTAGAAGCCCAATGCTTAGTCTTCTCAATAATGGCACAATCGTTAATTATCACGCTCGAGTTATGCGAACCAACTTTAACTGACGACGATAAATATTCAACTCTATTAGAGTGTAAACTCATTAGCTGCAGCAGCCGGCGGATCAGCGAGCGCCCTTTGTAAGAGAGAGAGAGAGCGCTGCACAAGAGAGCGCGGTAATATGCGAAGAGAGCGGCAAAGAATAGCGCTGATAACGCTGGCTGCTACAGCTCGAACTGCACTTAAGATAATTTGCATGTGTAAATGCAACTACAAATACTCTATCTTTATTGAGCCGCGCAGGGCTCATACTCTATATATATTGAGCCGCGCAGGGCTCCAAATGTTCATCAAATTAATAACAAACTAATTTGATGCTGGCGCCAACATACTCCCCCCGTTGAAAGGCTCCCTTTCAACAGTAAATCCAATCGGCGGCAGACTCATCTTGTTCACGATAATCCAGATCATTCCTTTTGGTGTCTTGAAGTCAGCAAATCGAGCAATGCCATCTCTGCCCGGAATCACAGCATGCATTCTGGCTAGTGGCAAGCTCATGGTCGGCGGATTCTCGTCCTTAACGAGAAATGCATCATCCAGTTGACTCGAACGAGCTGGAGTTCTCCATTTAGCACGCCGTGGAAGGAGTGTAATATATTCCTCACGCCACCGTGCCCAAAAGATTTGCTGCCAACCATCCAAAAGGTTGCAGTCCAGGATCGTTAGGTCCGGTTCCAGAATTGTTGCTGGAACTCCGCCAATCACAAAAGTGGCCGGAGTCAGCACATATGCATCGCCAGGAATCTCTGAAGTTGAAACTAAAGGGCGAGAATTAATGATGGCTGCTGTTTGGCACACAAGAGTTCGCAACTCCTCGAAGTTAAGAAGCGATTGGCCAACACAGCGGTTAAGATTATGTTTGGCGTTTTTCACTGCTGCTTCCCATTGTCCTCCAAAGTGTGGAGAGCGAGGGGGGATGAAACGCCAGTCAATGTTGTCCGCCAGGCAGAATTGGTGAACAGCAATAGCATGAGCATCGCTCAAAACCAGACTTCTCAACTCCTTTAGATCGTTTTTGGCTCCCACGAAGTTTGTCGCATTGTCAGACCAACTCTGACTAGGCTTGCCACGTGTCGAGATGAACCTCCTCAGAGCGCCAAGAAACGATGCTGTTGTTAAATCCTGTACCAGAATTGTTGCTGGAACTCCGCCAATCACAAAAGTGGCCGGAGTCAGCACATCTGCATCGCCAGGATTTTCTGTAATTGGATCTAACAGTGGAGAATTAGTTGTTGCCACAGTTTGACAGCCAAGTGCTCGCCACTCATCACAAACGAGCACCGACTGATCAACACCGTGGCAATGGTGATGCCTTGCGGCGTTCTCTGCCGCATCCAGATTTTGGCGGCAGTGCTGTACGGCGATGGTTGCCTCCAATTCGCTGACCTCAGTGGCAGGCGCATCCACTGCCTGCGTCACCGGATGCTGTTCGGCGCTGATGTTGCGTAGATCCTGCAGCTCCTGCTCCTTGAGACTCTGCTTCATCTTGTTTTGGAGCAGCTTTAGCAGTCCCTCATCCGTATTGATGCGCTGCAGCTGCTCCATCTCCCAAGCTCGTCGAACAACTTCATCCTGATGAATCAAACGAGCTGGAGATCTCCAATTAGCACGCCGTAGAAGGAGTGTGAGATACTCCTCACGCCACCGTGCCCAAAAGAATTGCTGTGGGTGAGTCATTTGCTGCCAACCATCCAAGCGGTTGCAGGCTAGGCTCATTAGCTCCGGCTCCACCATTGTTGCTGGTGGACTGCCAATCAAGAAGTGAGCCGGAATCAAGACATCCACGTCGCCAGGATTCTCTAAAATTGAAACTAAAGGGCGAGAATTAGATGTTACCACAGTTTGACAGACAAGTGCTCTCCACTTATCACAAACGAGCACCGACTGATCAACACAGTGGTAATGGTGATGACTTGCGGCGTTCTCTGCCGCATCCAGATTTTGGCGGCAGTGCTGTAACTCCAGGAGCTGGATCTTCGATTCTTGCCTTTCCTGCTGTAACTATCGGTTAGCTGCAGCGTCCGATCGAAATTTACCGTCTGATGTTGCAGCTGCACCAACTCTGCACTCTGGTTGGCTATCTGCTTCGGTAGATGCTGCCGTTCGCTGGCATGTTGTTCGGCCAGCCGGGATTGAAGCTGGACCAATTGTGGTTGGTACACCTGCTCCACATCACGAAGCTCCGTGCTGATGCGCTGCAGCAGCTCCAGGCCTCTGGTATACGGGTCAAAACTAGCCTTGACGGGGATGACGCCGTCGCGTTCCACACTGCTCGCAAACTCACTGACGACCTTGCCAATCGTCTGGTCACAATTGGCAGAAATTGTTGACACCTGGGCACTCTCCTCGGGGGTTTTCACCAGACGCGACATGCTCCTCAGCTCACTAGCTTCGGCCACAGTCACGCCATCCTTGTTGCATTCTGGATCGGTCGGGGGTGCCACTTCACAATCTCCAGTTCTAATTCCAGCACTAGCATTATCCTTGTCAGACTCTATGATGTGCGCTTCAGACACCAAGCGCTTCGCATCATCAACTGTCAAACGATCAATTGCCGACTCAACATTCCGAAATGTTGACGATAAATGAAGTGATTCCAACATTTCAAACTGCCTTCTCAACCGAATTTTCAGTGACATGTTCAGATCCCGAAAGTTTCTGCTCAGTACACTGCTTATTTCATCGAAGTTGAGACGTTCCAGAGCTTCATGCAGACGTTTGAAATATGCTTCAGTGTCGCTGAGCTGTTCTAATTTTGAATTGATTTGTGCCGAATCAAACGAACTTATAACAGACACAGACCACAATTCGTCAAACCTCTGTAGATCAATATACATCGCTTCAGTCTTGCGCTTATAATGAGAAATAAGCGCAGGCACACTTTCACTGGACGCGACTGTTGTGTACATATTTCGGCTTAACGGTCGCACAAAATTGCAGCCAAATGCACAAATTTACCGACAACAAAATGTAAAATGTTTTTATGTGTTCAATCGCGCACGCACAGCTGTTTATGTACACGAAAGAAGTTCACGAGAGTTCAAGAGAGGCAGCGGCACACACTAAACGACGATTGCGCAGCGGATTTATCACCAAGCAAAGAAAAGACAAATGCACCAACAACGAACGGCTTCTATGTGTCGCCCACGCTCAGCTGCTTATGTACCGACGCACGAAAAGTTCACAAAGGTTCAAAGCGAAGCAGAGGCACACTATGCGGCGATTAAGAAGCGAATTGATTTGCACTTGTCTTTTAATGTTTTATGCACTAGTTTTTATTTGCAACTAGTTTGATCACGAATGTTTTGTTTGTTTATGTTTGTGATGTTGTTTATTAAATGCACAATAAACAAGAAATCACGTCGGGGTCACCAATGTTTGCGCTATCAGCTTTTTGATAGCTTTATTTAAATAAGTACACAAACTTATTTCACAACGTTATAAACTTTATTCATAATTGTATTTGATTAATTATTATTAATCGTTAGAGTTTTATAGACTAGAAGCCACTTGCTTAGTCTTTCAACAACGAGAATAGCGATCGATACACGAAATGAAGATTTGAAGCCAATTGCTAAATCTTCTCAACAACGAGATTAATTAGACCGATCGATCTGCTAGACTTTTGCGATAACTATCAATTGTCCACTATCAAGTTTGTTAAAACTAGAAGCCCAATGCTTAGTCTTCTCAATAATGGCACAATCGTTAATTATCACGCTCGAGTTATGCGAACCAACTTTAACTGACGACGATAAATATTCAACTATATTAGAGTGTAAACTCATTAGCTGCAGCAGCCGGCGGATCAGCGAGCGCCCTTTGTAAGAGAGAGAGAGCGCTGCACAAGAGAGCGCGGTAATATGCGAAGAGAGCGGCAAAGAATAGCGCTGATAACGCTGGCTGCTACAGCTCGAACTGCACTTAAGATAATTTGCATGTGTAAATGCAACTACAAATACTCTATCTTTATTGAGCCGCGCAGGGCTCATACTCTATATATATTGAGCCGCGCAGGGCTCCAAATGTTCATCAAATTAATAACAAACTAATTTGATGCTGGCGCCAACAATCACAAACAAAAGAAACACATAAAACATATCTTAAAAAAGTTAAATATTTGGCGTATAAAAGCTTAAATAAGAATGTTAATACTTAGTATGATATCCTTTAGCCTTAACAACTTCCTTTAACTTATTATTCATGAAAGATACCAGCTTCCGGGTAGTTTCTAGGCTGATCTTGCTCCACTCCCACAGCAGAGCATTTTTGAGATCTTGTTTGCTGGATATCTTGTGATTCCGGATGTTATTTTCCAGCAGAACCCACAAATTTTCAAGAACATTTAAATCTGGAGACTGGGCGGGTGGAATTATCATGTGGGGGCAGTTCGATCTAAGCCAGGACTGTACTATTCCCCAATTATGCTTGGGGTCTGTGCCCAGGTAGATCCGGAAAGTACGTCGGATTCCCTGCTTCTCGGCACCTTGGGGAAAATTTTCTTTTACTATATCAAAGCACACATATTTATCCATTGTTTTTTCAATTATCACAAAAATTCCGACACCGGCTGCCGAGATAGATGCCCATACCAAAACATTTCTTCCGCCGTGCTTGACTATTGCCTTTATGTGTTTGGGATTTAGCTCAGTATTGGATTGTCGCCACACTTAATTCCATCCGTCCTGGCAAAAAACTATGAATTTGTACTCATATTAAAATATGAGTATATATATATGTTCCAGAACACAAAATCCCTGCCCAAGTGGATTTTGGCGAACGTCATCCTAGACCATCTATTTTTTGATTTAATTTTAATTTAATTTTCCGTGGTACTCGGGCCTTAAAGTCATGGTTGCGCAGAACTTGGAGCACAGTTCCCATACTGAACTTTTTCCTTATTTCATCCTGCACCTATTGAGTCAGTTTTTGAGCCGATAGCTTTAGATTTTCCCTTGAAATCTTGATGATCTTCGGCTCGTCCTGCTCGGTGAAAATCGGGTTTGATGCCATTCCTCCCTTGTCCTCTGTCCAATTTTCGTCCACGAAACTCCAAATTATGTAGAATACAGTTGAGGTGTTTAGATTGACCATTTTAGCTATTTTTCGATATGAGTATCCGATTTTTAAGTGTTCCAGGATGAGTTTAGGCTTGTTTCACTCGAGATGCAGAATATAACTAAACTGACTATAAGGGATTGGTTTATTCTTACCGAAAATATTCAACTTTAACGGAAAACCCAGGTTTTTGCCTGCACCATAAAGTAGGTAGTTTTTTTGCATAACCCGACCTAACGGGTCTGGAAATTCCCGTTTATTAGGGTCATATATTCACTTCGGTGGTTAATACATGTACCTGCAATGGGTTTTTGGAATTTTTGAAAAATAATGAATAATGAGTTCATGACAGGCAATTGAAATTTTTGCTTGACGCTGCTTCTAATTGGCTTGTAGCCACTGTAGAAGCCCTTCGTTGTTGGTGCATTTGTCTTCTCGCCGCTTGGTGATAAATCCGCTACGAAATCGTCGATTAGCGTTTGCCGCTGCTTTGCTTGAACTTTCGTGAACTTCTTTCGTGTACATAAGCAGCTGTGCGTGCGCGATTGAGCACATAAAAACATTTTGCATTTTGTTATTGTCGGTAAATTTGTGCACTTGGCTGCAACTTTGTGCAAACGATAAGCCTAAATAAAAACACAACAGTCGCGTCCAGTGAAAGTGTGCCTGCGCTTATTACTTATTATAAGCGCAAGATTGAATCTATTTGTAGTGATCTACAGAGGCTTGACGATTTGTGGTCGGTGTCGGTTATAAGTTCGTTTGATTCGGTTCAAATCAAGGTTTACTTAGAACGGCTCAGCACCACTGAAGCTTATTTCAACCGTTTTCATCAAGCTCTGGAACTTATTGACTATAACGAAATGTCTAGTGAGTTATATAGGTGCTTTTAATGGCTGGATGTGACATTGGAATTCAGACTAAAAGGATTAAAAGGCTCACATTGCGTAATTCGCGGTCCTTATCGTCTACACTCCGACACATGGATTTGGCAATTGATCGGCTGGCAGTTGATGATGAGAAGCGCTTGGTGTGTGAAGCGCACATCATAGATTCTGACAAGAATAATGCTAGTGCTGGAATTGGAACGGGAGTTAAAATGGGCAATTGGTTCATTACAGCCCTATAAATCTCAAGACATAAACGGCATATCACTAGTTTTCCTGAAGATCGGTAAGGAAATACTCATTTCCCGTATCAGGAAGATACTGCTAGGTAGTCTTGCCCTCGGATACATACCGAGCGCTCGGAGTAGTGCTATGGTGGTCTTCATCCGCAAGGCAGGGTAGAATGACATCACCAACCTAAAGTCCTTCAGACCCATCAGCTTGACATCGTTTTTACTGAAAACATTGGAAAGGCTGGTGGACTATAACATTAGAAGCACTCTGATGAAGCAGAGTCCGCTGCATACAACGCAGCATGCATATAGAGCAGGCAGTTCTACGGACACGGCATTTTATCAGCTGAAGAGCATGTTAAGCTTAGCTGTTGGTAATAAGGAGACAGCAATATGCGCCTTCTTGTATATAGAAGGCTCCTTTGACAACGCGTCTCATGATACGATACCAGCAGGTGGATACTTGCATTATTGGGGTATAGACCAGCCATCGCATCAACGCACGAAGGTAGGGGCTTCATGCATGTTGTAGCACAATCGGAAAGTAATAGAGTACATCGAAAGTAATAGAGTACCAACGATAATGAGATGGCTATACCTTACATGCTTATGCTTACATATGGAATGATAGTATGGGGTGGGGAGCGGCTTATCACCGTAAAAAGACAACTGCAAAAGTTGCAAAGAATGGGCGTGGTCCAAAATTTCTTTTCCACATTTATGAAGGGTGTTACTAGCAATATACCTTTAAAATTTGGTGACTTAAGTTTTCAAATTGCGCAAGATATATGGGTTTATCGATTTACACCAACAGGTGTATCGGTTTAGGTAGGTGGAGTGGGCGTGACCATCCAATTTTTTTTATCGGTCTTTGGGGGAGTTACCAGTAACATACCTGCAAAATTTTGCGACTCTAGCTTCCAAATTACGGCAGATATGCGCATTTAAAATTTCTAGGGACGAAGTTCCTGGGGTTGGCGGATGTGGGCGTGGTCAAAAAATTGCTATGCCAATCTTTGGAGGAGGTTACCAGCAAATTACCTTCCAAGTTTGGTTACTCTATCTTTAAAATGTTCGGAGATATACGGAGTTATCGATTTACAATCGGAATTGTCGATTATAGGCGCAGGTGTGGGCGTGACACCACAAATTTGTTATCGGTTCTTAAAGGCGACTACCAGTAATATACCTACCAAATTTGACGTTACCTACTCAAAAACTGTGGAAGATATAGCCATTTAAAAATTTTAGAGGCGGGGTTGAAAAAGGATCTTTAGTTTTTATTAAAACATTAATTAATTAATTAAAATTAGTCAAAAACTGAAAACATATCCAAAATACATTTCCAAGCTTAGTTCGGGCAGTCTTAAAAAAAGTTACATATTTGGCGTATAAAAACTTAAATAAGGATGTTAATACTTAGTATGATATCCTTTAGCCTTAACAACTTCTCTTAACCTATTATTCATGGAAGATACCAGCTTCCGGATGTTATTTTCCAGCAGAACCCACAAATTTTCAAGAACATTTAAATCTGGAGACTGGGCCGGTGGAAGTATCATGTGGGGGCAGTTCGATCTAAGCCAGGACTGTACTATTCCGCAATTATGCTTGAGGTCTGTGAACAGGTAGATCCGGAAAGTACGTCGGATTCCTAGCTTCTCGGCACTTTGGAGTAAATTTTCTTTTAGTATATCAAAGTACACATTCTTGTCCATTGTTGTTTCAATTATCACAAAAATTCCGACACCGACTGCCGAGATAGATGCCCATACCAAAACATTTCTTCCGCCGTCATTGACCATTGCCTTTATGTGTTTGGGATTTAGCTCAGTATTGGAGTATCGCCACACTTAATTCCATCCGTCCTGGCAAAAAATTTTGAATTTGTACTCATATTCAAATAAGACTGTGTTCCAGAACTCCAAATCCTTGTCCAAGTGGATTTTGGCGAACGTCATCCTATACCCTCTATTTTTTGCGCTTGGAAATTTCTTTTCCCGTGGTTCTCGGGCCTTAAAGTCATGGTTGCGCAGAACTTGGAGCACAGTTCCCACACTAAACTTTTTCCTTATTTCATCCTGCATCTATTGAGTCAGTTTTTGGGCCGATAGCTTAAGATCCTGCTCGGTGAAAACCGGGTTTGGTGCCATTCCGCTCTTGTCCTCTGTCCAATTTTCGTCCACGAAACTCCAAATGATGCAGAACACAGTTGAGGTGTTTAGATTGACCATTTTAGCTATTTTTCGATATGAATATCCAGATTTTAAGTGTTCCAGGACGAGTTCCCGTTGCTCAATGGTAGTCCGTTTGCCCATAGTCCTTGTTGGCTTGTTGCACCCGAGGTGCAGGATATAACTAATTTGACTACGAAGGATTGATCTATTTATACCGAAAAAATTCAACTTTAGGTAGAAAAATCCGGGTTTTATGGCACCCAGGTGATAATAATGTAACTGCCCGAAATAACCTTTGAACCTAAATAGCGGTACTTTTTTACATAACCCGACCTAAGGGGTGGGGAAATCCCAGTTTATTAGGGTCACATATTCATTTCGGTGGTCAATACATGTACCTGTCATGGGTCTTTGGAATTTTTGAAAAATAATGAATAATTATTTTATGGCAGGCAATAAAAATTTTTGCAAGACGCTGCCCGAAATAAGCTTTGAATGACTGTATGTATAAATTAATAGTCTGCCTGAATTGGGGAATTTATTGCTATCGGAAATCGAAATGTATCGATACGAACGGTGGCACAATTTGACGCGCTCGATTAAGAGTGACCATATTGCAAGATAAACAGCATTGCGCCAATATTAACAGCATATGTTAAGTATTCTGTTACTTTACATTGTTACAAATTGGCATGTATTGGCTACGCTGGAAATAATGGACTTGCGCCACAAAGTACACTTGTACTGGCAACTTTCTTTGGAAGTGCAAAGTGCGAGGGAATTTGAATCTAAATGCATGCATAAATGCATTCAAAAATAATGATCTAATGTCTATGTATAACAAACTTATTCTTAAGAAAAGCGTTCTTTTCATTTATATTAATTATATATATTTTATTTGCCGATATTAATATGTGTACATATAAATGTAATACTTGTCATATATTAATTTTTCAAAGAGAACACATTCTGTTAATTCTCAACTAATAAATATTGTTGTAGTGGGGCGGCCAATTTACAGTCCCAGGAAAACCTTCTGTTGTTGTTGTTGGTGTATTTACACCTTTCTGAATTTATTCACTTTAGTTATATTTCTTTTACACTGCACTGTGGCTTTGTCTTGCCTTTTTCTTATACTAACTATGTTAACATATTACATTACATTATATTACATGTGTTAACAGCGCTGAGTGCGCTGAGAGAAAAAATGAGAGAATGCTGAGAGGGTTTGGATGCTATGTTAGTTGTGCCAAAATGACACGAGTTGAATCTTGTCATAAACATCCTCCCCCCCTTGCAATGCACAGTATTGTGAATAAAAAATCGTTTCATTATGAGCTGCAATTGCCGGTCAGCATCCAGCCGAATTCCGTATTTTGACCGGCGGGAAGGCCATTTTGGCATGGAAGTATACCCGGCAGAATAATGTCTGGGTACACATCGGCTCCCAGAATGAGCGAAATCGCTGCTGGAGTGTGCCATCCCTCATCAGCAAGGACAACATTGCCAAACATCGTCTGACGTTCCTTGCTGACGGCTCGAATTGGAGTGCGATGTTGGAGTTGAGGGTCGACTTCCAGTACGACCTCACGATTCAGCTTCGTTGCCTTGATCGGAGCACACGGTGCAAACGCGCTCTGACCCGATGCTTGTGATGGAGAGCCCAAGGGCCGCGGCTAGCGAAGCATTTATGCGACTCATTGGGCAACATGCATCAATGAGCGCTCGAGTCTCAAACGTTTTTGCACCGGTGTGGAGCAACACAATAGCGGTCGGCAGAATAGTTACGCTCTTGTGTCGCATCAACGAAGCCAACGACGTCGTTATAGGTGTGTTTGGAGTAGGTGTTGGAGAGCGATGTTCCATCGGTGACACGGATCTCCTTGCTGGAGATGAGCGACGAGCTGGCGAAGTGCGGTTTTCTCCATCTTGGCGCCGACGCCTTTGCACCTGATCGCTTCCTCGCAGATGTAGCAGAGTGTGGTGTGGTCCGTCACACACCTGGCAGGACGCACCACTCCGGCAGGTACCCTCGGAGTGCTGATGGGCCAGACAGTTTGGGCAGTAATGATTTACGAGCACTGCTCTCAAACGCTTCTCGGCAGTCAGACGCAGGAACCTCTGGCACTTGCGCAATGCGTGGACACCTCTGCACACTCGGCAACGGAAAGAGTTGGAAGTGGGGTGACTCGACGTCGTGGTGGCGAAAATTTGCGTATGGCTGGAACGGAAAAAAATGACAAACTTATGAATTGGTGAACGGAAAATGTGCAAGGATATGCGACAATAATAGTGACTGGGATTTTACTGGGATTCTGCGGACTTGTTGTCAACAGGAAGAAGGATTAGTTTAGCGACTGGTCTTTTGATGATTCCGCGGGTTGTAAGAACATCAACCACACGGACCATACCATCGGACCCAGGGTAGGACTGTTGAATTCGACCCAGTCGCCATTCGTTGGTCGGTATGTTGTCCTCTTTAAGGATTACCATGTCGCCGCTTTGGAGGTTCCTTGTCGCAAATTGCCATTTGTTTCGTTTGTGCAACTCCTTCAAGTATTCGTCTTTCCATCGGTGGCAAAACTGTTGGTTTAGAGCCTTTAGCCGTTGCCATCGGTTTAGGATTGAGAGGGCGCTCTCTTTGACTTCTGGCTCAGAAATCGAGAGAAGAGGGCCACCAATGAGGAAGTGGCCTGGACTTAGGGCCAATAGATCTGTCGGATCTTCAGACATCGGACTAATAGGCCGTGAATTCAGGCATGCTTCGATCTTAGCTAAGAGTGTGGAGAGCTCTTCAAATGTGTACTTAATTGAAGAGGTGGATTTATAAAACAGTCCCTTAAAACTTTTGACGCCTGCTTCCCATAGACCGCCCATATGCGGGGCGCTGGGAGGATTGAAGTGCCATGAAAGGCTTTGGTGACTGTATTTATTTATGAGAAGCGACCTTGTAGCCTCCAGAAAGTCACGACTAAGGGTTTTGGAGGCTCCAACGAATGTTTTGCCGTTGCGTTATCGGAGTACATTTTTGAGGACAGCCACGTCTTGCTATAAAACGAGCGAAGGCTGCTAGGAATTTCTCAGTTGTGAGATCGGACGTGGCTTCTAGATGTATTGCCTTCGTAGTAAAACATACGAAAACACATACATATCCCTTGGTGATGAGGCAGGCGCGACCTGTGTAGTTTTTGAGCTCAAATGGTCCAGCGAAGTCAACCCCAGTATGGGTAAAGGGGCGCGAGAACGTCGATCTTTCGACTGGTAAGTCTCCCATGAGTTGGGTTTGGAGTCTCTTTCGATGTATTAAGCAAGCCTTACATGTGTGGATCGTTGATTTTACCAAGACCTTGAGCTTCGGAATCCAGTATCGTGATCGAATAAGGCGCATCATTAATTGATTTCCTCCATGAAGGGATATTTCGTGGGTAAATTGAGCCAGAAGACGGGAAAAATGACAAGCGTAAGGAATTATGATCGGATGTTTCTCGTCATATCTTAACGACTCAGATGCTCTTACACGACCGCAAGCTCGCATAATCCCCTTGTGGTCAATAAACGGATTAAAATTGCGTATACTGCTTGACGTTGGAATGGTCCTTTTGTCAAGCAGGCACTTGATTTCATTGGAATATGCTAGGTGCTGAGTATGCGATATGAGTAAGTATTCAGCTTCAGTCAGTTCCTTGCTGGCTGAGCTCGATTGGGACTTGGAGGGGTATGCGTTTGCATCGCTTTATGAAGCGTAATGCATAGGCCATAACTCGGAGCGCCCTATCGAGTCTAGAAAATCTTTCAAGGATGTTTTCCATTGGTGGCAGCCTGGAGTGGTTGCATTTGACATGACGTTGTTCAACGTCCGTATCATGAAATGACTCGATTGGGGTTGGCCACTGCTCTTGTGGCAGTCGTAACCATTCTGGTCCATGCCACCACTGGCTGTCGCTTGCAAGCTCTTTTGGCGGCACACCTCTGCTGGCTAGGTCAGCTGGATTATGTTCGGAGCGAACATGTGACCACTTAGCAGCGTCGACGGATTGTGTGATCTTAGCCACCCTGTTAGCCACAAAGGTTGTCCATGTACATGGTGGTTTATTTAACCAAGCTAACACAATCGTTGAATCTGTCCAGAAATGTGATTCGAAACGATCGGTGGGCATCTGTGGAAGAATAGCAGAAGTTAATTCTGCCAAAAGAACAGCGCCGCATAGCTCTAGTCGTGGTAGGGATATCGTCTTTACTGGCGCAACTTTGGTTTTCGCCGTGAGAAGATGTGTTGAGACCTTGTCGTCGGTCTCGATACGCACATAGATTGCAGCACCATATGCACGTTGGGATGCGTCACAGAACCCATGGTACTGCAATCTTGCCTTTGGATGGAATTGCACCCATCTTGGGATGCGGATATGTCGAAGATCTGGATAATTGGTGAGAAACTCTTGCCAAATTAATAGGAGGTCATTTGGCAAGGGCTCGTCCCAGTCAAGATCTTTGAGCCAAATCTGTTGCATGAATATTTTTGCTCGGATAATGAAAGGGGCAAGCCAACCTGCTGGATCGAAAAGTCTGGCGATTTGTGACAGGACCTCTCGTTTTGTGAATGACTCCTTTGCTTCCAGCTCGATAGGCACGAAAAAGAAGTCATCGGAAGTAGCTTGCCATCTTATTCCAAGTGTTTTTGCCGTACTTGCGTCTTCTATTTCTAGGAAGCCCGCACATAGTAGATGATCCTTTGGGATGTCCTTAAGCACTTCCTTTGAATTAGAGGTCCACTTTCGGAGAGGGAAACCAGCGGTCTCAAGAGCGGTGGTCAGCTCTGCAATGCATGCAACTGCTCGTGATTTGGTATGTGCCCCTGCCAAAACGTCATCGACGTACATCGAATTGGAAATGATGTCGCTAGCCAGGGGGAAGTTGGAGTTCACATCGTGAGCAAGTTGGTGAAGAACACGTATGGCGAGGAAGGGAGCACAGTTCACTCCGAACGTGACGGTGTTCAGTTCGTAATCGCACAGCTCTTGGTTCTTATTGCGAAAGATAATTCTCTGAAAGGGTGTGTGCTTGTGATGGACAAGAATTTGTCGATACATCTTGGTGATGTCGGCGTTGAAGACATAGCGAAAGAATCGCCACTTCAGGATCTGGACTGTTAGATCGGATTGGAGAACAGGTCCTGGATGAAGGATATCATTCAGGCTGTTTCCATTTGTGGTTGGGTTCGATGCGTTGAACACAACGCGAACTTTGGTGGTCGTACTTTCCGGTTTGAAGACCGCATGATGTGGAAGATAATAGTTGTTTGCACTATCATTTGGAAGGACTCGTCGCATATGCCCTAAATCTATGTATTCCTGAATCACTGAGTCGTATTGCTCTTTGAGGGAGTCGTTTGTCTTCAAGCGGCTTTCATTTCTTAGGAATTGAGCAAGTGCTAAGGACCTGGAATGTCCTAAAGCAATGTGATTAGGAGTGCGAAATGGTAGAGTTACCACGTATCTGCCGTTCTCGTTCCTTGTTGTCGTATCAACAAAATTCTTCTCACACACCGAGTCGGAGTCCTTTATCAGCTTTGCTGGCAGATCCTCCACCTCCCAAAATTTGGTGAGAAGCTTGTCAAGCTTAACTTCGGCACTTACCGAAACTTGTGTGGAGAAGGAAGAGATTTTGTTGGATGGAGCCTTTGTAATGGGGCCTGTGAGGATCCACCCGAATATAGTCTCTTGACCGAGTAGAGTCTCACAGATATTAGGATGGGATCCGCCTAATAATATGACGGAATGATATCCGCTCATATTAGGACATCTATCTGCGAGCTGCGAAAGAAGGATGGGTCAGCTAGTGGAAGGTTTGGCAGGTTTTGTAGAGAGCTTTGTGGAATTGTGTAGGATGGAAGATTCCCTGCCAATTCTGGAAGGACATATGCCGAAGTTTCAATTTGAATCCTCGGTTTTGACGGAGAGCCAATGTGGAACTGGCAAAGTTTTTGAGGCTGAGCTGCAATCGCCTGATTGAGCCCAGAGACTTGAGCCTGGATGGGCTGGAATGGGAGTTTAATTTTGTTAAACAACCGTCGGGATATGAATGTGGCTTCTGAGCCTGAGTCAATCAGAGCTCGTGCTTTAAATTTGGATCCCAAATGGCACACATTTATTATCGCTGTTCCGAGAAGTACACCTTGTGTGTTGGAGGCAAAGTAGTTTTGAACGTTTGATGAAGTGGACTGTATATTTTGATTCGGATTGGGACTGTTCAAAACACCTTGGGTCGAAGGAACTGGCGTAAAGGTCGTTGTAGGAGGGCCGCCTCTATGTAGGAGTGTATTGTGGCGGCCTTTGCACGTATAACAGTTATGTAAACTGGTGCAGTCTTTGACTTAATGACCTCTAGCGAAACAGTTCATACAGAGTTGTTGTTGCTTAATAAATGCTGCTCGTTCTGGGATACCCAGTTGCAGGAAACGTGGGCATAGCCGAATTGGATGGTTCGCTTTCTTACAGAGGTTGCAAGTCTGCGCCTAGGAGGTTACTTTGGTTTCAAGGGTATTGACAAACTTCGACGTAGGTTGAGATCTCGTTGTTCTCGGATGGGATGGAGAGGTTGTGATCGGCCTTACATCCTCTATGGCTTCGAGCGTTCGATAGCGCTCACCAAGGAAGGTGTTCAAGTCCTCCCATGACGGGATTGCAGATTTGTCGGACAGTGACTGTTCCCACAATGACAAAGTGATTTTTGGAAGTTTGGAGGAGCACAGGAACACGAGTAAGCAGTCCCAGTTACTTGTGAAAATTTGGGAATGCTCAAGACCTGTCAGGCACCCTTGGATGGTGCCTTGGATTTCCTTTAGGGAAGTTCCAGTCTCGACTGTGATCACCGGCAGGTTGCTGGATTTTAAGCTGGCTGTTCACCAGAAGCCGCTTGTTTTCGAAACGTTCACAAAGAGCTCGCCATGCAGAAGCGAATCCTTCATGGGTGAGCGGGGACTTTGCGACGATCGACTTTGCCTCACCCCCAGTTTTAGCGTTCAAGTGGAACAGTTTCTCTACTGGGGTGAGACGAGGATTATCGACATAGATGGCCGTGAAGAGGTCTCGAAAAGTAGGCCATTTTAAGTAATCTCCATTGAATACCTCTGTGTCGACCGGTGGGAGGCTACAACCTCGGGAGAGGTGGTGATCGTATTTTGCTTCCATGGCTTGGACATCGTCACTGGAACATCCTTGATTCAATGCTCGTAAGCATGATTCATATTCCTTTTCGACCTTTTCCCATAAAGTCTTTATATGATCACGGCGGACCTTCAGGGTATACAAAGTTGGCTCGTCCGCAGCAGGATCAGTCAATCGTGTTTCAAATTGACTCAGTTTATCCGTCACGGAGATAAATTCGGAAAATGCCATTTTTGTTGCGGAAAATTTTCCCCCTGATCTGGTCGTAATTGGACGTTTGATCACTTGTGGTGACTTTGGATGAGGAGAGGAAGATTCACTCTTAGTGCGAGTGACTTGCGAGGAGGAAATTCGCTTAGCCGCGGGAATCGGAGACGAAGAGGCACTTCTGACACCAGAAACGGATGGAATATTCAAATGTTTTTTATCTTGTGAATTTGGCTCCGTGGACATACTATGTTCTCACGGTTAACCGAAAAAAAACTATTTGGCTCAAGGGATAGGTTTACAATGAAATTCCTTTATTTTGCAAACGTGGAACGATGGGAATTGCGGAACAGTCACTTGTTCTCGTAATACTATTATTAAATTTAATGCTTGCGTTTATTTATTTATTAATTTTTGGTGGGACAACAAAAAAAAAATGGACACAAATATAAATGTGCCTATATTTCCTAATATGTGTTATTATATCTTATTATTAATTTTTTTATTTTTTATTGTTTAATCAATAACAAAATAAAATAATTAAATCAGAAAATACAAGCCAAATTCAATTGTCTATTATATTATAATATTGTTTCGACGAAACGTTGGTTGTGGAACACAAGACACTGCAGCCCTGGATTGGCGATCAGTGCTTATTAATTGTGTGCAAAGCAAAAAGGAAAAAACATATGTTTTACAAACATATGTTAATTTATTTCGCACAAAGTGGAAATATAGTGGACTGCAGCAATTATTATTAAATTGTAAGTTTTTTAAATATTTGTTATGTATGTTGAATATATGTATGTGTCTTATTTGCCGTCGCTTATGTGGATTTAGATGCTTACATACATACATACAGTCATTCCAACCTTATTTCGGGCAGTGTCTAGCTAAAATTTGTATTGCCTGCCATAAAATAATTATTCATTATTTTTCAAAAATTCCAAAGACCCATGACAGGTACATGTATTGACCACCGAAATGAATATATGACCCTAATAAACTGGGATTTCCCCACCCGTTAGGTCGGGTTATGTAAAAAAGTACAGCTATTTAGGTTGAGAGGTTATTTCGGGCAGTTACATTATGGACACCTGGGTGCCATAAAACCCGGATTTTTCTACCTAAAGTTGAATTTTTTCGGTATAAATAGATCAATCCTTCGTAGTCAAATTAGTTATATCCTGCACCTCGGGTGCAACAAGCCAACAAGGACTATGGGCAAACGGACTACCATTGAGCAACGGGAACTCGTCCTGGATCACTTAAAAATTGGATATTCATATCGAAAAATAGCTAAATTGGTCAATCTAAACACCTCAACTGTATTCTACATCATTTGGAGTTTCGTGGACGAAAATTGGACAGAGGACAAGAGCGGAATGGCACTAAACCCGATTTTCACCCAGCAGGACGACCCAAGGATCATCAAGAAATTAAGGCGAAATCTTAAGCTATCGGCTAAAAAACTGACTCAATAGATGCAGGATGTAATAAGGAAAAAGTTCAGTGTAAAAACTGTGCTCCTGGTTTTGCGCAACCATGACTTTAAGGCCCGAGAACCACGGGAAAATAAATTTCCAAGCGCAAAAAATAGAGGGTATAGGTAACGTTCGCCAAAATCCACATGGACAAGGATTTGGAGCTCTGGAACACAGTCATATTTGTATTTGTGTACAAAATTAACATTTTTGGCTCGGACGGACGGAATTATGTGTGGCGACATTCCAATACTGAGCTGAGTCCCAAAAACATAAAGGCATAAGTCAAGCACTGCGGAGAAAGTGTAAAGGTATGGGCATGTATCTCGGCAGCCGGTGGCGGAAATTTTGTAATTATTGAAACAACAATGGACAGGAATGTATACTTCAATATACTAAAAGAAAATTTACTCCAAAGTTCCGAGAAACCGGGAATCCCACGTACTTTCCGGTTCTACCAGGACAACGACCCCAAGCATAAGGCCGGAATAGTACAGTCCTGGCTTAGATCGAACTGCCCCCACGTGATAATTCCACCGACCCAGTCTCCAGATTTAAATTTTATTGAAAATTTGTGGGCTCTGCTGAAAAATAACATCCGGAATCACAAGATAACCAGCAAACAAGATCTCAAAAATGTTCTGCTGGAGGAGTGGAGCAAGATCAGCCCAGAAACTACCCGGAAGCTGGTATCTTCCATGAAAAATAGGTTAAGCGAAGTTGTTAAGGCTAAAGGATATCATACTAAGTATTAACATCCTTATTTAAGTTTTTATACGCCAAATATGTAACTTTTTTTAAGACTGCCCGAACTAAGCTTGGAAATGTATTTTGGATATGTTTTCAGTTTTTGACTAATTTTAACTAATTAATTAATGTTTTAATAAAAACTAAAGTTCTTTTCTCAAATGTGATATAACATTAAAAAAATTGGCATTTAAACATTTTGCGTTTTTTTCCTTGTTTAAACTTTATAGTACTTTAAAATTTTTGCTAGACACTGCCCGAAATAAGCTTGGAATGACTGTATATGTAAGAGGTTAGCTAAATAATTTTTGAATTTATTTTTATTTATTATTTATATTTTGTAGGTTGTCGGCATTCATGTGGAATTGGAGGCTAGCAATACACTGTAAGTATATGCGAAAAATAAATGAACTTGCGCCGAAAAATTTATTAATATACTATTCTTTTCTTAGTGCACAGGCTACCAGCTGTTAATTGTGGATAATTCAAGCTGAACGTTTGACCTGCACACTCATATACATATGGACATGGAATTAGCCGTGTATTTTGAATAATTTAATTTATGTAATTTAATACAACAATTTAAGAAAAACAATTTGTTGTGTATTTTGGATCTGTCAGTGTGTGTGTGTGGTATACACTAGGACTATGAGCAATTTGGACTTTGCTCTTGGGAAAAAGATGGAGGCTCTGACGAAAATTTACACTGTACAACTTTGTCGGATTACAAAAGTAGGAGGCCGGAAAAATGGCATATATACGGGATATATATATATATAAAGGAGTTGTACTTAAGTGTTTTCCTGTGATGCTGATTGTCCACCGATGCTAGCTGGAGGAGCGTGATCCGTGATGACGAGATGAGACGTGATGAAATGATGATCCCGTGATGACGATGATGAAATGATGTATCCGGCTCGAAGGACCAAATGTTGCAGTGGGGCGGCCAATTTGCAGTCCCAGGAAAACCTTCTGTTGTTGTTGTTGGTGTATTTACACCTTTCTGAATTTATTCACTTTAGTTATATTTATTTTACACTGCACTGTGCGGTCGTCTTGCCTTTGTCTTATACTAACTATGTTAACATATTACATTACATTATATTACATGTGTTAACAGCGCTGAGGGCGCTGAGAGAAAAAATGAGAGAATGCTGAGAGGGTTTGGATGCTATGTTAGTTGTGCCAAAATGACACGAGTTGAATCTTGTCATAAACAAATATGTATATGATTTACATATAAGTGAGCGAGGATTTAAAGACATTGAGCAGAATAACACGGGGAGAGCAGACACAAAAAATTGTATAAGCTACTTTCACTCTTAAATTTCGGAGATGTGGGCTTTTCGAGACTTTAGGGGCGGGAGTATAGAGAAGTTTGCTAATAATTTTCCTACCCAGTTCGGTAGCTATTGCACTTAAACTGCGGCTGATATGGGCATTTATGGGTTTTGGGGGAGGTAGTGGGGGTGCCTCAAAAAATGTTGGAGCTCGAAGATAGTAATGTACCTTCTAGGTTTGGTAACTGTAGCTCTTAAATTGCGGAAATACAGGCATTTCTCGTTTTCTGTGGGCGGGAGTGGGCGTGGTCCAAAATTG
This sequence comes from Drosophila infuscata, assembly GCA_035042205.1. Lineage (NCBI taxonomy): Eukaryota > Metazoa > Arthropoda > Insecta > Diptera > Drosophilidae > Drosophila > Drosophila infuscata. The sequence goes on along the minus strand of JAWNLR010000147.1, from coordinate 32,051 downwards.
TAATTCCACAGTTATGAAGGGTAGTACCAGCAATATACCTTTAAAATTTTGGTGACTTAGGTTTTCGAATTGCGTGAGATATATGGGCTTATCGAACAGGTGGTTCGGTATAGGTGGGTGGAGTGGGCGTGGCCATCTATTTTTTTTATCGATCTTTGGGGGAGTTACCAGTAACATACCTTAAAAATTTTGCAACTCTAGCTTGCAAATTACGTCCAATATGCGCATTTTAAATTAAATTATCAGCGTGGTCCAAAAATTGATGCGCTAATCATTGGAGGAGGTAACCAGCAAATAACCTTCCAAGTTTTGTTACTCTATCTTTAAAATTTCCGGAGATATACGGAGCTATCGATTTACACTTTCCGAAATATCGGCATTGTCGATTATGGGCGCAGGTGTGGGTTAGGCAACACTAATTTGTTATCGGTTCTTAAAGGCTACTATCAGTTATATACCTCCGCAAAAACTGCGGAAGATATAGCCATTTAAATATTTCAGGAGCGGGGGATATGTGCGTCGGATGTGGGCGTGTCGCATGCCGATTTATGAAGGACGTCGCCAAGAACCTACCATCAAAATTGGTGAATGTGTCCATTAAATTGTGAGAGATATGGGAATTTAATGATTTCTAGCTCCCTAGTGGACGTAGGACCCAAACCTTGACACTTTAACTTTTGAGGGTTCTTTCCAGTATAGGTTACAAGTCTTAAGTCTCTATCTCTAACGGTGTCGGATACGCGCGGCCCAACCATACCAAGCAAGGGCTTGTTAACGCACGGACCCAGGCAAAAGCAACCTTCCTTCACAAGCAAGCGAAGGAGTGGCGCGCGGCATAACGTACGGTCACGAAGATCGCGAAAAGAAGACAGTTGACTTCACAAAACAGTTTTGATAGAATTACAATTAATTAATTGAAAAAGCATGTTTTAATTTGTACATAAAATCCTAAATGGATTATGGATAGCATAATTCCAACTACAAGTTTGAAGAAAGTTAGGTAGAAAATTCATTGTATTTCTGATCAGAATTGTAAAACTAATTTGGCAGATTAACTCGGAATAATCAATCTCAACATTTATGAGCTTGTGTAAAAAGATTACCCCGATCATTGTTTTACGATCAGAATGTGAATTAAGATTTATGAATAGAAGTCTACAACGGTAAGAAGGTAAGCTAAGATTAGTATTCCAGTTCAGACGTCTTAGTGCAAATAAAAGAAATTGTTTTTGCCCGGATTCTATTCTGTCCTGATGAACCTTGTAATTGGGTGACCATATACAAGACCTATATTCAAGAATAGGACGCACAAGAGACATGTAAAGTGTTTAAGTAATATAGGGATCGTTAAATTCTTTTAACCAGCGTTTAATGAAACATACGACAAGGGACTGATAAGCAGTCGCAGAAATATGCTTGTCAATCTTAAGCTTCGGATCTAAAAGAATACCCAAATAATCAACACATTCAATGCGTTCCAGTGGTTTGCCATTTAGGAAATAATTAGTTGAAAATGTCATTCGTCTATAAAAAGACATAACTTTAATAAGTTAACACAACACCAGACTTCAAAACTATCTAAGTCAGCTTGAAACTTCTGTTCAGTAATAGAGTCAGTAGTTGATAGACATAACTTAACATCATCGCTAACTTATAGCGGACGGAAGGTCATTTATAAATAAAGTAAATAGCAAGGGACCAAGGTGACTTCCTTGTGGTATTCCAGAAGTAACCTGAACAGACTTTGAGTCGAAACCTCTAAAGTAAACTGTCTGTGTTCTTGATAATAAATATTTTGGGATCCAATTAATCAGATTATTTGGAAATCCCAGAAGATAGAGCGTGTGAATTATAAAGGGTATAATGGTTTTGTGCAGAAGAAAGCCAGTTCGAGTCAGTTCGGGCTTGTGAGTAAAAATACTCTGTAAGAAATGCACTTGCAGAACTGAATATTTGGCTGCAAATCATCTTAAAGGAAAATTGGCCAATTAAAGTAAAATACAGTGATAGAATACAGTGGGAGTTGCAATAGACAAAGCTTCTCACTTACATTGCACGCTTGTTCGCTTCGCATTGTTGTTATCATAGAGGTTTTTTCTGTAGGATTTATTAATCTCGCTCTCTCAACGCTTATTATTACTGTGCCAAAGTTTGATGTTGTTGTTTCCTATAGCATCTTTTGTGTGCTTTGAACTTTGTTATCTTTTTTGTTCTGCGCCAAATCATTGTTTAGTTTCTCTACTTTTCGGACATATTAATTAATTTATTAATTATGTCCGCGTGCTTTTTAAAAAGCTGCAAGTGCCAAGCTGGCCCAAAGGCCGATTTCATCTGTTGTTGGTTGTGTGAAAAAGTGGTTCACGTAAAGTGTGCTGATTTCACACAACGGGTGAAAGATATAATCGGCAATAAATCGGGCTTAAAATGGTGGTGTGAGCGATGCCGCGGGACGGAGTCCGATATTCAGAGTTTTATGAGGTAAACTATTTGGACGTTGAAGTACTAACAAGCAGTACATTCAAATGGCCCAACGATACCAAGCACGGGCTTGTTAACGCGCGGACCCAGGCGAAAGCAGTCCACCTCGGATTTTGCACGGATTCTATTCTATCCTGATGAACCTTGTAATTGGGTGACCATATACAAGACCCATATTCAAGAATAGGACGCACAAGAGACATGTAAAGAGTTTTAGTGATATAGGGATCGTCAAATTCTTTTGACCAGCGCTTTATGAAACCTAGGACACCAAGGGCCCGATAAGCAGTCGTAGAAATGTGCTTGTCAAACTTAAGCTTGGGATCTAAAAGGATACCAAAATCATCAACACATTCTATGCGTTCCAGTGGTTTGCCATTAAGGAAATAATTGATTAAAAAAGGCATTCGCCTATAAAAGGAAATGACTTTGCATTTATCACAGTTAAGATTTAATAAATTAAAACGACACCAGGCTTCAAAACTAAGTCAGCTTGAAGCCTCTGTCCAGTAAGAGAGTCAGTAGTTGATAAACACAACTTAACATCATCGGCATACATCAGTACCCGATAATAAGTTATAACGGACGGAAGGTCATTTATAGATAATATAAAGAGCAACGGACCAAGATGACTTCCTTGCGGTACTCCGGAAGTAACCTGAACAGACCTTGAGACAGAACCTCTGAAGTCAACTCCCTGTGTTCTTGACAATAAATATTTTGAGATTTAATTAATCAGATTATTTGGAAATCGCAGAAGATAAACCTTGTGAATTACCAATGGGTGATTTACGGAATTATAAGCCTTACTAAAATCAGTGTAACCCACCTCCGTTTGCATTTTGAAAACTTTTGATAACAAAAGAGTTGAATTCAAGGTTAGTCGTGGTAGATCTATATTTCGTGACCCATGTCAACGATCTACAAAGACGTTGTAGTTGAGAAGTTATCAATTTCTCAAAAACCTTAGGAATGTCAGACAATTTAGAAATACCTCTATAATTTTGAACTTTGGCTTTGTTTCCTTTTTCATGGAGAGGAATAATAAATTATTCTTTCCAAATATTTGGAAAAGAGCTTAACACCACGGACAGTTCAAATAGTTTTAGCAAGGGCTTCAAAAGACCATCAGCACAATACCTAAGCATACTGCCAGGTATGAGGGTGGGTTCAATGGTCAGTGGAAAAACAATTCTCAATTTTCTTATCTCGCCTTCTTTGTCATTGGTTTAAAATCATAGGACACCTCACACCTGAATGTTTTCACACATCATTATTATAGTATTTTTGTAGTAAACTATTGTTAAGTACTTCGCACGTACTTATGCCACATGCTTGTACCTTCTTGGTGAGCTTGGCTCTCTCCCATTTGAGCGTGTCTGACACATCCATCAGTATATGCACCTTTGGCGTTGGAGTAGAATTGCCGGTGCAATATTGCCATCTATACTCACCATCTATACTAATCTCGTCGTAATGAGGAGTGTCGCCAAAGAGCAAATTCAGAATGTAATGAAATATGAGTCTCACTTCGACACATTTCAACGGTATATTACGCTGACGTTAGAGCTTACGGCAATAGCTTCTAATCTTCAACGCATGCAAAGCTAGATCATTAATATACTGACTGATGTACGCCACAATAAGCCCTGTTCTAGTGTCACCTCGGCAGCTAAGAGCTCAATTTGACAAAATACGAGATCATTTAAGACCAGATCAAATGCTTCCTGCCATCCCTGAGAACTTGCTCATGGCATACAAAATGATTAAAGCGGAAGGCACCGTACAATCAAGTACCTATATCAGAGACAGGCCAAAATGGATTTCAAGTGTTCAAAATTCGAATACCTTTCATAGCCATCAACAATTATCGTGATTAATTTGTGGATTTGATTACGGAAGTCATGGCAAACTGTCATCAAAGATCTACAAATGAATTAATCTGCTACAGTACACAATCACTGTTATCTATCCACATGAGCTGCGAAATGCATATGTTCCACAACAAAACAGATCAAGATGAATCTATTGATTGTAAGTATCAATAAAATATTCATGTGACAGAAAATGTATCGGATGAACCGTTGGAGATTTACAACAAAGATCCACTAAAATTCATTGCAGTCTGCACCGATTGAACATCAGATATCCAGTTATATAATACTGGGCTACTAACAGCAGAGGCAGGACGTACCATAACCGGTCAAAGCGTTATGGAAACATCATTGTTGACATCATATGCCCGATTCGGAAACATGTCGTTCGCTGCAAATAACGCACGAATAAACATGAACCCGAACCATGGGCTGGAATTAGATATGGGTTTTCGCACCATCTGTCGGACGGCCTGGAGTAAGCAGATGATACCAGAGCGTCGTAAATAAGATAATATTAAGACATGGTATCTGTAAGCTCATTGATAACAATTGATTGTTTAAGTCAACTTGTATATAGTAGAACTAGTCCTAAGCCAACAATACCGTTTAAGAATTTTGTATATAAACCATGCATTTTTGCGTATTCACTTCGTTAAGTCCAATTTGTTTCAAGTACAGATTGCGGCGATATTTTGCTACTGGTACATGAACCGGGAGCATACCCAAAATACATTTCAGCATACTAAGAAAAAATAGATAACACGAGTCAAATCTTATACAGACCTATTAAAATAATCAAAAGTAACTATTACAATTATTATATATTTAATCATTATTATTAGATTAGGGGGTGTGTGCACTGCGACCTGATAGGTCTATTGTGCCCCCTTCTGGGCTTAAAGCTCCTCCATTAAACCAAGCTCTTGCACGAATGCTAGAATTTTTATTGGGTTGAGGGCTATTATGTCATTGCTCATCATGACATACATCCCTAGGATGTTGCTTCTCTTTCTTGCTAAGGCTGCACACTCTGCTAGGATGTGCATAAAGGATTCCTCCTCACCTTCACAGAACCTGCAGAGTCCGCTATTAATTATACCTAGCTTGGCTAGGTGACTTCTTAGTCTACAGTGTCCCGTCAGTAGACCGGTGAGTATTGTAAGATTGTTTTTACTCATGGCTATAATCTGCTTGAATCGCTTCTGATTATAGCCACCCAAAAGACATTTCGCTTGTCGGAGTCCTGGTGCCTCTGCCCAGCTCCGCTGCCTCCTCTGTCTTTCTTCGTTTCTAAGCTCCTGTCGTATCGTGTGCCTTCCAACTATGCTTTCACAAAAGTTCCTATAGTTCTGCCTTTTGACCTTCCTAATCTCCTTGTTATAGGAGGTCAGACTTTCACAGTACCGCTCCCATTCTCCGTCTCTCTTTGCTTTTTGCGCTTTTTCCCTAACGGGCAGCTGTCTATAAAAGCATCTGTTACGCTTTTATTTAAATTTCCTACAGCTCTCTCTAGTTCAAGAGCGGTTCTGGGTATACCAGATGTACCGTTGGAGAGGTTGAGCTCTAGGGTAGCCCTGAACTTTTCCCAGTCTGTCTTTCTGGGGTTCCTACTGGGGGTGCTGCTATCATTATTTAGCTGTAGCTTAAATAGGATTATTTTATGGTCAGACATGGATTCCTCTGGTGACACATGCCAGTCCCTAAGGTGAGGTTTTAGGGACTGACAGACCAGGGTGATGTCTAGAACCTCCTCTCTATTATTATTAGGTTGGGGGTGTGTGTGCACTGCGACCTGATAGATATTTTGTGCCTCCTTCTGAGCTTTAAAGCTCCTCCATCAACCCAAGCTCTTGCACAAATGCTAGCATTTTTATTGGGTTGAGCGCCACTATGTCATTGCTCATCATGACATGCATCCCCAGGATGTTGCTTCTTTTCCTTGCTAGGGCTACACACTCTGCTAGGATGTGCATTGAGGATTCCTCCTCGCTTTCACAGAACCTGCAGAGTCCGCTTCTAATTATACCCAGCTTGGCTAGGTGACTTCTTAGTCTACAGTCAGTAGACCGGTGAGTATTCTAAGATTGTTTTTGCTCATGGCTATAATCTGCTTAAATCGCTTTTGATTATAGCCACCCAGAAGACATTTGGCTTGTCGGAGTCCTGGTGCCTCTGCCCAGCTCCGTTGCCTCCTCTGTCTTTCTTTATTCCTAAGCTCCTGCCGTATCGTGTGCCTTCCGATGCCACAATACGGTTCAGGTCCCACTAGGGGTCTCTCCGCCCCAATCTTGCTTGCCTGTCGGCCAGTTCATTCCCAGCTATGTCCGTGTGGCCCGGGACCCATCTTAGGGTGAGCCTATTGGTTGCCCCGAGTCGGTCAAGTCTGGATCGTGCTTCTAGGACCACTTTAGAAGTGATTTTCGTCCCACTAATAGCGTTTAACGCTGCTTGACTATCGGATAGGATGGATATATCCGTATTCCGGTAGTTGCGCACCAGGTTAGAATCCGCACACCTTCCTATCGCACACACTTCAGCTTGGAATATGCTGGTTTGCGTTCCTAGGGATTCGTGATAAGATATCCGAGGGCCCACCACTCCTAGGCCTGTGCCCTGGTTGGTGAGTGATCCGTCGGTGTACCATTTTATGGTGTGCGGTTTCATGGGATGGATGTTATCCAGTGACGTCCATTCCTTTTTCCCTAGGTTGAACCAGTAGTGGAAGTTCATCTGAAAGTCGTTGGGCATCTTTTTGGCTAAGGATGTGATAGCCCCCAACTCCTTCCGCTGACATCCTTAAAAGTGTGGCTTTCTGTTGGAGCCTTATTGTGTGGTGGAGTGGTGTTATCTCCATTATGGTTTCCAAGGCCATTGTTGGACAGGTGCGCATTGCCCCTGTCATGCATACGCAGGCCCACCTTTGCAGTTTCTGCAGATCTCTTTCACGGTGATAACCCGGGCTCTATCACCCCATGCTATTACTCCATAAGTCAGCATGGGTCTCAATACCATTGTGTACAGCCAACGCATAATCTTTGGTGATGTGCCCCATGACTTTCCGGCTATACTCCGGCACGTATAGAGCGCTCTTGAGCACTTCGATACCGTGTTTTGTACATGGGTGCCAAAGTTTAGCTTGCTGTCAAATGTGACCCCTAGGTACTTAACTTCTTTACTGGTTTCTAATAGGCATCCTGAGAGCCGTATTTGTTTCATCCTCTGCAGCTTGTACCGTCTAGTAAAGGGGACGATGACTGTTTTTGTAGGGCTTAGGTTGAGTTTAACCTCCATACACCAGTCTCTCGTTATTTTTAACCCTGTCTGGACTATATCGCAGAGTGTCTCCTCGAATTTACCTCTCGCTATTATGACAATATCATCGGCATAGCCTTGACATTGGATACCTCTGGTGGTAAGTCTGTTGAGCAGTTCGTCTACTAGCAGACTCCAGAGTAGCGGAGACAGTACACCCCAATGGGGGCAGCCTTTGGTGGTTAAGACTGTAACCTTACTATCATGTGTTGATGCGGTGGCTTGTCTGGACCCCAGTAGTGCCAGTATCCACCTACTGGTGGTGGAGTCCAGACCCCTTCTTGCAAGGGTGGCCCTAATCGCATCGTGTGCCGTGTTGTCAAAGGCGCCTTCTATGTCCAAGAAGGCGCACAGTGCTATTTCCTTATTTTCAACTGTTGAGCTTAACGTGCTCTTCAGCTCGTTTTTTCGAAGAGGAGCTCTAGTCTTTGCATATTGCTACTCGTAAAGGAGTTGTCTCTACGTTTCAATGCTAGGTTAGCATCAGGCCATCGCTTTGCCATTGCTCTGTGGAGCCTGGCGCTTTCGCTTGTGCTGACTATGCTTTCGCAGAAGTTCCTGTAGTTCTGCCTTTTGGCCTTCCTAATCTCCTTGTTATAGGAGGTCAGACTTTCACGGTACCTCTCCCATTCTCCGTCTCTCTTTGCTTTGTTGAAGAGGCGACGTGTAGTTAAACGTAGCCTTTCCAGGCTCTCGTTCCACCAGGGAGCATCTTTGACCATTTGTTTTTTCCCTAAGGGGCAACTATCCATAAAAGCATCTGTTATGCTTTTATTTAAATTTCCTACAGCTCTCTCTAGCTCAGGTGGGGTTCTGGGTATACCAGATGTCCCGTTGGAGAGGTTGAGCTCTAGGATGGACTTGAACTTTTCCCAGTCTGTCTTTCTGGGGTTCCTACTGGGGGTGCTACTATCCGTATTTAGCTGCAGCTTAAATAGGATTATCTTATGGTCTGACATAGATTCCTCTGGTGAGACGTGCCAGTCCCTAAGATGAGGTTTTAGGGACCGACTGACCAGGGTGATGTCTAAGACCTCCTCCCTAACCCTTGTTACAAAAGTCGGTGTAGATCCGACATTGCCTACTTCTAGATTATATTTAGCAATAAAATCTGTGAGGTACTCTCACCCCTTGTGTTGATGCCGCTGCTGCCCCATATCGAGTGGTGCGCGTTGGTATCGCATCCGATAACTATCGGCATCTTCTCCGTCTTGCAGTACTCCACCAGTCTCTCAATTTCTGGTGGTGGGCAGGGTCCGTCTCCTGCGAAGTACGCCGACACAACTACCATAGAGGCAGTGTCGCCAGTGGCCTGGACCATTATCGGGACACAATCTCTAGTTAAAAATTCTGAAAGGATAATGAAATTAATACTTTTCCTTACCATGATGCATGCTCTAGGGGCTAGATTTCTCTGATCCCAGATTACCTTCGATTCGGATGTATAAAGGCCTTTAATGCCGTTATACACCCATGGCTCCTGTACCAGGGCTAGCCCAAGATGTTCTTTGGTGAACATTCTAGCCAGCACCGTCGAGGCTGCTTTGGCGTGGTGAATGTTCACCTGGGCCACCTTGGTATCGATGATTCTAGTCATCGACTAGAGGATGGGCTCCAGTTGCCATGGTGTCTGGGGCCTGGAGCTGCCCTCGTCACCGCTGCTCGTCATTGTGACGTCAGCAACTGCCGCATCCTCCTGCAGCTCCTCCGCTAACTCCTGTGGGGACGTCGTCACTTTGTGGTCCTCCACCTCCTCTTCGTGACAGAGCGTCACATCCGAGAGGTCCTCGTCCTCTGCGAGGTCCTCCGACGTGTCGGCGGGCTGTAGCGGGTGGAAGCTCGGTGCTGCCACGGGGGCCAAAGATGTGGTGGGGATGTCCTCCACATCTGCCTCTCTGTCCTTCGGTGCGGTAGGCTTGTTTGCCCCGACCTTCTTTTTGAGACCATTCACATGGATGATCCCATACCTGAAAGAGAGTTGATGTCCTCTTTCCTCTATAGCTCTTTTGGTTAGCTCGTCTATCCCAATAACCAGGAGTGATCCACCTCCTTCGTCTCTCCTGGATATTAATTTCCAGGCCTCGATATCCATACTATTCTGGTTCCTTATCAGAGCCAGAATAAATTCCGAGGTCCTGTCTATGCTTCTTGGGCAATAGATGGTAATGCTGTGGGGCGACGGTATTTCGTCTCCCACTTTGCATGTGAGGGGCACGCCCTTCCACAAGCGCAGCTTCGGTGCGACGGCTCTCAGCCAGTTGGCTGAGTCTTCGTTGGAGCACTCAATAATCAGGAATCCAAACCGAAAATGAATGCCCGCGAACGAGACCGCCCATCCAGAATGAACCACCTCGTCTAGGATAGTATTTTCCAGCACCGACATGTCTTCGTGACTAAGCATGACCTGGGGGTATTACACAGGTAGCACGGCCACCTTCACTTTCTTCGCCATATCTGCATATGACGATAGAGATCCGGTGGATGCTGGAGGGTTGGTCCTCATGGCCGCACGTGACGTGCTTGGACGTGTGTCCAAGCCTTCTGGGGCCTTGTTGGCCGGCGTTCCCATAGCTGCTGGCTTCTGCGCCTTGGGAGCTTCTGCCTGCGGGCATGACCTTTTATGGATTGCCGTCGTTGGCGTGAGGGTGTTGCTATGCCTCTTAATGGCTGGTTTCGGTGCCACAGCTGCCTCTTTTGGCTCCTTCGCCTTCTTTAAGGCCTCATCGGGAGCAAGTCCTTGTTGGAGGTACCGGAGGTACCATTTGACCCGTGAACCGCAAAGATTTCGCCGGCTCGGGTCATCCAACACACCTGGTTCGCCTCTCGGTGGCAGGAATTGCTCCTCCTTCCTTGGGCGTTGTCCGCCCTGCCTAGCAGCAGCATTTGGTGCAGGGTGTGGTGGTCGGGATGGTCCGACCACATTCCTGCTTGCCTGCTGCGTTCTTCCGGTTGGCGCTGGAACAGCACGGGGTGGAGGCTGGTCTGCCACCCTTATGTTTCAATTAGTGCCCCGATTCTCGATTATTCGATTCGGAGCTTGCTGTGCCTGTGGCACTCTCCTGTATAGTGCTGGAGTAGCACGGTGTGGAGGCTGGTCTACCACACTGAAGGATCTCCGACCGTCCAGGTTTCGATCCTCCACTTGTCTAGCGAGACTCTCCGCTGGGATGTCCTGCGGAATGAAAATTTTGCTAAATTCTTTTGACATATTATGTCCCACGAGCTGCGGAGAAGTAGGTGTCCACCCGGGCAGAGATCCGCGATACCCGGGTAAGGCTGATTAGAACAGACGGTCGACATTTGGCTGAGCCCACCGTTAATGACTGGGCAATTTGTTTAAACCGGGCCTCCTGCCAGGCTGACTATCGGCACGGTACGATTGACACCTTAGCCCGGCCCGCTGTGAGATTTGGGGGGATAGGATAGGTAGGTAAGTGTGTGAGGAGGTTGGGGGTATGTGAGGCTATACTTTTAAGAGGCGGCAACACAAACGCCTTGTCAGTACGCATTCGGTATCGTACCCGCTGTTTGTCCGGGACTGCTTATTTACGAGAATTCTCGTGTTATTAGCAGCTAACCTCCCAATGGGAGGCAGTTCGCTATACGCAACCCGCGACCCGCCTGGTGGCCTCAGCTCAGCCCCGTCCGAACCATCCCACAAGTTCTTCCGCCCAGGAAACGAGACTTACTCATTGAAAAAAAACGCTTTGTGAATCCAACATTTTGGGGCCCAACGTGGGGCAGTGTTTTAATAAATTATTAAAAACAAACATACATGTATGTTATTGTTTAAAATCCCGGACGAACTCCCATTTGTAAGATATGGTTGTTTATCCACGTTTATTATTATGATAGTTTATTAATATTATTGTTGGGTTTTACTAAATAGTACATATTCACTTTAACTTATGCGATTATACAATTTTGACGAATTGTTTGCGTGCTTTATGCGCGTGCTTTTCCAACGAGATCTCGGCACCGAATGCTCGCAAAACTCACTCGCATTCTCTCTGTGTTCTCTCACTGTTCTTTCTCTGTTCTCTCTCAGTGTCCCGTCTCTCAATAACGGTGACCACTTCGAGTTCCCTTTTGTTCCTGACGTTCCGTGTCTTTTCCCATTCCTACATTCGGCCCTCCTGACCTAGGATTCGCCCCGAACTCCTTCATATACTCTGCCATAGTTGATATTCGGCTCGGCCCTTCTCTATTTTCAATTCTCTCAACTTTAAACCTACCATGGGATAACGATCCGTATGGAATGCACGTAACAACTTTTATTTTCTTTCTTTTCCGATCAGAGGCTCTTTTCGCAACTTTAATTAAAAACTGATTCACATAGTCCCCATTTCCTTTATTCTCGACAGCATTTTCTATCTCTTCTGTCACTTGCCCTTCATACTTTAGCAACACACTTTCTGACAACACGGATTCACAATTTTGCACGTACATAGCCCATCTAGTTACACGCGGGTACTCTTTCTTTTTCACGGTATCTAGCTCAATGATATTTTCTGTCAGCCGGTCCTTGACTTGTCCATCTCCCGTATTCTGCTCGCAATTTGCTAAACACTTCTTTGCATTGCCTGCCTGACTGTGATTCAAATCATTCAGAGTAACATCACACATGTCTTTACTCTGTTCTGAAGTAAGCATACACATATCTTCACCCTCATTCTGCAGTTCCGAGCAAGAACCATGCTCTTTCCGACTATCGTGTATATTTCTGTTGACCGCAGGCGCTTCCACAACTTTGCGTACAAACTCTATTCCATGAATGGACACTCTCAGGTCGACATCCTTTAGAATTGTCCTACCCAAAATGGCGTCAAACCTCATATCTTCATCGGCAACAACATGAAACTCGACTTCCATACCAATGCCATCAATGTGCACAAAGGTTATAAAACTGCCATATGTCAATATTTGAGCCATTCCTATTCCTGTCACACATTTTGAACTACCGGTCAAAACACTGTTTTCAAATTTAAAGAACACCTTTCTACGCATCAAGCTTAGATCTGCTCCTGAATCCACCCGTGCTTTAAAACTAACTTTCGAGTGCACAACCGTTTTCAATTCCCATCCGGATGATGTAAACATGCTTGATGGCGTTGTTACACATTCATCCTTCACAATATTGGTTGATTTTTCTTGCTCCAACTGCACTTCGACTCTACACTGAGATGCTATATGTCATGGTTGACCACATTTGAAACACGCGAAGTCTCTCTTCTTGCAATCTCTTTGCAAATGTGATTCGTCGCCACACTTAAAACATTTTCTCACCATGTTTGACATTCTTTCCCTTTCTTTCTCACCTTTGCTGGCCTGTGAGCTACATTCGACTATCTGTCCTCGCATCTTCTGATATGCCTCAATCTGTATCTTCAACTGTCTCATACTCCTGGCTTGGTACAACAATGCCTTACGAGGGTGGTTTGATGAGTACCTGACCTTGACGCCAGATGGCGCCACTATTGCAATATGACGTGACTATCGTATAGTACATAAACCTAAACAGCCACAGTGAAAATTTCAGTCAAATCGGACTTTTAGTTTTGTTTTCACCACGTGTCAAAGCAGTCGTGTCCACGCATTTTAGAAAAATGGAAAAAGAGCAATATCGGTCGGTGATTCGATTCTTCTTTTTGGAGGGGAAATAACGCAGTGAAATCAAAGAACGCTTGGATACTGTGTACGGTGACTCTGCTCCTTCGATGACCACCGTCAAAAATTGGTTTAGTGAGTTTCAACGTGGTCGCACGTCCGTTTTTGATGAGCCACGACCAGGTGGCCCGAAAACAGCAACCACGGAGGATAAAGTGAAGAAAAATACATGATCTGGTATTGTCAGACCGCCGGTTGAAGGTGCGCGAGTTAGCTGAGACAGTAGGCATCTCAACAGAACGAGTGTTTCATGTCCTACATGAAATATTGGGTATGAGAAAGCTATCGGCGCGATGGGTGCCGCGTTTGCTCACACCAGACAATAAGCGCAACCGCGTGACCACTTCGGAGCATGGTTTGGCGCTGTTAAAGCGTAATCCGAAGGAATTTTTGCGTCGATTCGTGACTGTTGACGAAACATGGATTCACTGGTACACACCAGAGACCAAAGAACAGTCGAAACAGTGGACTTCACCTGGCGAATCTGCCCCGAAGAAGGCGAAAACTGTTCCATCGGCCGGAAAGGTGATGGCCACGGTTTTCTGGGATTCGAAAGGTATTATCCTCATAGATTACCTAGAGAAGGGAAGAACGATTACAGGGCTCTACTATGCCGAACTATTGGGAAGATTTGACGCCGAGTTGAAGAAGAAACGGCCCCATTTGGTGAAGAAGAAAGTGCTCTTCCACCATGATAACGCTCCCGCTCACACCCTCCGGCGTCGCCCAGGCCAAATTGGTCGAATTACGCTACGAACTGCTGCCCCATCCACCTTATTCTCCGGATTTGGCCCCTTGCGACTTTTTCTTGTTCCCAAATTTGAAAAAGTCAATCGCTGGGCAGAAATTTCGGTCGAACGAGGAGGTTATTGCCACTACGGAGACGTATTTTGCGGATCTACAGAAATCATATTTTTTAGAGGGGATAAAAAAGTTGGAGCATCGCTGGAATAAATGTGTAGAGCTGAAAGGGGATTATATTGAAAAATAAAAAATAATTTTTCCAAAAATTTTCGTTTTTCTTATGTAGGTCAGGTACTCATCAAACCACCCTCGTATTAGTTCTAGAGTCGGGAATACCGCCAACGAAATACTCTATCAAACTGTCATCTTCCAAATTAATGGGCTTTGCTATTTCCATCAGACTATACAGGTATTCATGTAACGTTTCATTTCTCATCAGCTGCCTTTTGCCAAGTCTACGGTGAATTTCAGCTGATGACACTCTTACTGCAAATTCGTCGATCAACACTCTCTTTAATGTGTTCCAATCACGAATATCCCGCTGGCTACGTACAAACAACTTTGCTGCACCACTAAGCAATTGTTTGGCATAAACGAACAACTGAAGCTGACTCCACTCTACAGTAATCGCACACTCTTCGAGTTCTCCTATCCACTGATTAATGTATGGGGAATTTGAACCAGAAAACTGCGAAACACTGCCTTCAACATCCTCTAGAGTAAACCATGACCTTGCCATAGGTATGGCTTCTCTTTGTCGGCTCTGACTTCTTTCATTATCCATTACTGTTGTATCTAGTACTTCATTATCAGAAATATCACTATCTTGCTCATTGTCTTCAACACTCTGCAACCCAAAATGATTCATTAGTCTATTTTGCAACTCTAATTTCTTCCCATTTGCACTGAGTCTAAATTCTGATAACTTCACCCGCAAGTCCGCTAAACGCAATGCCAAGATTTCGCTTCTGTTCATTTTGTTACGTTACGTTACAATTAATTACACAATTAATTATTTTTCAAACTCTGCCGACTCGGCCAAATGCCGACGGCAACACGCAAGATCAAAATGTTAAACTTAACTTATGTTAACTCATCTTTAACCTTAACAGTGCATACACATTTGCGACTGTTAACGATTACACTTAACACTATGTTAGTTCTTCTGTTAATTTTTTCTGCTTCCCTCGTAGCATTCTGTCTCACCCCTGGCGTCGAAGAACTTTCGGCAACTCACACCACGACTTCAACACTGCATTTGTCGCCGCTATACCAGATTATACTCACAAACCGCAACTGTTTGCCTCTATTCTCTGTATACGCACGTCCCCTGCCGCTGCTCTCTTGTCGTCTGCGCCTTCTTCTTTCCACACGCCTCTCGTCTCGATCCGCTCACACAGCAACAACACACTCGCCACTGCTTATGTTGTCTTGTCCTCTGATCATCTCGCTGCTGGCGCCTCTGCTTCCAACGAATTGCGCCTCCGCTCTAACGGCTTCTCTCGTCGACTCTAATACAGACAGCCTTTGTCGTCGCTGTACCAGACTTTGCTACAAGCCTCAGCTGCTTGCCTTTACTCGTCTGTACACGCACGCCTTTTCTTCTGCACTCTTTAGCGTCGCCTTCCTTCGCCGTTTCCTTGATTCGATGTCTCGACGCTTGTAATGCATAAACGAATTTCACAACTTTTTGAAATTCCGTTTCACTGCATACAGCCTTCTCTTTCACTCGCTTTCAAGTCTTAGTGGACTACCGCACAGCACAAATTACGCATTTTTAAAATCGCACAATGTTCAAGTGAATTTTATGTAAAGTTTCTATTTAGATCCCGGTTGAGCCCCCATTTGTAGGATGTTATTGTTTAAAATCCCGGACGAACTCCCATTTGTAAGATATGGTTGTTTATCCACGTTTATTATTATGATAGTAAATTAATATTATTGTTGGGTTTTACTAAATAGTACATACAGTTAGTCCAGAAAGTGTTTTCGTATTGCAAAAAAATTGTATTTTCTAAGTTCTTATGCCAAAAAATGTATGTTATTATTGACTTTTAATTATTTACGTATTTTTCTACTATTAATTGGATATTTATTAACTACTTAACATTTAAATTAATAATATTCATATATTTGGTTTATTGTGAAATTTTAAAAACTAAAATTATCCATTTTGTGCACTGTCCGGAAAGTCTTTTCAGTATAGAGATTTCGTATGGGATTTTGTACATTTTAGCCAGCAGACTGGGGAAAATATTTTATTAGTAATCATAGTGAAAAGAAATCTAAAAAATTTGGATCAGATCCATTAGAGGATAGCTTAAGGAACATACGCTCTCAAACACTCGCCTAACATTTGAGGAACTCTGCACGATCACATCAGAAATCGAAGCTGTTCTCAATTCTCGCCCATTGTCGCCTAGTTCACCTGCACATGCAATCACCCCATGACACTTGTTAGTGGGAAAATCCCTACGGGCGCTTTCCGAGCGCAACAAATCAACGCCGCATCTCAACAATTTGGAACGGTTTGACGTGATAACCGCTGCCAAATAGCAATATTAACGTCGTTGGTCATCAGACTACATTCACGAGCTTCGTGCCCGAACGAAATCGACAACATCTTCATCAAACATCGATATTGGGACCATATCGCCAGCCATTGAGAAAATAATGTTTACTGAAGAGGACAATAATCTCACACTTGACGTCATTGAGGATTCGACAATACCCTGGAGTAGTAATTGTGAATTAGCAAAGAAAGGAGGAAAATACCGATTGTGTCTTGATTCTAGAGAAATTAATAAAGTGACAAGACGTGATGCATATCCATTGCTGCACATTGATGGCATTCTGAGCCGTTTACCATCCGCTCGATTTATCACTCGCTTGGATATGAAACACGCATACTGGACATTTATTTATATGAGCAATCACGTCGTTACACGGCATTTAACATTCCAAACAGACCATTATACCAATACAAAACAAGATAGAACGTTGCAGTCGGACGTAACCGACAGCGAAATACTATTATACCTTAATTTGTGTACAGTTAAGAAATACTTGAATTGCGGGGAATATGGGCGTTAATCGGTTATGGGGGCGGGAGTGGGCGTGGCCCAAAAAAATTTTGAAGTTCGATCTTAAGAACATACGTTCTAAGTTTGGTAACTGTAGCTCGTAAATTGCGGCAGATACAGGCATTTATCGTTTTTTGTGGGCGGGAGTGGGCGTGTTCTAAAATTTGTTTTCCACATTTATGAAGGTTGTTATACCTTTAGGTATATATAAGGTATATATATCTTCAAAATTTGGTGACTTAAGTTTTCAAATTGCGTGATATATATGGATTTATCAATTTACACCAACAGGTGTATCGGTTTAGATAGGTGGAGTGGGCGTGCCCATCCAATTTTTTTTTATCGATCTTTGGGGGAGTTACCAGTAACATACCTGCAAAATTTTGCGCCTCTAGCTTGCAAATTACGGCAGATATGCGCATTTTAAATTTCTAGGGAAGGAGTTCCTGGGGGCGACGGATGTGAGCGTGGTCCACAAATTGGTATGCCAATCTTTGGAGGAGGTTACTAGCAAATCACCTTCTAAGTTTGGTTACTCTATTTTGAAAATGTTCGGTGATATACGGAGTTATCGATTTACAATCGGAATTGTCGATTATAGGCGCAGCTGTGGGCGTGGCACCACAAATTTATTATCTGTTCTTAAAGGCGACTACCAGTAATAAACATACCAAATTTGACGATCCCTACTCAAATGCTATATTATATGTTTCTACTAAGCTTTCTGATCGTGACTTTCTTGTAGTTCTTGGAGATTTTAATCTCACTGGAACTATATGGACTTCTTGTCCAGACTCAAGTGCCTTGATACCTACGACTCAGAGTGAGTTTCTCTATGGTTTGTTTGTGATATCTTTTAGTCAAATCAATGCTATCCCAAATTCGTTAGATAAGATGCTTGATCTTGTTTTTGTCATGGATCCCTCCTTTTTCTGTCTTTCCCGTTCCGAACCCATGTCCTATCCTGAAGATCCCTATCACCCTACTCTGGAAGTGCTGTTTGCTTTGCCCACTAAGGTATCAAGTCAGGATAACAAGCTATCAGGGCGAGTTCGTCAGTTTCGTAAAACCGATTTTGTCAAATTAACTCGACTCTTATTGCAGACTGACTGGTCCTAGCTTTATAGTTGTGAGGACATGGATGGAGCAATCAATATCTTTTACAAAACTCTGGACGATTTATTTGACTTGTGTTTTCTTGATCGTGAGCCATGTAGGTCTAATAAACCTGTGTGGTTTACGCGGGAATTGATCAATTTAAAAAATCGAAAGTCGAGAATGTTCAAGAAATTCAGGGAAACTGGCTCTTCCTTGGATTACTCTCGTTATTTGATTGCACGATCCAATTTCTCTGTTATAAATGACAAATGTTATAAGGATTACCTAAAAAACTGTCGTTTACAGTTTCAGCGGGATCCTAAACGTTTCTATGATTTTGTCAATACTAAGCGTGGTTCAACAGCACTTCCTTCTAGTGTATTTTTTTAAAAAAAGACTGCATACTCAGATCAGGCCATTGCCGATCTATTTGCGGAATTTTTTCAATCTACCTATAGTACCCATAATCATCAGGTGGTTTTGCCATATCCTTATCCGGTCAGTCGCTCTAATTGCATTTTACTTAGGGACTTGAAGGGTATTAAGCCAGTATTTTTACCGGGACCTGATGGGGTACCTGGCTGAGTTGTGTTTATCAACTACTGACTCTCTTACTGGACAGAGGCTTCAAGCTGACTTAGATAGTTTTGAAGCCTGGTGTCGTTTTAATTTATTAAATCCTATTTGTGATAAATGCAAAGTCATGTCCGTTTATAGGCGTATGCCTATTTTACATAATTATTTCCTTAATGGCAAACCACTGGAACGCATAGAATGTGTTGATGATTTGGGTATCCTTTTAGATCCCAAGCTTAAGTTTGACAAGCACATTTCTGCGACTGCTAATCGGGAACTTGGTGTCCTAGGTTTCATTAAGCGCTGGTCAAAAGAATTTGACGATCCCTATATCACTAAAACTCTTTATATGTCTCTTGTGCGTCCTATTCTTGAATATGGGTCTTGTATATTGTCACCCAATTACAAGGTTCATCAGGACAGAATAGAATCCGTGCAAAAGCAATTTCTTTTATTTGCACTTAGACGTCTAAACTGGACTACTAATTTTAGTTTACCTTCCTACCGTAGTAGACTTCTATTAATAAATCTTCCTTCACTTTCCGATCGTAGAACAATGCTTGGCGTAATCTTTTTACACAAGCTTATAAATGGTGAGATTGATTCTCCGGAGTTAATTAGCCAAATAAATTTTACAGTTCCGATCAGAAATACAAGGAACTTTCTACCCATCTTTCTTCAAACTTGTAGTTCGAATTATGCTTTACATAATCCATTTAGAATTTTGTGTACTAATTATAATATGCTTTTCCTTTTAATTAATTGCTATTCCCCTATTAATGTAATTAAAAATGTTTTGTTGTGTCATCTTTCTTCCAATTCGCGATCTTCGTATAAGTAACTGGTGCGGTCACCCCTCGGTCGGTTGTGTTGGGGGGGCTGCTTTCGCCTGGGTCCGCGCGTTAACAAGCCCGAGCTTGGTATCGTTGGGCCACTTGAATGTACTGCTCGTTAGTACTTCAACGTCCAAATATAAAAAAAAACTGCGGAAGATATAGCCATTTCAAAATTTTATGGGCAGGGGTGATTGGGGCGTCGGAGGTAGGCGTGGCACTTGCCGATGTTTCAAGGACCTCGCCAATAACCTACCAATCAAAATTGGTGACTGTATTCATTAAATTGTAAGAGATATGGGGATTTATCGATTTGCTAAAATCGAGTTTATCGATTTTCTAGCTCCCTAGTGGACGTAGGTCGAAACCCAAGACACTTTAACTTTTGAGGGTACTTTCCAGTATATGTTCCAAGTTTCAAGTCTCTATCTCTAAGGGTGTCGGAGGAACGCGCGTTCTTACAGACGGACAGACAGCATGACGGACATTGCACAAAACGAATATACTATTATACCTTTTTGGTATAACAGTATAATGATGCCGTTCGGTCTTTGTAGTGTTGTCCAAACTTTATGTCGCTTAACGGATTTCGATTCTCAGCTAATACTATTATAAGTAATAGCTTTAAGCTTATGAAAAGCTAGTCTTACTCTTAATATTAGTAAGTCGAACTTTTGCATGACAGAAATTGCATACGTTGGGTTTATCCTCGAGAATGATCAAATAAAAACAAGCCCAGACAAAATAAAAGCTATTTCAAAGATTCCTATGTCTACCACGGTAAAAGAACTGCGAAGAATTTTGGGATGATCTGGTTGGTCCGGCGATTTGTGGAAACTACTCTTCTGTCACTTTTGCATTAACAGAGTTGTAAACTAAGAAAATAGGTTTAGAGTGGAATGAGAAGGCTGAACAGTCTTTTTAAACTTTTAAATCTTGTTTAACGATATCACCAATTTTCATAACCCCTGATTTCTCCAAAAATGTTTATTTTGCTGTACGACGCAATATAATATTTCGCTGTTATAAAAGGTATTAAAAAGTTTCGTTCGTACATTTAGAGACAGGAATTCGTGGTTGTTCCCGAACATGCAGTATAACAATGGCTTATGCGTTAGAAAGATTTATCTGGGAGAATAGCAAGATTGTCAATGCAATAAAGAAGTTTCACTTTCACCATTGAACATACAATAGGATGCCAGAATGTGGTCGCAGACACATTATCCCGTCCGAATGACTCAGCCATTGAAAAAATTATTGGCATAGGCACAGATTTAGACTCCGAATATTTTAAATTCACCAGAATATTTAAGTCCAATTGAAAACATTAATTTAAACCATTCCAAGTTACAAGACTTGAAAGTAATTGACAATTATGTTGATAAAAGAACCGAGTTCGCCACTGAGCATAAAGCAAAAAAGACTTAAGTTTGGAAGCTCCGTGTTCCATCAGAAATAATTACTAATATTTTATTTTAAGTTCATGACACACCAAGTTCTGCACATTGTGGGATGAGTAATACGGTTGAAAAGATAAAATGATAATTATTCTGTCCTCGAATTGTCAGTCGAATAAGAACTTATGTATGTCACACTACTAAAAGTCCAAATATAGTCTTGAAACCTCCAATGGGAAAGACATTCACCTGTGATATCCTATCCTCGTACTAAATATATCGTAATATATCGTATATCGTATATATATCGTATATTGTAATATTGGACTACTCATAATAGTCAACCACCTTTTCTCATTTCTATCTCCGCAAAAGAAATTCACGGCACCGAAAATTGTTGATTATCTTGAATGATCACTCTTTTATTCTTTTGGAGTACCAGAAGATTATGGTAAATTAATAAAGTTGAATTTGGTAAGCTATGAGAAGAATCTTGGGGTTTACCATTACCAGTACAAACAAGTAAGATGCTGTAGTCGAGTTAGCTCGACTACAATATTCCATTAACCCAGCTGTTAAATATATTTTAAATTTATTGGCAAATTTCCCTTTAGGATGATTTGCACTCAAGTGTTCAGTTCTGCAAGTGCATTTCTCACAGAGTATTTATACTTACAAGCCCGAACTGACTCTAACTGGTTGGATGCAAACGCTTAGATTTTATTATAACCTTAATTCCAAGTGTGACCTAAATCCACTGACTAAAATGAATATAACAAAACTGAATATTTATAACCAAACATTGTGAGGAGCCATAGTATATGCGCCCCTCACAGAAACTGTCGATCAGGCGGAAATCCGGCCCCGATGCAGTTGCGGCGAATTCGCTCTCTTTCGTCCTCTCACTTTCTAGCGCAGGTAGTCAGCCATTTGAGCGTGTCTGACACACATATCCATGAGGATATGTACCGTTGGTGTGGGAGCAGTATTGCGGGTGCAATACTGCCATCTATGCTCACACCAGCGGCAGACAATGGTTGGCGCCAGCAAATGGCAGTGGAAAATTACCAGAGATCACGCCACCGCAAAAACATCACGCAACCTCGGTACAGTCCCGACAAAAGGTCACTGGCTGACCTATATAAGGAGCGCCGCAGCACGGCGCGAGACAGTCAGTGAAGCTACAGATTGAAGCTATAGTCGGGGAACACAGTCCGTGAACACAGTCAGTGAAACATTCAGTGAAGCGGAACGCGAAGTGACAGGAGTGCAACGCAGCCAACTATAGCAAGCAAACACAGGAATATCAAAACCACACAGCAGCAGCAAGTGACATTGGAGCATCGGCAATTGAGTGATACAGTCCACCCAGATCGCGCAGGACACTAAGGTCCTGGAATTGGTGGAGAATCAAGATCCTTGCCACGCGAGAATTTAGTCCCGGCAGAGCCGGACAGATTCAAGCGAACAGGTGATTGAGACAAAACCAACGAAAGGCCGAAGTGCCACGGCGAGTGCCGAGGAGTTCCACTACATAAATCAAAACATAAAGTGCAATACCAATAAACGTGATAATTATCGCAAATAAATATATTCGTGTTATTAACTTT
Organism: Drosophila infuscata; assembly: GCA_035042205.1. Lineage (NCBI taxonomy): Eukaryota > Metazoa > Arthropoda > Insecta > Diptera > Drosophilidae > Drosophila > Drosophila infuscata. The sequence continues at coordinate 9,376 of JAWNLR010000147.1, read as the reverse complement.
CGCAAGCGCAACGAATACAAATTTGTTGCTTGAATCCGCAGCTCGGCTGAGTTTTAACTCTGCTAATAATCACCGAACAAAACGGTTCGTTACAACTGGCGCCCAACGTTGGTGGTTGCGAGAGTTAATAAATATATTTGTTGTGAAATTATAATTATAAAAAAAAAATAAATAAATATTGTGCGTGCGTGGGTGCACAACTTAAAGAAGGACGAGGTGATGCGGTACGGAGAAGAGTTCCAGGTGGAACTATCCGGCACACTGGATGCGATGCGCAGGCAGTTTGGAGAGTGGGTGGGTACCCACGAGACCAGGCTGCATACAGTGCGAGGATAGAGGAATTGGCGGCGACTCATGGCAGACAATCCCCTGCCAGAGAAGTCGAAGTTGCGGATGCGAGAGAGCCGTCATTTGTGGATGTCGCACATCTTAGCATCCCGGCAACTAGCGCAGCAGCGCGTGCTAGAGACGCCAATCACTCTTCTTGGGGAGCAGCGTCCACACCACTGCCACAGAGGAGAGTGTCCATACACGAGCAAACTCCACCAACTATGACCCAGGAATATTCAAAGGTAGCGAAACAAGTCCGTGAGTGGAACTTCCGTTTCGATGGAACAACAAAGCCTGTGGAATTTCTGGAACAAGTGGAGTGGTCAGCCGATGCGTATGGGCTCAACTTGAATTTAGTTCCCAGAGCCATGCCGGAACTACTTCAAGGAATGGCACTTAAATGGTACGTAGCCAACAATCAACACTGGACCAAATGGGTAACTTTTGTCCAGAGTTTTCAAGAATATTTCTTGCCTAGAGATTATTTTGAGAAGCTCATGGACGAAGATACCCGAAGACGTCAGGCTATACAAGAGCCATTTAAGGTGTACATGGTGGAAATGCAGACGCTAATGCGGCAACTGCAGTATTCAGCTGAAGTACAGCTGTACCGGATTTACAACAACAGCCTCCCAGACTTACGAGCGTTCGCCAGGCCACATCAATTCAACAATTTGGCTGAATTGATGCATTTGGCCGAAGCGTTCGAGGAACTCGAAGCCGACAGGGAAAAGCTGAGACTGCAGAGCCGCATGGAGCAGCATAGTTACAGCACGCCACAGCACAGCCGCATGGAGCAGCCGCAGCAGTATTTTAACAATCCACGGCAAAGACGCAGGGAACCTCCACGACAACGCAAGGAAGCGAACTATGACCATATGGAGCCCGCTCAGAGGCAAAATCATCCACGACTTATGGTAATGGTGGAGGAGCGAGTAGAAGCCGACACTGGACCCAGACCAGCCCCTAGGACGAGACACGACAACGTACAAACCCACATACAGAATCCAGCGAGGTCATGCAGATGTTGCGGCCAGGAGGGATACTCGGCAATAGAGTGTACGAATCCTATGCTGGAATTCTGTTGGATATGTGGGCATATTGGAGTTCGTACGTCAGTATGTTGTCCGTCGGGAAACAGAGACCGGCGTGCGCCACCAAGGGGTGAGCGGAAGCCAAACAGGACACGCAACAAGACGCTCATCGGCAGCCTACAGGCCGAAGGTGCGCAACTGACAGCTACCGTAGAGATCGGCAACTGTCAGTACAAGGCTTTGATTGATACAGGGGCCACGAGTAGCTTCGTCAGTGAGGAGCTAGCGCGTGGACTGATCAGCATAGGCCGATGAAGCGCAACCAAACGGCGAGTCCGCATGGATGATGGCCGAAGAAGCGGAATTCGAGAGCAGATCGAGCTGAACGTCAGACTGGGACGGAGTAGCATTGAGATTGCTCTGCTGATACTGGCAGGAGTCAACGTCGATCTTGTCCTTGGCTGGGACTTCTTGTCTGGCATGGGCACGGCTGTAGAGTGTGCAGGCTTCATGGTGAACATACCAAAAAGCGGGATACAAAAACACCATGAGGAGAGATTATCCAAAGCCACGACAGTCGTTACACCAATACATCCGGAGAAAGTTACGGCTGTTGGCGTATTGAAGCCGCTGAAGGACACATTCCAAAAATTTTCTATGGTGAAAGACGCAATAGATCAAGCCAACCGGAAGTGCAAATGGATCCAAAAGTTGCGAACGGACATCAAGAAAAACCCCAGGAAGTATCCAGATTACTATGAAGAGTCTGGAAACCTATATAGGCACATCCCGCATACAGCTGGAACTGAGGATGAAGCAGCTTGAAAATTTTGTGTGCCTACCGGGAAGAGAAGTCAAATCATGCAAGAAAAGCACTTCTCCGCCGCCGCAGTCCATACGGGTAGCAGGAAAGCTATAGCCCGAATAGCAGCGCGCTACTATTGGCCACGCTTATATAGAGACGTACGAGCATATGCTAAACAATGCGAAATATGTCAAAAATATAAGCAGAGTCAATTGGCGGCTCAGGACCGAGCAAGGCACCATAACCTTCGGCGCAGTCCATGGAGACCCACAGTCGGAGAGAAAATATGGCTACACCACCTGTCAAATGCTGCTGAAGGCTTCGCAGCAAAGCTGGCGCCGAGATACGGAGGCCCGTATCAAATTGTGGATTTTCCATCGCCGGTGATCTGCAAATTGAAGATCCTCGCGGACAAGCGGATAAGGACAGTGCACATAGGCGACCTGAAGCCGCACAGCGACCAGATTGAGACAGGTGAGTTAGCCAAACAATTGGAAAAAAAATATATGCATACACCTGCGACCGAAAAATTGTGAGAATGCATAGAACATTTCAATCTTTTCGGTCAACAAAAAAACGGGGGAAAATAAATAGGCCTCGAAGCAGAGGCTATTTATAATTCCATTTAATGCAAAACAACCAAAACGGAGCCCAGGCTATTTATAATTCATTTAATGCAAAACAACCAAAACAGAGCCCTGAACCGGCCCAGCCCAACCAACAACAAAAGAACAGCATGGCGAAGTGAGCAAAAGTTCACGCATTCGGCAATACACCCGAGAGCTGGAGAAATGGCCAGCCGAGAAAGCACGACCATGACCCACTCTTTAGTGCATGCGCTGAATGCGGAATCAAAGTTCAACGGACGACCGAAGAGTTCAACGGCCAGCCCAAACGCATGCGCAGCACCATTGGCTGGACACACACACACACTAGTACCAGTGCACGCACGGAGAGTGCACCGTCGTTGGCTCTATCACGTTTGGCGCGGGTGCGCGAACGCTGGAGAGCGTAACAACAATGCAGGCGCAGCCCCATTGGCGGAACACACACACACACACGGGTGCCGATGCACGCACAAAGAGCGCACCGTTGTTGGGCTCTCTCACGTTTAGCGCGAGTGCGCGAACGCTGAGGAGCGCAACAACAACAAATAGTGTGTTGTACCAAATGTATGCATGCCGAGTGCGCTTTCACGCCTCTCTCACGTTTAGCGCGGGTGCTCGAACGATGGAGAGAGAGGGCACCAACAATATGTACGAACAAGTTGCAGAGCACGCCGTTGTTGACTCTCGTACGCTTTGCGCGGGTGCGCGAGCGATGGGAGGAGCAACAACAACGTTTGCAATTTTGTGCAAATGCATGCACACAGGGTGCATCGAGGATCACTCTCTTACACTTGCGCGGGTGCGTGAGCAATATGGAGAGTGATGACAAGTCTACAAGAACAGCAACAACAACTTCAAGGAAGTGGACATTGGCACGACGGCTACTGTTCGCCGCACGTCAGACCCGGGTCCTTGCGCGAATGGGGAGCCGAGTTGACGGCGCGGATGGTGGCTAGTCGCCGGCTGCCGCCCCCACACGGACAAGCGACGCGCAGGATACGCGCATGGCTACCAAGCCCGAAACCGTCGCGTCGAGTGGGGTACCAAGTGGTGGGAACTAACCTCTTCTAATTGCAGATGATCGTTCCTGTGGGAAACTGGAAGCTTCCCACTGCCGAAGAAGGGGGGAGTGTGAGGAGCCATAGTATATGCGCCCCTCACAGCAACTGTCGATCAGGCGGAAATCCGGCCGCGATGCAGTTGCGGCGAATTCGCTCTCTTTCGTCCTCTCACTTTCTAGCGCAGGTAGTCAGCCATTTGAGCGTGTCTGACACACATATCCATGAGGATATGTACCGTTGGTGTGGGAGCAGTATTGCGAGTGCAATACTGCCATCTATGCTCACACCAGCGGCAGACAATGGTTGGCGCCAGCAAATGGCAGTGGAAAAGTACCAGAGATCACGCCACCGCAAAAAAATCACGCTACCTCGGTACAGTCCCGACAAAGGTCACTGGCTGACCTATACAAGGAGCGCCGCAGCACGGCGCGAGACAGTCAGTGAAGCTACAGAGTGAAGCTATAGTCGGGGAACACAGTCCGTGAACACAGTCAGTGAAACATTCAGTGAAGCGGAACGCGAAGTGACAGGAGTGCAACGCAGCCAACTCTATAGCAAGCAAACACAGGAATATCAAAACCACAACAGCAGCAGCAAGTGACATTGGAGCATCGGCAATTGAGTGATACAGTCCACCCAGATCGCGCAGGACACTAAGGTCCTGGAATTGGTGGAGAATCAAGATCCTTGCCACGCGAGAATTTAGTCCCGGCAGAGCCGGACAGATTCAAGCGAACAGGTGATTGAGACAAAACCAACGAAAGGCCGAAGTGCCACGGCGAGTGCCGAGGAGTTCAACTACATAAATCAAAACATAAAGTGCAATACCAATAAACGTGATAATTATCGCAAATAAATATATTCGTGTTATTAACTTTCGCAAGCGCAACGAATACAAATTTGTTGCTCGAATCCGCAGCTCGGCTGAATTTTAGCTCTGCTAATAATCACCGAACAAAACGGTTCGTTACAACATGTAGTTCGTTTTAATTTAGGAACATAATGTAGAAATCAGAATTCAATTTTAATATATTTAAAAATTAGAGCTTCCTACAAGTAGTTTAAATAAATCGTTTAGACCACATTGGTTTGGAGCACAAGTTGTAAAAGTGTCTTATACTTTGATATACATACATGTCTTTACATGTCTCTTTTTGGTTTCTCATTTAACAGATGTTAAATGAGCTTGACATTATAGCTTACATTACTAGCGATGGCCTAATACCGATGTGTGTTAGTGGTGGCCTGCTACAACTCGGCCATCCTGACGTATTGGATCCCCTGATCACGCTTAATTTCAAATTACAAATTTCTGTTTCATTTAAAATTGGACTATTGTACATGCTTGTTGAGTCAATTGTTAAAATTGGACTATTGTACATGCTTGTTGAGTCAATTGTAATATCGGGAAATTTATGTTTCATTTACTTTGTTATTGATGTTTGCCACAAATGCCGTATTAATTTCATTTTTAATATTTGCAGAACTGTTTGATTATTTTCTTTCTTAACTGTTGACATAACTGACTGATCAGTTTCTTTCTTAACTGTTGTATTTTCATTGTTTTTTTTTTCATAACTATCGTTATAACTGTTGTCTTTTCCTTCATTGTCTTTCCTTTCATAACTATCGTTATATCTGTTGTATTTTCTTTCATTGTATCTTCTTTCTACCGTTGTCCTTTTTTTTCATAACTATCGTTATATCTGTTGTATTTTCTTTCTACCGTTGTCTTCTTTCTACCGTTGTCTTCTTTCTACCGTTGTCTTCTTTCTACCGTTGTCTTCTTTCTACCGTTGTCTTCTTTCTACCGTTGTCCTATTTTTTCATAACTATCGTTATATCTGTTGTATTTTCTTTCATTGTATCTTCTTTCTACCGTTGTCCTTTTTTTCATAACTGTTGCATTTTTTTCTCATAACTGTCGTATTTATTTTTTTTTTCATAACTGTTGTCCAACGTTCCATTGAGCTTTCTGCTTAAAATTTTAAAATTGTATACTAATATTAAGACTTCGTTTCTTCGATTTCGTAAAGTGCAACTGAGTTTTTTGTGTGAGATTATTTAACTGTTGTAACCAACTGATTATTTTTCTTGCTAGGCTCGCTCTTAACTTGCTTTGTATCGTTATTGTAATCATCGTATAAAAAGTGTGTTTCAACTGTTCTCCTCTTCTCTATTTCTAACTTTCACTCGCCTAACAATTGAAAAAAAATTGTATGTATAAGGAAATTCCTAAATTCTTTTTATCGTTTAGTATTTTAAGTATTTGCTTGTTTCTGAAATGTGGGTGACGGTTTTGGGCTATTTGCTGCTTTCTTCTGTACACTCTTTGTTCTTATGTTTGTAATAGTTCGCTTGTCGAGCTTATATTTTTTTTTGCCTCCTAAAAACGGGCAATAAATTGCTGCGTTTCGCATTTAGCGCCATCTACGAGCATTAGGGTTGAGCGTCCAAAATACCAAAAATGTAGCAATAAAGGAAACTCAAAGTTGGTGAAATAGGATTGTAAAACGATTTTTGCAAAAATGTGTTTTCTTAAGTTCATGGGACCACAGACACATTCTTTTCATCTCATAGCCCTTGAGCGAACAAGTTGTGCGCGTTGCAAACGGAAAAAGGTGAAAAAAAAAAAATAATCTAACCTACAGTACAGTGTAATGAAACAATTAGTGAAAAAAGGTAAAACGCAACAACTACTGTAAGTTAAATTGTTTAATTATTTTTGTTGAGCAAGGCCGTCAACTAGAAAATTCATTTTTTTTAGACTTTTCGCTGCAGCAAGCTGCACCCGCTCCTTATATATATGTATATACATACAGTGTCTCACTACTGGTTTTGAACGGTGTCTAGCAAAAAATTTAAAGTGCTATAAAGTTTAAACAAGGAAACAAATTCAAAATGTTTAAATGCCAATTTGTTTAATGTTATATCACATTTGAAAAACCAACTTTAGTTTTTATTAAAATATTAATTAATTAATCAAAATTAGTCAAAAACTGATACATAACCAAAATTCATGTCTAAAGCTTTTTGAACAGTTACTTTATGGACACCTGGGTGCCCTAAAACCCGGATTTTTTCGTCAGGTTGAATATTTTCGGTTTTAATAGACTAATCCCCCATAGTCAGTTTAGTTTTTATCCTGCAATTCGGATGCAACAAGCCAACAAGGACCATGGGCAAACTGACTACCATTGAGCAAAGGAAACTCATCCTGGAACACTTAAGAATCGGATATTCATATCGCCAAATAGCTAAAATGGTCAATCTAAACACCTCAACTGTATTCCACATCATTTGGAGTTTCGTCGACGAAAATTGGACAGAGGACAAGGTCGGAATTGCACCAAACCCGATTTTCACCGAGCAGGACGAGCCAAGGATCATCAAGATTTCAAGGGTAAATCTTAAGCTATCGGCTCAAAAACTGACTCAATAGGTGCAGGATGAAATAAGGAAAAAGTTCAGTATGGGAACTGTGTTCCAAGTTCTGCGCAACCATGACTTTAAGGCCCAAGTACCACGGAAAGAGCAATTTATATAAGCAAAAAATACATGGTATAGGATGACGTTCGCCAAAATCCACTTGGGCAAGGATTTGGAGTTCTGGAACATAGTCATATTTGAATATGAGTCCAAATTCAACATTTTTTGCCAGGACGGATGGAATTATATGTGGCGACAACCCAATACTGAGGTGGACCCCAAACAATTGAAGGCAACTGTCAAGCACGGCGGAGGAAGTGTCATGGTTTGGGCCTGTATCTCGGCAGCCGGTGGCGGAAATTTTGCGATTATTGAAACAATAATGGACATGAATGTGTACTTCGATATGCAAAAGGAAAATTTACTCCAAAGTGCCGAGAATCTGGGAATCCGACGTACTTTCCGGTTCAACCAGGAAAACGACGCCAAGCATTAGTGCGGAATAGTACAGTCCTGGCTTAGATCGAACTGCCCACACATGATTATTCCACCGGCCCAGTCTCCAGATTTAAATGTTATTGAAAATTTGTGGGCTCTGCTGGAAAATAACATCCGGAAACACAACATATCCTGCAAACAGGATCTCCAAAATGCTCTGCTGGAGGAGTGGAGCAAGATCAGCCCAGAAACTACCCGGAAGCTGGTATCTTCCATGAAAAATAGGTTAAGCGAAGTTGTTAAGGCTAAAGGATATCATACTAAGTATTAACATCCTTATTTAAGTTTTTATACGCCAAATATGTAACTTTTTTTAAGACTGTTCAAAAAGCGTTAGACATAAATTTTGGTTATGTTTCAGTATTTTACAATTTTAATTAATTAATTAATATTTTAATAAAAACTAAAGTTTGTTTTTCAAATGTGATATAACATTAAACAAATTGGCATTTAAACATTTTGAATTTGTTTCCTTGTTTAAACTTTATACCACTTTAAATTTTTTGCTAGACACCGTTCAAAACCAGTAGTGAGACACTGTATATATAGTGACATATCCAGATCATGCTGATCTTGCATGTCTACACTCACACCACGCTTGCATCATCACCATTAGCCACGCAGAAAGGAATTCGAGCCATTCTCACGCCACATTCAAAAGTTATGACAGCTGGACGATAAAACCAGAAACCAGAGTTTAGGGAAACGATCAAGACATAATAAAAACCAAAGTCCCGAGAAATCATAAAATCAAAGTCCATAAAACCAAAGTCCACGATAATCACGTACACATGGCGAACAAAGAACTTAGAACAAAGAACTCCCTTTGTAAACAAAAGATACCGAGCTTTCCTTGCAACCAAAAACGTAGAATGAATTGAGTATTGATTTGTACACCAAACAGCGCAGTCATAAGTTTCACTTAGAGCACTCGATTTTGTAAAGTCTACTGTTAATATATCCACTGTTAAAACATAAGCAATTATTTGAATAAAAATTAATTTTTTTATCAAACTTGTTGATGTCCAACATTTAATTGGCGCAGCCGGTAGGATATTTGAAAAATTTTACAATTGTGTAACGTCGCGATCGACAAAACCGAGAATGTACTAGTGTTACGCGTAAAGTTCGAAAATATCCGCTAAAGGACCCCGCGATCCGTGAAACCTTTCAATTGGAAGTAAAAATACCGCGAAACAACGAAGGAGGGGAATTTTTTTTTAACAATATATTTTTTTTTTATCTTGAGAATTTTTTTTTGTGAACAATATTTTTTTTTGTGAGAGCAATTTTTTTTATATATTTTTTTTTGCGTGTGAAAAGAAGAAAAAATCAAAATAATGGCTGTATTGCAAGAAGGAGGATTGAGTCAGGCGCTTGGACAAATCCGTCAAGTACCCAGTTTCGGAGGAGAAACTGATGAACTAGGAGCGTTCATCGGAAGGATTGACTACATCAAAGAGTTATTCCGTACAGCAGATGAAAGACAATTACATATAATCTACGGAGCAATACAGATGCAAATACACGGAGAAGCGTTAAGGACTTCACTTCGCTATTTACCAGGAGATTGGCCAGCACTTCGAGCAGTATTAATCACAGCATTCAAGA
>JAWNLR010000137.1:997500-1131640 GCA_035042205.1 Drosophila infuscata | reverse complement strand
TATACATATACGTATACATATATATATTTTTTATTTGTTCTTTGTTTTTGTTGATTTTTTATTTATTTTTTTTTTTACCTTTTTCGGTGCTTGCAGAAAGTGTAGAGTTTTGTTTTGACCAATTATTTTCATATGTTTCTAAGTACGCTACTGACTATATTGAAAACAGTTGCACAACAGTCTGCGAGTAAATGTACAGCACAAATCCAGACAAACAAGCCGATTAATTAATATGCAACAGAGCAGAACAGAGCAGAGCAGCTTATGCAAAAGCCTTCAAATTGCAACACAACGAACTAACTAAAGAACTAAAGAAGTATTCAGCATGCATGGAAAACAATAATTAAACGCAAATTAAATTAAATGAAACGAAATCAAACTATAAACTATAAGCTATATAAACTATAAACGGGGCCATTACGCACCTACACAGATGGTAAGCAGTTGTAAGAAAGTAAGCGCAACAAGAAAAACTAAAAAGAAAAGTCATTAAATAAAGGAAAATAGCCTTTGGTTGACCAAAGGTTCAATGCTCTGTTGATCAGAGTTGCTCAACAGAAGTATCATATATATATATATATATATATATATATTTATATATGTATATATGTATTATTAGTAGACGACTAGCAAATACGATGTCCCTTTCACTGGATAATGCCAATTTATTATACATATATTTAAGGGCAACATTTGATTGATAAACTATTTGCATAAATATGGATTATGTTGATATTTTTATTTATTATTATATGTAATAAATTCAGATTGAAATAATGCTTGTATTTTATTTTTTATATTTATATTATTTTTCTGGCAACTATCACTTATGGAGTATTTTGCAATCAGACTGTAATCTGAATTTTGTATTCTGTTTTTATAGCTAGTTAATTGTTTGTTAACTAATTTTGACATATAACTTGTCAGTGATTAATTCAAAGATCGCTCACAAGAAACACTTGTGTATTTATTATGAGAGCAACCTAAACACATATTCTACTGCCTATCCCTCAGAACACAGGACGTGTCAAAGTTACAAATACTCTACGCAAGTGCAGGATACAGGATAATACCAAGCTTTAAATAAACAATAAATAGATACGGGGAAAGAGACAGCTTTTTAACGCCAAATAGATGGAGATAATAGAAGTGAATGTGCAAAAGTCCTTTGTTTTTTTTTTTTAAACTGTGCGATTAATTAATTGACTGACTGTGTGTGTGGTGTGTGTGTGTGTGTGTGGTGTGTGTGTGGTGTGTGTCAAGTATACAATCGGATATTTGAGTATCTGATGAGTGTCAAATGAAGCTCGGACAGAAGTCAACTCCGTTTCAGCATTTTGCTTCTTCTTCTTGCTGTTGTTTTTACATGAAACCGTTACGAGGACAACAAACAGGGCTAACAAACTGTGCGTTAAATATACAGTTCTGGGTAGTGGACCTGATGTGATTAACTGATTAACTGGTTAATGCTAGTTGGCTAGTGATTGAAGCAAAAGCATTTGGCAGCGCACAAATTCAAATGCGGATTATTTATAAAAAGAGGAATGTTAATCGGCAAATGTGGATTTTTTTTTTTTTTGGGATTGTTGACAAACAATTTCAAAATACAATTAGTTAAAAATAGAAAACAAGAAATAAAAAACTAAAAAATTAAACACAACCAATTGAATGACGACACAATCACAATTACAATTATTGATTAGGGAATACAAAAATAGCAACAAGTAGCGACAAAAGTAGAGTTGTTAATTGCAGTCGCCACATTACAGATAAAGATAAAGAGATACATAGATTAACAAGAACATGGATAGAAAACACACAAAAATAAACATATATACATGTAGATACAGAGGCAGAGACAGATACAGATACAGATACAGATACAGTTACAGATACAGATACAGATACAGGGTAATAGTAGTATAGATTGGTTATAGAGATTATAATTCGTTTTGCATAGCAATTTCTGCAATGTTTCGTTTTGGTTTTGCAAAATGTTACCCACCTTACTATAAAGCGTTGTGCTGCCCGACCGCTGATTATAACCATTGCCCTCGGCCATATAAGTCTTTACCTGAATTCCACGCTTCTCCCGACTCGACTCGTAGTAGGAGCGGGGTGAATATTGTACCGAGGTGCCGCGCATTCCACTCCCAACCACAACGCCGCTGCCGGTTGTGCCATTGCCACCGGCTCCGGTTCCGGTTCCGGTACCGCTACCGGCATTTGTCTGTTGGTTGGTCCGATCGTTGCATATGGTGCTTATGGCTTGATTTTGTGTCTGCGACCGTCGTGACGCATACTTCTTCGGCTTCAGCAGGCTGTGCGAACAGTGCAGAAACATTAGCATATCGATATCGATATATATTAAAATCGAAACCAGTTCGATCGATTATTATTTTACCTGGGATACTGTGGCCCGAACTGGGTGTAGCAGCAGTTGTGCCAACAGCCGCGCGAGAACGGATTGTAGCCACCCTTAAACTTGCCAGTCACCTGTTCGTTGGTGGTGCGACCCCGCGACACCAGCACCATGTGGAAGCCAGTCAGACCGAAGATTGGTATTGCCAGCACGGTGACCAGGCCCATCAGGATCATACTATTTCATACAGTTAAGCTATACCAATTTGGCAAACGACACGATCAGATCGAGTTATATCTGCGAAAAGAGACTTAACCCAAATATTGTCTGTGCAACCTTATTAGACTTTTCAGATTGTAACTCCCTGTTTGGAATATAAAAGCTTAAACATTTATTTGTAGCTAGAGCAATTAAGTTTTTTTTTTTAATGTGTTTGTAGCTAACATCCCTTAGGTTTTTTTTTATTATAACAAGATTGTCATGATATCTATCCGTCTGTGTTAGTCTCATTATTGTTTACTCCCAACTTGGACTCAGTCATCTCCAAAGCTACCTTGTATAAATACTTAATAATTCAATTATTGCAAAATTGTAAATAACCACTACAAATTTAAACTGCGACTTGTAATTATTGAATCTGATTCAAGGGTTTGGGTTAGTTTGGCTTGCAGACTTGAATATTACTGCAGGCATAATATTAGTATTCGATTTGGTTTAGTTTAGTTTTCAAAAAAGGATACGCGACAATTGGTGCCGTCTGTTTGATGTTGGGCATGATTTTGAGTACGTAGAATAGGCATAGCGAAAATATGCTCAGCATATGGATGGAGAGTGAGACGAGGAAGAAGAAGAAGAACCTATAATTGCGCCTGCCAATGCAATTGTTCACCCACGGACAGTGATGATCGAATGTCTGCAATTGTGGAGAGATTAGTTTCGAATCATTTAATATAAACCAAGGATGTATTTCCTACCTCTATGCAGTGATTGCACACGGAGCAGTGGGAGCAGCGCGGAGGGCGATAAAACTTGCAGGTGACGCACCATTTCATTTTGACGGTAATGCCGTTTATCTCGGCATTCTTGTAGAGCGGTGCACGGAACTCCTCCTCGCAGTCTTCGTCGGGCGATGCTAGAATTCAGTCAAATTTAGGCTGTGCGAGAGACGCTGGGCACCGTTTAGCCCGCTACATACCTTTGGGTATAATGCCCGGGTCCATAAACGTTGCCAGCGTGAAATTGGCCAACACAAAGAACGTGATGACGCCCTGATAAGCCAGCACCCACGGATGGCTCTTCACATAGTATTGGCAGCTGCAAAAACAAAAGAAAAACGGAAGCATTTCAATTTATTATTAGCCATAAGTTATTCAAATACAATTAAATTATAAATATCTTGGATTACAAAAAGCTACAGACTGCAAATTTTTATGTGCAGCTTCGCACAATTTCAAAAAAAATAACTGACAGTTCAATTTTCGTCGAAAAAAATTAAAAAATCTGTATTACTCCATCTCAGTTGAAAATTCCCTATGGACACATTTCGCCGATTTCTACAATGATTGAGCTGCAACATATACGTGATGAGGGCTTTGACGGATTTAATTAAGAACATATTTTAGATAGGCACAGTGAATTCAATAGCCAAATTCTTATGGCTACATCGCTCGTGCTCATCAATAACAATTTGGCCAAATTCCGATGTGAGCCGCCAGCCACCGGCAACACAAATTAGGCTGGCCACTAATCAGCGAACAACAATCCGCATAATCATGGCCAAAAGCACAGTTTTGCAGTCATATTGCAAAAAGCCAACTCCCCCGCCTCGCGTCCCATCCCTATTTCCAATATCCTCCTGCAATCACTTTAGAGTCCACTGAACTGGAACTGTTTGGCGAGCCGAGCTGAGCCTCAATTCACATACACACACACACATACATGCACACACATGCCCAGGGGAGGTGTTTATATCATAAATAAACAACCCCCTACTTTGCAATTCCTCTTTACCCCACCCCTAATGTGTTTTACATAAGCCGATGCCGCATACACATTCCATATTGCATTGGATCTGCCACAAATATATTCGGTTTATTAATTGAATTTGGTTTTGGCCAATGTTCATTGTGAATCAGTGCAGTTATTTGCAAACTAATTAAATTAAATTAATTAAAGATAACCTTTGCAAGTAGTAATTATGCAACCTTATCTGTCAGTTCCACAAATCACGAATATCGCATCGATTTTAATGTATAATTGAATAAATCAAAAAATAGCAATGATTAAAACCCATTAACAAAATCGCAATCACTTAAATTAAGTGCTTGACGAAATGTGTCAAAACTTGGCAAAATAGAAATGTTGCTCGTTGAGCTCAACTTGCTGATGATATTTTATTCATTTTAAGTACTTTTTAAATAGATGCATTATCGACTTAATAAATGTCAAAAGCTACCTTTGTCTCTGACCTTTGCCAGCAATTTAATTGCGTTTCTTTCGCTTAGTTTAGCGCTGCTGAGTTCTGCTATAAATAATGCAACGCAAATTAAAAATGCCAATCTCATGCTGCCGCTGCCGCTGCACGTTGCACGTTGCACGTTTTCTTGAGATGGTCGTCCTCGTGCGTCCTTCGTCAACTGCCAACTGTGGCGGCTGCTTGCTGGAATTGTGAGTGAATTTCCTCAACATTTATATTTATTCGTATTTAATTAAAATTGACTTGAAGCCGGGCGGCTTCTTCTGCCACATAAAGTTCGTTCTGACAATAAAGTTCCTGCCACTGAATTTCTCTCTCTCACTTTTCAAAAGTTGTAAAAGTAATGGAAAGTCTGCTAAATGCTTAATTGCCATTCTAGATGGGTTCTATGGATTTTGGAAAATTCACTACCCTCTTGAATTAAATAAAAAAAAACGAAATCCTAGCAATTTATTTCATTGTTTTGCTCAATCCGAACTAACTAGTTATGAAAACAGTGGAAGAGCATTTAATGCTCGAATAGAATCAAAGAACAAACTTTTAATTTGCGAACATGCACAGTTTTAATTTAGAATAATTAGACGACTTAGCGACTCGACTGTGATCCAATTCCAAATCCAGGACAGAATATGCAGACACACGTAAAAAGCAATCCACTGGGGCCGGCTGGAGCAGCACCAAGAGGCTTAGGCGCAGCTTTTGCAAATATGAGATATGAGCCCTATTCCGAAATGGAGCAGTAGACCGACAAATAGCGAGAGAGATGGAGAGGAGGCCAGAGTGAGAGGAAAGGAGACACACGGACATGAAATTGGTTGCGGGCTCTGTTTGCTCAAGGATTCATTTTGCTTGCGTTTGCACACGTTTTACAAAGTGTAAGTGTAACAAACAAGCCGGAAAGTGAGATCCGGTGTGCTTATGCATACAAGCATATAACATACACTCAAAAAAAAAATCGGTCTACATTCGCATAAGTCGCGGAAAGTAAATTTTCCAAAATTTATAGTTTTGGTTTTCTTAAAATTAATGTTGCTTTTCTAGATTGCAATTTTTCTAAAAATTAGCAAATATATATATTTTATATACAAATATATATTCGATTTTTGTTAAGCTCTAATAAAAATTAGTACTTATAAATGCATTTATTTATAATAATCGAAAATATGTATAAAAAATAGAAAAAATTGCGATATTTTTAGGATCGTCGATTTAGGATAATCATTTCTAATTCTTAGAAATTTGTTCTTATATTTTGAAATGATTTCTAAAAGCCAGCAAAGCTTTATATTTTTAAGAGTAATTTACTAAAATTTAGATTGCTTTTTTTCTGAGTGTATACTGAATGTCCTGGAGCTAAAACACGGAAAAGGACGATTTTACACAGCAATACTGGGGCCTGTGCTCAGAGGTTTACGCCCACAGCTCTTTGCAGTGGCAATAAAAACAACAACAGCCAGAAATGAGCAAGCAGACAACAAAAGAAACATGACAGGAGAACACAACAGAGATCAATTAGTGTTGGCCATCAAATCAAAGCAATTTGCCAGCGAACTTGTCAGCAACAGCGACAGAAGCAGAAGCAACTCAAATTGTGAAAAATAGGAAAAATAGGAAAAGCGTTGAATTGAAAGTGTATCATTAAAAATGTTTAACTAGTGGCAAAAACTTGAAACTTGTTTTTGAAAATTAAAATGCTTTCTTACTCTAGACATTAAATTGAGCATTGCTTAGAGAATCGATTGAATTTTTTTGGTTATTTTTTATTTTTTTTTTTTATGTAGCAATTATATTTAAACATTAATCAACTTATTTAAAGGCTATAAAACATTGATTTGTAACAGCATGAAAGAGACAGTGAATTTATAATCTATAACATAAACATAGAATTGGTTTTAACTGATAATACATAATTATTTGGACGTTGAAGTACTAACGAGCAGTACATTCAAGTGGCCCAACGATACCCAGTCGAAAGCAGTCCACCCCCCACTCAACCAAACATTTTTAATTGCTTCAATAGGGGAATTACAATTAATTAAAGGGAAAATCATATTATAATTAGTACAAAAAATTCTAAATGGATTATGTATAGCATAATTCGAACTACAAGTTTGAAGAAAGATAGGTAGAAAGTTCCTTGTATTTCTAATCGGAACTGTACAATTTATTTGGCTAATTAACTCCGAAGAATCAATCTCACCATTTATAAGCTTGTGTAAAAAGATTACGCCAAGCATTGTTCTACGATCAGAAAGTGAAGGAAGAGTTATTAATAGAAGTCTACTACGGTAGGAAGGTAAACTAAAATTAGTAGTCCAGTTTAGACGTCTAAGTGCAAATAAAAGAAATTGCTTTTGCACGGATTCTATTCTGTCCTGATGAACCTTGTAATTGGATGACCATATACAAGACCCATATTCAAGAATAGGACGCACAAGAGACATTTAAAGCGCTTTAGTAACATAGGGATCGTCAAATTCTTTTGACCAGCGCTTAATGAAACCTAGGACACCAAGGGCCCGATTAGAATTTTTATATAGATCTGAGATGGAATTTGCTCCAACAGAATTACACATAAAAAGAAGCTTCAGTGAACATTTTAGTTTACTAATTCTTCAAGAGTACGAATACAAAGTATTTAAGCACGATTTTTATATTGAAATAAAGCTGTGTCAAAGGTCACGACTCATTAACTTGCAGAGCGAGTAGGTCATGTGTGTGATCAGAAGAAGTCGGGGGTGCAACATATCTCTTTCAATCTATGCATAACTGATGATTTGTATCTATACATTTTACTCTAGCCTAAAAATCAAGATATCACATCCATTTTTAACAATGTCAGTTATATATTAATCCATAGATGTAAATATATATTTGATGATGGTAATATATTGTTATTTAATTATTATTTTGAGACTGACAGTTGATGTTAAATTACTAATAAATTAGAAATTATTATTTAGACTGACTATAAATTAAAGCCGCCTCAAACCTTTTCAAGCAGCTTAAATAGAACTCAGAAAATTTAAATGCTGTTTTGCTAGGATATAATCGATGCCACATCCTCTTGCGTTCACATTTCATCTTGAACATGACTTTTGGCACATACGCACACACACGCACACACGCACACACGCACACCTCTCCACAGTGGGTGGCAGGCAAGTCAAAGTGAGTTGTGTAAACGGAAAACTGAGAGGCTTTGGGAAGAGCATTTCCGGTGCATTTAGGTGAACTTTGAGCGGCGTTGGCATTTCAGCTGAAAGTCCAGGAAATTGAATTCTCATGTAATGCGAGCAACGACGCATTTTCAGACGACATACTGACAGACGGACAGACAGAGAGACAGACAGACAGAGAGACAGCAAAAGAGCAGCAGAGAGCAGCCTTGTCAGCAGCAGTCTCCTCTTTGTGACTCTTGCTACTTGTTGACATAGTAATCACAGCCACTGTTGCCCCACTTGCCCCACTTACCCCCCACTTGTCATAAGACAATCATTTGAAGCGTCAGTTTACGACAACCTCTCGAATTGAAATGTGTAATTAATTGCAGAGGAGGGGAGTATTGGGAGTCCGTTAGACAGAAGTTCAATAGCCCACACACTCGCACACTCGCGCACACTTCATAAACAATCAACAGTTGGAGGTTGCATTATATAGAAATTGATGACGCTATGTTTCTATATCTGTATCTTTGTTTGTGTGCTAATGCTTTTCTTGTCACTCTGTCACTCGATCTTGCAGAGAGTGCATGTGTGTGTGCGTGTGCGTGTGTGTGTGCGTGTGAGTGTGTGTGTGTGCGTGTGTGTGTGCAACTTGTTGTGGGGCAGTAAACACCCCGTCTGACTTCGCAGAATGTATTTCTCCACTTGACTTATTTTAGATTTCTTTATTTATTTATTTCTTTATTTAATCTCAACCAAAGTCAGTGACGCAAAAAGAAAAAATGCACAATTAAAAATATATTAGATTAAATTAAAAATAAAATTTAATATTTATTATTATTATTATTATTTTTTTTTAATCAGTTTCGTATTGTTTTAGTATTATTTTCCCTTACTCATTTATGCCAACTAACTTATAAATAAACTTGAAATAGATTGGATAAAACGACTTTTCCCCTTTTGGTTTGATAAGCTTTTTAGGCTTTTCTCATAATCATGTTTGGAACTGGTTTTTTTATAGCACGCAAAAACGGAAACGTTGTAAGATATGAAACTTATTCGATTTTCTTTTTTATGACATGTGTATTAAAAGTACTTTTGGGTAAGTATCCAGCAACACACACACACACACACACACACACACACACACACACAGCACACACAAATAAACAACAACAACGAATACAAAAATATCATCCACTATCGCAGCATGCCCAAGCATTTGGTCATTAGTCATCAACATCAACATCAACATCATTATCAACATCATCGTCATCATCATCGTCATCATCATCGTCATCGTTATCCAGCTAGCAACAGAGCCAATGGGTCAGAGAACGGTAGCGAGTAGGCATATTTATCTTTAGGGGGCGACGGCGATAATTGAAATCGAAATCGAAATGAAATTTGTTCAGTTCACCTTAGCTTTAAGGCCATTTTCTTTTTGGCCTTCAGCAATTTGTTAATTATTGCACGATAAGCGCCGTTTATTGGCCAAGCGATTTATTAATCAGCGCCAGAAGCAGCTGCAGCTGATTGCAAAAGGTTCCCATTTCATGGAAAATGTAAACATTTTGGAAATAAATCTTTTGTTGAAATTATAGCAAAAATATCTACGAAATGTGGCAAAGAAAATTTACTCAAATTACGTAATTGAAACGAAATGATAGCTAAACTAAATATTATTAATTATATTAATTATTAACAATTACCATAGTTACGAAATAACATTTATGCAGCATATTTGCTTATTTTTTCAACTAGGTGGTAATTTTGGACAGATGTAAATATACAATTAGTACGCAGTTCAGTTGGCCATATTTGTTAGCCAATTACCAAAATGGTACAACATTTTAAGAAAATACACACTGAAAACACTCTCGGGGTAGAAATTCTTGAAGGGAACACTGCAGGGGGCAGCAAACAATGACTCAGTTTTTCATACTTATGTTTATGATAATCATTCATTATTATCATCATGATGATGTTGTAAGGGGTGGGGGCAAAACTAAAGTATCCTCCATCAGTTGTTGTCATGTGCCACATCAACTCAAATATTTACTTAGACGACCCCCAGAAGAACCACCTCTTAAGGGTGCTCCTCCTCTCAAGGTCACCCAGTTTTGTGAATGTGCTCCTGGTTTATTGCCACTTTATAGGCGATGAATTATACCAAAATGCACAAATTACATAACGAACCAACAGCAAACTTTACAATTTACACAAACCCCTGATGCACATGCCACTAAAAGTGGCCATGCCACAGTTTATATAGATAAAGTATAAGGTCCAATTTAAAAATACACCTCGAGAGACAACTTTGACTGTTGCGTACAATAAATTATGGAAGGAAAACTTTCGGTGTACTCAAGTGAGAGGCCTTAGTTTGTCTGGGCCCAGCACTAAAAGGCCACATTTCCATTGATTTATTAACTTGATTTTCGTATGTTATATTAAAGCTGATACGCTGTAATCTATATATATATATATATATATATATATGTATACTACAGTTTATGTGTAGTTCGACTGACACGTTTATTGATGCTGATTTAGATTGATCAGTGAAAAATGCTGCACTTTAATTTTAATTACATCCCACATAGAATTTCTATCTTAAATCAGTTTAAATAAGTTAATGTCACTTGAATTTGTGGTAAACAGTGTAAAAAACTTTAGTTATTTTTAAGTTTAAATTTTATTTCATAGCTCAAACTCTTCCATAATCCGCTTATGTCTGTTTATGATGGTCTAAATTCTTGACAAGTTTACAGTGTCAAATGCAGGTATTCAGATTGCATGTGTGTGTGTGTGTGTAAATTGAACACAATGAAGAGTTCTTTGTTGATTAACCAACCATACACGGAGACGCCACAGCAATGTGCCTCACAAACAACTACGGACAACAAATAAATAGCAAAAATATTTCCTTCCAGCCACATGTAGCCTAAATTTATTTTCATGTTTATTTCGATTGCGTCAGTGTTGAACAACTCTGTCTGTCCGCTTGTCTGTTTGTAGATATATATATATATATGTGAGTGTGTGTGTGTGTGTATATGTGTGCTTAGGTTACAGGTCCAATGCCACAAGTTGGAATGCGCACGAGTCGAGAGTGCTCGTCTCACTAGTCACTAGGCAGATACACCAGATACACACATCGCATATTTTCCTTCTTTTTTATTTTTACATGTTTTTGATTGATTTTGAGAGAAAACATTAAAGTTATGGAAATTGATGCATGAACCTTGTCTGCGTATTGTTTAAGCGCCAATCTGCATATCCAGATCCAATCTGCTGACAGACAGCAGATCACTCAATTCGTTTGCAAATTAGAATCTTATTTTTGTCTATAATTAACTAACGAACAATATTTAAACACATTTATTAATTATTGAGTTAAGATTGTCGCTCATTAAATTTGACTCCACTTTTTATATACATAAACTAAACTAAAATTAAATAAATAAAGAATTGTAATTTACATTAATAAATATAAACAAATATTTTATTTCAATTCTTTATTTGAAATCGAATTCTGCTTTATGTTCTTTATTAAGAATTGCAATTTACACTAATAAATATAAACAAATATTTTGTTTCAATTATATATCTGCTGTCCACACCACTTCACTTCGTTCGAGTGAAAAACTATAAAAACATTTGTCTAATTTGTACAAATAAAGTTTCGATAATTTATCGCCGTACATTAGGCAAAACGTGTCCAAAAACTGTTGAGCTAAAAACAGAAGACAGAGTAGCATTTTTTTTTTTTTTTTTTTTTTCCTTACACATTTTGTTGGCCTGGCTTTTTAATGTGTTATGACAGCCGGCGAAATTAATTTTGTCCCCGCTTTGAATTTCGGATGAGTGACTCGGAGAGGACTGTGACGTGCTCTGGGGCGTATGCGTAATATGCGTATGTGTCTTCGTATGTGTCTACGTATATGTATGCATGTGTGTGTGTGTGTGTGTATGTTTGTTTATCGCTAAAAATAATCTTGCTCAATGTTGCCGAGCGTCGAGACATAAAACACAGTTTTCCATTTCCATTTCCAATTCCATTTGCTCTTTGCAGGGGCGAGGTTGGAGGGACCCTCACCCCAAACCCATCCCCCATTCCCCTAATCGGGGGACAGCAAGTGCCCCCCCTCTCTTTCCCTCTTGCTGCACTGCCTGGCGGCCTCCGAGACGACTTTGCATTGTGCCGCCGTCTGGCGACGTCTGTTTTTTCCTATTTTTTTCTTTCCATTTCTTTTGCATTTGACGCGTAGATTTGGTGCTAATTAAAATCTCTAATTATTTGGTATGAGAAGAAGTAGAAGTAGAGCCAGCGACAACGGCGGCAACAGGAAGTCGTTTCTCTTCTTGGCCAAAATGGAAGAAAGAAAAAACAAAAACAACTGATAGATTTACAAAGTTTAGACAACCCGGCGATATTTATTGTCTGGCTTTGTCAAAGAGGGATACGATTGCTAACTCCAAAACAATTGCACTTGTGTTTCTCACTCAAAATGTTGAATATGAGACCAAAAATAAGCCATTCAGTCATAACAATTATTTAATATTTATATTGGGCCATGATTGAGCTTGAAATACAAAACCTTTGCAATTCTGAACTACAGTCAAAATTGTAGACGCACAAATTGAAAAAAAAACCAACAACAAAAAGATAACATTGCAAAAATCGGGACAAACAGATGGCCTACAAGCAAAAGTGACCAGTAATTGCTAAAGTCAAATTCAAGGCAAAAATTCAAATCGAAACCATGAATGGCAAAATTCCGAGAATCACTGTGCCCCTCTTTGGTATTACGACGTCACTGACATTGGTAAAAAACAACAACGGCAACAATAACTATGTTAAAAAACAACAACACGAGTGTCAATCGCTATTTGAGTAAACAGCGGCAGTGATGCGAATGTTAATTGGCATCGCAATGGAAAAACCAAGTGCAAATTGAAGGTGGCTGGTTGCCGCCGACCAATTCCAATTCAGCTAATCTTCATTAGTTCATAAGGGATGTATTTATCCACATACGATCTAATCATCCTGTTATGCTAGCTGCTATGCTTGTAGTTAAATTACTCGATACTTTTTGCCACTTTATACTCTTATTTGTTCCAACTTTATCATGTTATCAATTCAGAGTTATTTATTTCTATCATTAAGAAGTGCTTTACTAATTACTAATTTTAAATAAATAAGTCCCATTCAAGGCGTTCTTCAATAGTTTACACTAAATTCTATGGATCGGCAATTATTAGTTCTTATTGCAATTTACTCTTAGAATATTCTATATAGATTTAGAGGTCAACGGCGGAATTTGCCAATTGAGCAGAAATCCTAAACTGTCTTAAGAAGAAGACATCGAAATTCTCAACCCGACAATTTTTTAAATATAAATATATATATTTATATATATACATATTTTTACTTTTAGAAACGTGCACAAAACGGATGTCGATTTATTGGCTGCATCTACAAAAATGCAAATATCTGCGAAATGTAACAAGAATTCTAATCCGATTTTAAACTAAAATGGAAAAATTTAAAAATTAACATCTATCGTTTTAAAATATTTGATTTTTTTTAATGCTTGGGTATGATTAGTTGTCATTTTGCTGCAATATTGTATTTGGTTAGACGGTTCTGACCTGAGAAGTTAGCACACATAGACCAATTTTTGACCCCTTGTATTGACTAGTAAAAACATTTATATGACATAAGAGTTCAGATATATTAGTTATTAAAAATTATAAGTGAAAAATGTTAGAACACAATTTTTCGATGCCGTTTCAGCATTTCGTTGCACTAGGTTCAATGTTTCAATTTTATAATATTTAATATATCCATTTTGTAAATAGATTAAATATTTGTATTTTGATTTCCTTTTACTTGGAATCTGGCTAATAATCATGTATTTTGGCTGTACACCAATAAACAACAGAATATTGATTTCCAATCGCACTCTTTTCGAGGATATATCCTCAAATCAAAACAGGCCCGTGCTAATTTTGGGTTGTATTCTATTTTAAGCTAATTACAGGGTAGTCGCTGAATTGCCTTTTATTTATGTATGTTGTGCGTGCGTGTTTGTACTTTTTATGTTTTTGTTTATTTATTTGTTACTCATTTTCAGAGCTTTGTGTGTAGCTATTGTTGTTGCTGTGGCTCGCGATGACCGGCGGATATCATCAACGCAATAGCAGGGGCACAAAAAAACAACAAACAAAAAAAAGCATTCACATGGCTTTTTTTTTATTGTCATTATTATTATTATTTTTATTATTATTATCAGCACAAGCAGCGAGCTCACTGAGCAGTGTCAGCCAGCAATGATGCCGCACAGGCAGCGCCACACATTTATATTCATTAACAAGTTGACAAAACCTTCGGAAAATGCCAGAAGGTGACTGTGGGAGGGAGGTGGGCCCAGCAGGGCAATGAGAGGGAGGTTAAAATATATTGAAAGTATTCGACAAACGAGTGCAAAATTAAACAAGGTATTTTCAACTTTGAGTTACCGCGTATTAAGAGTAACTATCAATAGAGAAATTGAATACTTCAAAGAAAGTTTCCAAAAATAAATAAAAAAAAGTGGACTTGTTTTAATAAAATTAATAGATTAGATTTTGTGATTGCTTTAATTGGAATTGATAAGAACTGGAATGATTCAAAGCATTTGAATAACGTAATTCGAATCATTGTGAATCATAGTGTTAATTGTTCAAGTCCCAAACTGAAGAATTTAACATGATACCTGTAGTTACACATATATATTTATAAATACAACAAGCTAACCAATAAATGTTGTTGACTGAATCAGCCATTAATTAAGCCTTTATCAAATGTTGACAAATCGTATCTAATAATTATATCATATAGCATAAAGAAAACATAGTAACAACCGATTCACAGACGATTGTTTACCAATATATTCGATTGTGTCTGTTAATGCTTTACACAATTATCACATAAAATTAAGGTAAGCAAGTTTTTCTTTCTGTAATTAAGAAGTTTACTTCTCGGATTATTCTATGCATTTTTGTAGAACACCGCTACAAGTTTTAGTTTAGATTGATCGAAAACACAATCTGCATTTTATCTTTAGCTGCTGTATTTTTTCTCATTGTCGTTATTATATTTGTGTAGCTTTATGTGCTGCATGTGGGTGAACGTGAACAGGTGTAGCTACACACACACACATATACACACACACACACACACACACACACACACACATACACACACACGACAGCTACAAGTTTGGAATGCAATCAGAAACTTGGCATAGTCATGAAATACACCACAAATATAAGGAAGAGAAACAGGTGGATGTTCTCTATTTTCGACTAGCCCATACCCTGTAATCAACTATTTATATACAACACAAGACCAAGCAACCAGCTTGGTTTTAGATGGACAAATGGAGGTAGACGTTGATTTCCACTTGGGTTTTACGACATTCTCTTCTTTTGAATCCTTTTTACAGGGTATAAAGAGAAAAGCATAGTCACAATTGCAACAATAAATAAACTGATCAAGGAGTTGAAATGGGATTCATGGAGCTGTTCTTTTCGTATTGCATGCAGCGAAAATCTGTAAAAAAATTGAATTTTCGTGATAGCAGAAATTATATTTTGGTTTTCTGGTCTGTGGCTGTGGTTTGTAATTAAATTTAGTTTGAAATTTCTTCTTTTCTCTTAGTGCGCTTTAACTACTACGATATCTATATATATATACTTATGATATTTTAATATATATAGATACTTTTGTTTTTGTGTTTACCTATGTTAAATTAGTGTGCGATTGCTCGTCCCTGGCCACTCTTCACCACACGGCTAACTGAAACCCTACGCAAAGTTTGTCCTAATATAATTAGTCGAAATTGTTTCGGCTTGGAGCACTTTAAGTACACACACACACATACACACGCACACAGAGGAGCCCCTAGACCATTAGGTATTAGCAGTAAGTAATTTGAACATTAATAATAAAATAAAACCCATTTGAATATAAATAGCAATAAAAACATCGAAGAAGAAGCAGCTAACCAAAAATAAAAACATCAAAATCAGCGCTTAACTGCAACAATGTAACATTAAATAATACAACAATGAAATTGCTTAAATTATTGCAATGTCAATTTCAATTTGACAAATTAATTAGAGACAAATTGCATTACACTCCACTTCTGGCCATTTAATTAAACTGTCTACCAAGCCAACATCAAACGAAAACCAGCATCAAATAATAATATTTATTGTCTTCCTCTTCTTAAGAGTTGTTTTGCAGCAAACTCGAAAATAACTCAACTCTCAGGCAGCTACAAGAATCCATAGTTATTTGAGAGCTTCAAACAAATTGAATTAAGTTGATAATGCTTAATTTTTGAACAGAACAATGCGATTATTTTATATATACACACATATGTATATGTACAGTGGCTCGAAGCGAGATTCGAGCAGTGCCTAGCAAAAAATTTAGAGTGCTATAAAGTTTAAACAAAGAAAAAAACGCAAAATGCTTAAATGCCAATTTGTTTAATGTTATATCACTTTTGAAAAGGAACTTTAGTTTTTATTAAAATATTAATTAATTAATTAAAATTAATAAAAAACTAAAAACATATCCAAAATAAATATCGAAGCAGAATTCGAGCAGTCTTAAAAAAAGTTAAATTTTTGGCAAACAAAAGCTTAAATAAGGATGATAATACTTAGTATGATATCCTTTAGCCTTAACAACTTGTCTTAACCTATTATTCATGGAAGATAACAGCTTCCGGGTAGTTTCTGGGCTGATCCTGCTCCACTCCTCCAGCAGAGCATTTTGGAGATCCTGTTTGCTGGATATGTTGTGGTTCCGGATATTATTTTCCAGCAGAGCCCACAAATTTTCAAGAACATTTAAATCTGGAGACTGGGGCGGTGGAATTATCACGTGGGGGCAGTTCAATCTAAG
The DNA here is from genome assembly GCA_035042205.1 of Drosophila infuscata. NCBI lineage: Eukaryota > Metazoa > Arthropoda > Insecta > Diptera > Drosophilidae > Drosophila > Drosophila infuscata. The sequence goes on along the minus strand of JAWNLR010000137.1, from coordinate 1,114,670 downwards.
CCAGGACTGTACTATTCCGGCCTTATGCTTGGGGTCGTTGTCCTGGTAGATCCGGAAAGTACGTCGGTTTCCAGCTTCTCGGCACTTTGGAGTAAATTTTCCTTTAGTATATCGAAGTACACATTCCTGTCCATTGTTGTTTCAATGAACACAAAATTTCCGCCGCGGGCTGTCGAGATAGATGCCCATACCAGGACACTTCCTCCGCAGTGCTTGACTGTTGCCTTTCAGTTTTTGGGACTCAGATCAGTATTGGAGTGTCGCCACACATAATTCCGTCCGTCCGAGCCAAAAATGTTTAATTTGTACTCATATTCAAATATGACTGTGTCCCAGAACTCCAAATCCTTGTCCAAGTGGATTTTGGCGAACCTCATCCTAGAGCCTCTATTTTTTGCGCTTGTAAATTGCGTTTTCCGTTGTACTTGGGCCTTCAAGTCATAGTTGCGCAAAATCTGGAGCACAGTTTCCATACTGAACTTTTTCCTTATTTCATCCTCCACCTATTGAGTCAGTTTTGGAGCCGATAGCTTAAGATTTCCCCTTGAAATCTTGATGATCCTTGGGTCGTCCTGCTCGGTGAAAATCGGGTTTGGTGCCATTCCGCCCTTGTCCTTTGTCCGATTTTCGTCGACGAAACTCCGAAAGATGTTGAATACAGTTGAGGTGTTTAGATTGACCATTTTAGCTATTTTTCGATGTGAATATCCAATTTGGAAGTGTAACAGGACGAGTTCCCGTTGCTCAATGGTAGTCCATTTGCCCATAGTCCTTGTTGGCTTGTTGCTTCCGAGATGCAGGATATAACTAAACTAACTTCGGAGGATTAGTCTATTTATACCGAAAAAATTCAACTTTAGGTAAAAAATCCGGGTTTTATGGCACCCAGGTGTCCATAATGTAACTGCTCGAAACCTGCTTCGACAAAAAAAAGAGGTACTATTTTGCATAACCCTACCTAGCAGGTTGAAAAACCACAGTTTATTAGGGTCATATATTCATTTTTGTGGTTAATAAATGTACCTGCCATGGGTCTTTGGAATTTTTGAAAAATATTGAATAATGAGTTTATGGCAGACAATTCAATTTTTTTCTAGGCACTGCTCGAATCTCGCTTCGAGCCACTGTATATTTGTACTTATATATGTATATATTAATTGGAATTTTAGCACAGCCGTAACCTTAGTAACAGAAGCAAAACTGTGGTCCAATTAACTTGAGGGGTAGGTGCAACACACACTTGTGTTTCATGTGTGTGTGTTTAGTGTATAAGTGCTGGATTAGAAAGACATTTGATTAAAATTATGCCTTTTACTGATATCTCGTTAACCTCGTTATCGTTAATCGATAAAAAAAAAATAACAAACAAAGATATCGACTAATATATCAAGGATATGCACTCTGTAAAATTCGATTAAAGGCACTTGCTTATTTCCTTATAATATTGAAAATAAAATGTTTAATTTTTTTCCCACAATTGTTATCAGGTTTAATTACCTTGTTTTTCTCACTTTTTTACACATGCAGCACTATTTTGTTCAGGTGAATTCGAAAAATCTTCCAATTAAAAAGTGAGAAATTTCAGGTTCAAGGCGATCTTTCGCTTCGAGTTGTGGTCAACTTGGAGTGGAATAAAATCGAACAGATAACAGCTAAATAAAACACTGGCACAGTGTGTGTGTGTATATGTGTGTGCATGTGTGTGTGTCTGTGTGTGTGTGGGTATGCGGGGCAACTGGTGGAAAATGCGACACTTGCTTCTAAAATTTCAATGGTTGCCGGGTGACAAAGCCGCCGGAAAGGGATGGGCAGGTAAGTGGGTGGACGATGGGGAGAGGGGGAAAAAAGCGGAAAGTGGAGAGTGAGAGAGAGAGAGAGAGAGAGAGAGAGAGACAGCGCGAGCTACATTGTCGAGCGTTAAAGTGACGCAGTCGAATTGCTGCTAACCGCTTTTTTTATCGTTGCCCGCTAAATCTATTTTGTGTGTGTGTGAGTGTGTGTGTGTGTGCATGTACAGCAATAGTCAAGAAATATCACAAATGAGCAAACAAATATTTATAAATATTATTTACTGTTTTTCCGAACAAAAAGTGCATATTATACTTTAGTTAGTTCCAATTGAACAAAACGAGGAAATTTGAATATTTATCAAATTGTACAGAATTGGCAAGGATTTAAAAATTCAATCAATTTTCTTGAATATTTCTGTTCAGTTAGTTGAAAAATATAATTTTATATATTTTTCTTATGTTCTTGAATGTTCTTGGAACTAATTCAAAAACATTAAATTTAATTTATTGACTTGAACAATTTTGTAAAATTGAAAAGCAAAAATATTAATCTTTATATTATTTTCTCTTATTTTTCATATAGTAATAATTGTAATAATTTCTTGTATTAAGTTCAAAATAAATTAGTTTAAACAAAAAACTCACTTTAAATATGTGGGTAAGCATTTATTTAGTTTGAACTAACAGCAAATCTTTATTTGTTGCTGTTAATTCAATTTCAGCGGAATGTGTTGTTTGACCATAGCTTTATTTTATATGCACATAGACACATGCACACATACACACACACATGCACACACACACATGTATTGTTGTACATTTGTGTGATTGAATTTGCTGTTGTTGTTCTTCTTCTTATTGTTGCTCTTGTTGTTTTTCGCTTTCATCGTCATTTCGCGTGCTTTGCGGTTACGTTTTTGTTGATTTTCGTCAATTTTTCGGGGCGCGTCGTCACCGTTTCTGCCAAGTGAATGTGTGTGTGTATGTGTGTGTATGTGAGTGAGAGTGAGGAGAGGGGAAGGGGTGTTGATTCATATCGTAGCCTTCTTTGCGTTTGTTCGGACAGAAGTCACACACACACACACACACACACACACACAACCTGTGGCATTAAGCTTATTTAGTACAACAATTGAAACTCCCCTCTCGAGCCAGACACCCCCGTACCATGTCTCATCTACTGGCAGCCTACAGCACGTGTAAAGCAGTCAAACTGAGGAGGTGGATAAATGATGATGAAGAAGAGACTTCAAACACAAATACTCGTAACATAGGATGTTATATGAGGGAAATTTCAGCTTTTGAGCAGCATATTCAAGAAGCAGAGAAATTCATCTGAGATTTTGATAGCTTTGTGGAGTGTATTTAAGACTAGTATCTTAGTTTTCCAATTAATTTGATCAATCTTGGAACTTCTCAGTTAAGATCTTGAGCTTAATTATTTTAATATTATATTCATCACTTTACTTCTTTTTTGCATTACATTAAAAATAGTCTCAAGAGTATTTTTATTTTTGATATGTGACAAACTGTTTTTAATAATACATATGCTCAACAGACTTAATGTGATTACTCTTTCTCTCTCTCTCTCTCTCTTGTCTGACAAGTCTACGAGCTGTGTGGCAAGACGAATAGACAGACAGTCGCCGAAAAGCTTCGCTGATTCATTTAGCAATAAACAACAAACTGACAAGAACTGAGAACAAAGAACAAAGACCAATTGGAAGGTTAGGGTAACAATCGGTCGTCCTCATGACAGCTACTTCCTTTGTTACTTACATAACCCCCACCCCACTCCACCTCCCATCGCTTCTGGTTTGTTTCTATTGCGTTTACAATTTAATGCATTTTTTCAGCTTTAATTTCCCTTCTTCCTTGTGACGTCAGTTTTAATTATGCAATTATGCATTATTGTATGTCTTACGCACATCCGCCTAACACCCCTACCCCTTCTGATATATAAGTTAATTTTATGCCAAACTTATACAAAACTATTTCAATAGGGGTAAGTGGGTAGTGCAAGCGGTACATGGGGTATAAATGTCCTGAGGCAGCTTCGTTAAAATCTATAAAAATAGGTGCAAAGTAAATAACGAAAAGCGACCGACTGACTGACGAATGACGACAAATAACGAAAGAACAAAAAATATCGGATTTCGAAAATATCCCACACCGCCGAAAAGATACCCTTTGCATTGATATTGGTTATATATGATATTATAAAGTAAAACCTGGCATTAAAGTATAAGATAATGATACTGATCACAAGTAATACATGTATTTATATATATGTTTTAATTTATTTTCTTCAATGCGTTACACATTTGATGGCAAAACTCAACATGCTTTTTGAGGGGTTCTAGGGTATGCACACATACATAAGTCACATGCATATATCCCAGGTCAGAAATACATAAATACATGTATGGCAAAACATGGTAAATACTTACGGATAGAAGAAGAAGAGAAATGTGGTCAGTAGCAGCACAATCCATGCGAAAGTCGCCGGAATGTAACGGGTTTTCACATCGCATTTGGGCATTGTGTTTTAGTTGTTTGTTGTTGTTTATGTTGTTGTGTTTACTGCTGATGATGCGACGACGTCAGTTGGCGTGCCCGTTTTGGTGTTGTTGTTGTTTATGATGATGATTGCTGTTGATGAAATAGTCGATATCTCGATGATGATAACGATGACGATAACGATGAGCTTGTGATGTCGGATCGTGTGCAACTGCAAGTGCGACAGGGACAGAAAACAACATAAGAGACGGCGAGGCGACGCGTGAAATTTGATCGAGAGAGCGTTTGTTGTTGTTGCTGTCGTTTTTGCCACAAGTTGATTTTCCAGCTCCAGCTTATTCTTCTCACTGTGTTGTTGCTGCTGCTGCTGCTGCTTGCTGCGAATTATGTAGGTGATGTTATAAAAACATATCGTCACACACACACACACACAGCTACCCACGCACACCGACACGCACACCCAGATAGAGATTGAGGCACACACACACACACGCACACACATGCACAGACAACAATGCTTTTCGCTTTATCCAAATGAAAACTATTTGAATTGTTTTTTGCTCTTGCTGTTTGCTAACATTTTGTTTCTGTTGTTGTTGCTGCTGCTGTTGTTGTGGTTGTTGCTGATGTTGTTGTTGTTGTTGCTACTGCTGTTGTTGCGGCTGTTGCAGTCTTCCCTTTTATACTGTGTTTTTGTCGTACTCCTGTTTAATTTTTTTTTTTTTTTTTTTTTGCGTTTTCTTTCTTTTGCCTGCTGTAAGTCGCCCTTCTCCTGTTATTCTTGCTTCCCACCTTGCGCTCTTTTTCTTTCGATTCGTCGTTTGCTTCTTTTTTCCCCCGAGTCGATGCTGCTGTTGCTGCTTCTTCTTATTCAGGCTTTTTAATGCTTTTTCTTTTTTTTTTACACACACGCACTCACGTTGTTGTTGTTGCCTGCAATTTTTTTTTTTGCGATATTCCTCCTCGAACCCGTCGTTCCGCTTCTCTCCTCTCTCTCTAGCTCACTCTCTCCCACCACTCCACTCCTCTCCTCTACGAGCGACGTTGATGATGGCGTTGCCTGCAATTTCGTCCGCTGTCAACTTTCAATCGAAAGCCAAAGCAGAGGGCAGAGCCGCATGCACAGACATCACTTAAATCGACGCGTTCACTTTACATTTGCACTTCATGGCATTTATGCACTTCTTGGTATATATGTATATGTATGTATTTACGTAAAAATAAATAAAAAAAATAACCACAACACCGCGCTGCGCATAATTTCCTCGCCCGTCGATTGTCGAAAAACTTTTGTTTCTGTAAACGCAATGTTAAAGCATGAGCTCTTCAACAGCATGTTAACAGAAATCTTTTGGACGGTATGCCAATCGATGATTTGAAAATATGGCAGCACTGTAACGAGTACACGATAGTCGATAGTAGTTTATATTGGAAGTTTTGCGTGACATGGACATAAAAAGTCTTCTCAAATAAAAACGACTTATTCTTAGATGATAAGCTGATGTCGAATTGTGAAAATTGTAACATTCAAATATTAATTGAGAAAGCAATTTAAATTAAGAAGTATCGATTAAAATTTAAAATTGAGACTTGATAGTCGAGTGCTGACACGAAAATAAGGGTAGGTGTGAGAGTATCGATACTGCATACATGCTGTTGATTGAATAAAAAGGGAATATCTCGTATAAAAATACGTAAATATAATTAATTCCTAATATTCTATTTAATACGATTATATTATTACTTTAATTTGTTCGCCATACTGGGACTCATTTTGCTTAAATATAAAATCAGTAATCTTATGAATAAAAAAAATCTTCGTGTTAATCGACGTTGCAAACATCAGGAAGCTGAAGAAGAAGGGATGCATAAACAACTTCCATTCAAATATTTCGAAGCATCGATATACCGATACCAACTATGCAACGCTTCTCAACACTGGCGTATTTTCGCTTCTCGCTTTGGTTGAGATTTGGAATAAAATAAAAGAAATTCTCACAAAAAACAATCGAGACAGAGGCTTAACGCACAACACAACACATCGCAACACAAGAGAACACATCAGGGCGAGGAGCAGTGACTCAAAAAAGTTGCAGCAGCGCCGCACCAGTCAAACCGTCGGCCGCATTGCCAGTTTTTAGCCTCTTTGCAGACGCCATCGCCATCGGCACATTTTGAGAGAGGGAGAGAGAGAAATGTCACGTAGTGTGCGCGCCGAGACACGGAGCCGGGCCAAGGATGATATCAAACGTGTTATGCAGGCCGTGGACAAGGTGCGACACTGGGAGAAGAAGTGGGTGACCATCAGCGACACGACAATGAAGATCTACAAATGGGTGCCGATCTCCTCAAACAGCGAGAAGAAGTCAAAACAGCTGCAGCTGAGCAACAAGATCAGCGACAAGGAAAACTCCCAAAAGGGCACGCCCACTCCGCCCCAAATAACGCCCAGCTATGCCGGGCTCACCGCCGACGATTCCAATACATGTAAGTCTCAGTCTCAGAGCCCCAGTCTCAGTAAGTAATCTTGTGTTTCTTCTTTTGACTGGCAGGTTTCTCCGTTGTTAGCGACAGTCAGGGCGCTGACTTTGTGTCGAGCATGCCCTTCTCGGAGGACTCCAATTCGCAGGGTAGCGATGGACCGGCGAAGCGCTTGAAGACGAGCGATTAGCCAGATTCACACCACATCCATCATCAGCTAAGCGACTGTGAGTGTGTGTGTGTGTCAATTTACATATATTAATAATTTACATATATATAATTTTTTTTTTTAGAGATCTAAGCTAATTTGTTAATAAATACGACGATAATCATCTGCCTCACCAAGACTTAAGCAATTCTCCTAAAGGTCTAAGCATAAGTAATTACACGCATGTCTAAATACATATAATTAGAATATACATACACACATACACTCACACACACACACTTACGCTATAATTGATTAAACCTAATCTTTTTGTAAAACTGTACAACTTTTGTCGTCCCCAATTGTGAAAGTGTTGTCCCCAAATGATACATATATGTATATCTATGCCTAGGTCCTAGCATTTAGCACAAATACTAATATATATATATATAAATTTATTTATTTGCACAAACAATAAAAACAAGAAAATAAATCTGAAAATGTTTATGTTTATGCTGAAAAGAAGATTCGTTGGTTTCTTTTGTTTTGTTTTGTTTCGTTTTTTTTTTACATTTTTATTTTATTATTTTTTATTTTATGTTTTTTCTTTAGTTTTTCATTTTGTATAATAAAAAAAAATTAATTTCTTTCAACAAATAGTTTTTCATTCACTTGACATTAAATATACATACATTAACTCTCTCCACATCTTTTCACATTATCATCGTAGTATATATATATATATATATATACGTATGCATATATATATATATATATATATATATATATATATATATTTATTTATATAGATGTAAGGTTGCCAGCCAGGTTGTGTTCTAGGCTGGATGCCGTCAACTTGGTTGGAATACGTCGAAACATACGAACGTATTTAGTTCATCTTTCACTAAAATTTATGCTAAAAACACGCTTAACTGAAAGGAAGCACAGATTTGCAAGAGTTACAAAACTTTCGATGACCAAAAAAAAAATAAAAATAAACAATTGACAGAATCAATAAAAGGATTAAAACATTAGTTTAAATATTTAAAAAAATGTTACATGTTAATTACACACACAAACAAAGCTTCGCTTTTGTTTTACAAACAAACAAAACACATATATATTTATATATATATGTATGTATATATATATATTTATATATAAGAGTACACATACATACATACATGTGTGCATATAATAATAAGTAAATTTAAATACCAAAATTTGAAAGAGAGGCTGACAAACTTGAACATGGCTCATGCACTATGGAATGTCTTTTGAAAGTTAACGCATTTAAATAAAAACTTAACCACAGAGAAATGCAAAAATGTAGCACAGACAAAAATTACTTTAAAATTGAATGTGTGTAATAAAATAATAAATAATTATATTAAACGCATTAATCTACATACGTCTCATTTGTTTAAACTTGTAAGCACAAAAGTGTTTCGTCTTTTCACATTTTTTTTTTCTTCACTTTCGTCCACATTTTTTAGTTTTTAAATTTATTTATGTTTTTTTATTTTTTTATTAAGCTTGTGTTTAGTTTTAATTTCTGTTCATTTTTGCGTAGTTTTTATTTTTTTTTTGTATTCATTTTTTGTATTTTTTTTTTTGTAGAAAAAATATAGAAATTCCGCTTGGATTGTTTTAAATTTTTTTGTGGTTTTGTATTGCTGTTTGTTGTGGCTTAGTTTCGTTTTTAATTTTTGTTTTATTTTCTTATGTATGTTTTTGCGCTAAAAAAAAAGACGCTTAGCTTATAAATGATGTGTGTCTTTTTGAAAGTTTAAACAAATACAAATACATACATAGTTTAATGATATCGTCGCGTTGGTTTTTGCCTTGTATACATAGACATTTAGATACATAAGTATATAGTTAATATTGTCATTTAGCGTTCAGAAAAATATACTCTATGCCTTTTTACAATTCATATTCAATTTTTTTGTTTTCGTTTTTTTTTTTTTCTTCTTTTTCCTTCTGTTTTTGCAGTCAGGCGCAAAAATGGCTTAAAAAAAAAAAAAACATTTTGGCTTTACAAAGTTTTTTTTTTCTTTTTTTTTTGTTGTTGTTGCTGTGTATGGGTGTGTGTTTGTGTGTGTGTGTGTGTGTGTTGAATGCGCGCCTCAAAATTGGACTCGAAAATGTTGGCGCTTTCGTTTTTAGAGATTCGCTGGCTTTTCAAAAGGCGCTCGTCTTCGGGGCGCTTCAGCTTAGAACCGAGTTGGCGCCGCCTAACTTAGTGTGCATACATATGCAAATGTATGTGTATTTAGTATATGGTATATAGTGTATATATATATATGTATATATAAATTTATATATAGATTTATATAATAATAATTGCAACAGTTGATTTTTTTTGTTTTTTGTTTGCTTTGTTCTTGTTTTTTTTTTCTTTTTTTGTTTTGCTTTGTTAGTTTACCGGGGCGCTTCCATTTGCCCCTTCATTCGTCTCCAAGGATATGTGTATGCGGGGGGTAAGGTAAAAGTGGGGGCGGGAGTAAAGATTGGTTTCAGCGGGGCTCACTACAAGTATATATATATATATATATATATATATATATAACTAGACTTTAGTTGTTTGTCTTGTGTTGCACTCGCTGCTGGCTGCATGCCAAGATTTGTGATTCTTGCTATGTTGTTGTTGTTTTTGTTGTTGTTGTTGCTGTTGTTCTTGGTGTTGCTGTTGTTGTTGTTGTTCTTGTTCTTGTTGCTTGTGGTGTTGCTGTTGTTGGATGAGTCGATGCTATGTGTGCAGCGGATAACTATTTGGGCGTGTCTTCGATCGCTGCTGACGGCGACAGCTGAGCGATCGCGATACCGCTGCCTGATAAGCTTGATATCAGCACTCTGACTTATCCTCCTCGACCAGATACTGTGTGTCCTTGCCGGTATCGGCCGATGGGTCCAGCTCCCTGGTCCGCAGCTGCAACTGCGGCGATGACTTGTGCGTAATGCTGCTGGGCGCAATTATGGCCGATGCGGGCTCCGTGAACGACCCAGAATTGCCCATGGCCTTTGACTTGGACGGTTCCTGTGGCACATCGTAGATGCCTGTCCAGAGTGAGAAAAAGAGACAAAGACAAAGAGAGAGAGAGAGTTGAGATATATTTGATTGATACAATTTTTTATTTTTTTTTTTGCCCATGAACCTTAATTATTATGATCTATTAATACAAATGCATTTCAAATCGAAATCAAACCAAAATAATGATTATTTTATTTAAACATAAAACTGTGACTCGAATCTGACAAGATTAAGGTCTATATTCATTATTCCACATTTATGCCAACTGATGATTTTCCGATTAAATATAATTTATTAAGTGCGGTTCCAGTTTCTTTTTTTCACTCTGATACCGATGGTACGAATTTAAGGCTAGTCAATCGATAAGATCGATAATCGCAAATCGATAAGTCCAAACATCTCCCACAATTGCTGGTAACAGAAGCCTACATCTACAGCAATTTGAAATGCAAGCTTGGAGTAAAGATTCCTAGGAATCTCCTTCAAAGATGGGTATTTATTGACTAAGCCCACCCTATATTTTGTGTTCCACCTGCTATCAGATGGTGTCAGATGGTGGTATTTCGCTCTTGTTTTTTGTTGTATACTTTGTTTTTATACTTATTACTTACCGGAGCCATTGCTCATGCCCGGATCGGTGTTGGTGCCCGATTGTACAGCATCGTACATGGGATTGGCAAAGTCGCGAGCCTTGTTCGCATTCACCGTCTGCAGGTTGTAGCCCTCGATGGGCGCCATGTCGTTGGCGCCGGGTGCCGAGCCGCCCGGGAAGCCGCTCTCGCTGAACTCCACATTCGAGCCGTGCCGGAAGGTGACGCTCTGGGATGACGTCATTGCTGGCATGCGCGCCAATTTGCCGCTGCACAAAAACATAGAGAGTACAAACAAATCAGTTGGGAATCATAATCGAAATTCGGCTTTAATCAAAAATATACTTACAATGGACGCTTACGGATGACATACCAGGCGCCGGCGGCGGCCATCATGACCAGGAGTATGACCATGATGGGCACGACGACAGCGGTGACATTGGCGCCGCCATGCCCGAAGGCGCCCGTTGTGCTCCGCTCGCAGTGGTCGCCCTTGAATTCGGGCGGGCAGTCGCAGACCAGCTCGCCGCGATCATCCTCCTTGCAGAGGCCGGTGTTCTGGCACGGACAGATGCGTGGAGGTGGCCGTGGTCGTTCCGCTGCCGCATCGCAGATGACCTCGGCGGTGCTGCGATGCGAGGGTAATGGGCCGGATGTATCTGGACAGGCGCAACGATGTCCGCCGGGCACCAAAAGGCACAGATGCGAGCAGCTCGACTTGTAGCACGGATTCCGCAGCGAGGTGTTGTAGCGCTTCTCGTGGTAGACCTTCAGGCCGGACGGATTGACGAGGTTGCGATGCACCACCACCTGAACGCCGCGTCCAAACTTATCCTGGCGCAGCAGCTCGCCCGTGTCGCGTGTCACCCAGAACATGTTCGATTCGAACAGATCCAAGGAGACGGGGTGACGCAGTTGGTCACCCTTAACGATAGCCTTGCGTCGCGAGCCGTCGGCTCGCATCGATTCGATGGCATTGAGCTTGGTATCCACCCAGTAGATGATGTGATCCTGCGCATAATCAATGGTTAGGCCAGCGGGATGACGAATTTGTTCGGTAATTAGCGGACGTCGCTTCGAGCCATCCATCCAGGAGACTTCGATCTTGGGCGCAGAACCAGCGTCGGCCCAATAGATGCGTCCCAGCTGTGGATTGACTGCTATAGAGGTCGGCACCTCCAAACCGGCATTTACAATCGATCTGCGATAGCGTCCATCCGTTTTGGCCACCATAACGCGTCCACGCGGCTTCGAACCAGTGCGATCCACCTCCGTCCAGTAGAGATTCGAGGCGAGCCAATCAACAGAGACGGCCGTCGGCTTCGAGCCACCCTTCATGTTGAGGTCCTGAGCGTAACCGATCTTTGCCTGGCCATCAACCGCATTAACCATGTAGGATCGCTTGATTGTCTTATCGTAGCTATCCGCCCAGAACACAATCTGCTGCTGTGCATCATAGTCGAGGGCCTCGATCCGTTTCTCTGCCGCAATCACATCGAACTCCTCCCTCTTTTGCAGATCCAAGCCGCGTATCTCGGGCCCATTGGCAAACACCAAAATGACATCCTCTTTTTCGGCCTTGCAGACGCCACTGCTGCCATCGGATAGATGGAAACCGTCGCGGCAACTGCACGAATATGTTCCATTCATGTTGTGGCACTGATGCGAACATGTGTGCTGCCTTGTTGCACACTCATCGACATCGGCGCACCGCTTCTTGTTGTCCGGTGCAATGATGTAGCCGGGATAACAGGTGCATATGTAGCCACCATCGGTAAGATTGTGACAATGATGCTGGCAACCGCCGCGATTCTGTTCGGAGCAGCTGCTCGTATGATGGCAGCCAAGCTCATCGCTGGCATCGCCGCAATCATCGGAGAAGTCACAGACCTGGGCACGTTCGATGCAATGTTTGTTGGCGCACTGATATTGGGTATAGAGATCGCAGGGCTTCTGTTTGCTGGCACAGAGGGTCATGTTGTTCTCGTCGCTGCCATCGCCGCAGTTGTCGATGCCATCGCAGATTTGATAGCGGGCAACGCAACGATGATTGGCGCACTGGAAGCGACGCAGAGTATCGCAATTGAAATCGCTACAGACTTTCGGATCCTCGTCGCTGCCATCGCCGCAGTCATCGGTGCCGTCGCACAGATCCGTTAGCGAGACGCACAGATTGTTGGTGCACTGGAATCGTGATTCCGGACAGAAACGGCCACCAGGGAAACGGGGCGGACAGCCAACCTCATCGGACATATCGCGACAATCGCGATCGCCATCGCAACGGAAATAGCTGGCGATGCAATGGCCGGAGGCGCATTGGAATGTACCATTCTTGCACTGATATCCCTCGCAGTTCATCTCATCCGAGTTGTCGCCGCAGTCATCCTCGTGATCACATTGCCAGCGGGACGAGATGCATTTGCCGTTGCCGCATCTAAACTCCGATTCGGAGCACTCCCGATAGCGACCCTTGCAGATCGCATCGTTCTCATCGCTGGCATCCCCACAATCATCCGCAAAGTCGCACATCCACTGCCTGCGAATCGTGTCAAGAAATTTGGGAATACGTTAGTTAAATATAATCTTCAATTCGCTTTTGCCAGCTATATTATTTAGTGGAATCATATTTACTTTGGTATGCATCGATTGTTGCCACACTTGAAGTCCGTCTCTGCGGAGCATTTGGGGCAATTGTCCGGCAACTCGTCACTGTTGTCCCGGCAATCGTCCTTGCCATCGCAGAACAGCCACTTTGGTATGCAGCGATAGTTCGATTGGCCCGGACACCGCTGCCAGCCGGTGGTGCAGTTCCTCTGACGGCACATGTAAGCCGGCTCATCGGAATCGTCGCCGCAGTCATTGTCAAAGTCGCACATCCACAGCTGCGGAATGCAGCGTCCATTTTTGCAGGAGAACTCCGTGTCCGGGTCACAGCTGCGTTTGTCTACACGGCCACAATGTTACGGATTAGTTTACATTTTTATATTATTAAATTTATATTTTTTTTTTTTATTTGTGGACTGTTTGAATCATTCATACAAATATAAAATGTAAATTCCAAGGAATTCTAAATTCGAAACTTGGTTTTTCTTTTATATGATAAAAAAAAAATGTTTTTGCTAAAATGTGGAGAGGTGGAATCGGTACTTACGGCAGACAAGGGGATCCTCATCGCTGCCATCCTTGCAATCGGCATCGCCATCACAGCGCCAGCTGTCGAGGATGCAGCGTCCACTCGTCTTGCACTTGAAGTCGGACAGGGGACAGGGCAGTTCGCAGTTCTGCTCATCGCTGCCATCGCCGCAGTCATCGACCCCATCACAGATCGTGGCGGATGGGGTGCAGTTGGTGTTCTTGCATTGGAAGGTGCCGGCGCGACAGTGGCGAGGTGTACAGGTGCTCGGCTCATCGGAGCCATCCTTGCAGTCCTTCTCGCCGTCACATTTCCAGAACCAGGGTATGCACTTCTCATCGCTGCCGCCGCACAAGTGCTGCCCGGCCGTACAGTTGGCTATGCACGTCTTGGAGTCGCGCGCCAAATAGAACTGATTGGGACAGACGCACTTGAAGATCGGTGCACCCTCCTCAATGTAGCCCTCGATGTTCAGATAGGTGGACTCCGGCGGCGGCGCAATCAGGCACAGATGCGAACAACCGCCGTTATTCGTTCCGCACGGATTCGTGTATGGCAATTGCCGTAGCGGATGATTAATGTGCAGATCATAGGGACGATGTGTTGTATTACGGAGCACCGTATAATTGGCCCCATGGAACTTATTGGCGCGCACAATTGCCTTCAGATTCCAATCGCTCCAGTAGATGAAGTCATCGAACAGGCTCAGGGCAAACACATGCGGCACACTGTTGCCCGATAGGACAATGTGACGATGACGTCCCTCCAGATCCGTGTACGCAATGTAATCCAAATGCGCATCGGCCCAATAAATGCGATCCGTAAAATAGTCAATGGACAGTGCATTTGGCCACGCGATCCCATCATTCCAGTTAAGAATGCGCGTAAAATTCGAGCCATCCATGCCCATCTTGGCGATGTAGGCCTGCAGATGCCAGGACGTGAAGTACAGGTAACCGATGCCCGGATGCACAACAATCGCACGGGGATCAACGACACCACTGCGCAGAGTTTTGCGCTTGGTGCCATCCAATTCGGAGACATCCAGATTCTTGGAGTGCCTGTCCAGCCAGTAGAGTTTGCGACCGACCCAATCAATTGCGATGCCCTCCAAGCCATGCGAATCATGCCGGATGACCGCTTCGCGTTCCGTTGGTAGATCAACGCTGGCATCCGAATATTTGGCACGGAATATCGTCTTGGCGGTCACATCACAGAAATACATATACTGCTCCTTGATATCAAAGTCGAGCGCGACCACATTCATCAGATCCTGATGCATCAGATTATATTGATGCCCATCGACGGACATGTTACGCACATAGTACTTGTTGGTGAAGATCAGCCACGGCGGAATGCTATCCTTCCGCTTGCAGGTATGCTCATCGTTCTGGCGCTCATAGTAGGTCTCGTCGCACTTGCAATAGAAGCTGCCCGGCGTATTCGAGCAGTGCTGCGAACAGGCACCCGGCTGTTCCAAGCATTCATCCACATCTGCGCATGCTTTGCCATCAGCCAAGAGCCTGGGCGAGAGAGAGACAGAGAGAAAGAGAATGAGATAACAATTGGAAACTGGGAAAATAGTACGTGGAGCCTTAGACTGCGTTTTCCTCTTTCAGTGTCAAAAGTAACTTTTTAAGTCAATCAGTCAGTCAATCAGTTTCTCAATCAGTTCGTCTATTAGTTTGTTAATCAGTTCGTTACCCAGTTTGTCAATCAGTTCGTCAATTAGTTGCTCAATCACTTCCTCAATCAGTCAGTCAATCAGTTCGTCAATCATTTCCTCAATCAGGCAGTCAATTAGTTCGTCAATCAGTTACTCAATCAGTTCGTCAATCAGTTCGTCTATTAGTTTGTTAATCAGTTCGTCAATCAGTTGCCAAATTAGTTAGTTAATCATTTCCTCAATCAGTCAGTCAATCAGTTCGTCAATAATTTTTCACTTACTTGTAGCCCTCGTTGCAGTCACAGTAGTAGCCAGTTAGGGTATCGACGCACTTATGGCCACATTGATTGATCTCGACCTTGGCGCACTCGTCCACATTGCAGTGGGCGGGTTCATCGGATTCGTCGGTGCAGTCGGCCACTTTGTTGCAGACGAGACTGTAATCGATGCACTGGCCATTGGTGCACGCGAATTGTCCGTGGGCACAGGTGACATTCTCCTTCTTGCAGTTTACCTCGTCGGAATGGTCGCCGCAGTCGTCTTCGCCATCGCATCGATACTGATTGCGGATGCACTTGAAGTTCTGGCAGGTGAACTCCAATGGGGAGCACGTCTTGTATTTGGAATTGCAGAACTTGCCCTCATCGGTGCCATCACCGCAATCATTGTCATGATCACAAATCCAGCCCTGATCCGAGATTCGAGATTTGTTTTTGTAAACTTCTTTCATTGTTTGAGAATTGTAGAACTTACCTTGTTGATGCAGCGACCGTTGCCGCAGGTGAACATATCCTCACCGCATGGCTGTTGGGTGGCGCAATTGTGGAGCGTTGTATTCTCATCGGCGCCATCAACACAATCGGGATCTCCATCGCATATCCATTTCTTGGGTATGCACTGGGCCCGCTGCCACGACTTGTTCTCCACGCAGGTGAACTCCGTCTCCTCGTCACATTTGCGATCGTCTGTGCGAATCAATCAAAGAATAAATCGATTTAAATCGATATCGATTAAGACTTAACTATACTAAAATACTCACTGCACTGATGACGATTATCCTCGTCACTGTTGTCCAGGCAATCGTTGTCGCCATCACAGATGTAGATCCGTGGAATGCAATTCCCATTGTCGCAGGTGAACAGATCGCCAAAGCAGGTGCGGCCCTCGGATTTACAGTAATCTGGCGGCTCGTCGGCACCATCGCCGCAATCGTCGTCGCCATCGCAATACCAGGTGGCCGGAATACAGCGATGATTCGGGCAGCGGAAACTATTTGTTGGACACGTCCGTTGGCCACAGTGCAGCGGATCCTCATCCGAGTTGTCGCCGCAATCGTTGTCTCCATCGCACAGCCAATAGGGTTCCACGCAGATGTTCGTCTTTTCGCACTTGAGATGATTGGCCGGACAAGTGGTGTTCATGGGGCATCTTTCGTGCGTTTCATCCGATGTTGCATTATCCTTGCAATCGTTGACACCGTTGCAGACCTGCGCCTGCGGAATACAGCGTCCATTCGCGCAAGTGAACTCCCCATCGACACAGGGCGGATAGCTGCAGTTGAGCTCATCGGAGCCATCCTTGCAATCGTTCTCGTGATCGCATTTCCACGACTTGAAGATGCAGCGACCGTTATTGCACCGGAACTCATTTGGCGAGCACGAATGATAGGCGCAATAGTTGAGATCCTCATCGGAATTATCGCCGCAATCGTCGTCACCATCGCAGGACCACATCCGTGAGATGCACTTGCCATTCTGGCAATAGAACTTGCTCGACTCGCACGTATTGTTACGGGGCGCACACATCCGACCCTCGTTGACCACCTTGGAGTTCTCATCGCATTTGCATTCGGCTTTGCCGTTCGGCGCCGGATGACAGCTTTGCGCACAGCCACCGTTATTAATCCGACACGGATTCACATTGCACTTCTGCCGATCCGCACTAAAGATGCGTATGTCGCGGGGCGAGTCCTCCAATCGCTTAACCATCTCCACCATATTGGCACCGGTATGCTTCTCGGCCCGATAGACGCCACGCAGCTGAACATCCGTCCAGTAGATGTAGTTGCGGAAGACGGTGATCGCAAACGGATAAATGGTAGCCGCCACAAGCAGCTCCCGATTCCGACCATCCAAGTCGGCACGTTCGATTTTCTCGCGCACCGCATCCGTCCAGTAGAGCTTGCGTTCATCATAGTCAATGGCCAGGCCACTGGGCTGTGACAGCTCCTTGTCGACAATGGCCCGCTTCAGCGAGCCAGCCATCGTTGTGCGAAAGATCTTGCCGGATGTACCGAAGCGACCCCAGTCCGTAAAGAACAATGTTCCATTGCATGGATCGAGGACAATGGCACGTGGTCGTTCGACCCGTGCAATCATCACCAGTTCGGTGCCAACCAGATTCATTGCATAGATCGAGTTATTCGAGCTATCCGTCCAATAGATCTTGTTCTGTGTCCAGTCGTACGCAATGCCCTCCGGGTTGATGCCCTTGTTGAGCACCACGGTGATATCGCTGTGGCTTGGCTTATTCGCCTGCGTGTACGCAATCTTTGCCCATGGCCGGATCTGGGTGTACAGCATCCGATTGCCGGCAAAGTCGAAATCAACGCCGACCACATTGGTCAGATTTGAGAGTGGCGTAAATGGCACCTCCGTCGAGTGCGGATCCAAGTTAACCGCTCGAATCTCCGTTCTGGTGGCAAACACCAAATACTCGTTGACCGTCTCACATGAGTGATTGTCGGCACCCAGTTTTCCCGTGGCGCAATCGCAACGATAGTTTTTCGTCGTTGAGGCTTCGGGTGGAAAACTGAAGCAGAGCTGATCGCAACCGCCGTTGCCCAGTTGGGCGCACGGATTATTATCATCGGCTGGCTGATTGTTGATGTCATAGATGGCGATGTCGCGCAACTTTTCCAGATTGGTGCGCACTCGAGTCACCTCGGTATCGTTGCCAAACAGCTTGGATGCCCTGAAAACCGTCATCAGATTGCGATCCACCCAGTAAACATCGTTCAGGAATATGGCAATGCCCATCGGATTGGGTAGATCGCGTCGGATCACCTTGCGATTGACGCCATTATACGAGATCTTCTGTATGGTGTCCAGCTTGGAGTCAACCCAAAACACATCGTGCGTCTGCATATCGATGGTTAGATCACGGGGCAACGATATGCCAGATGTGACCAACGGCTGCCATTTGCTGCCATCGAGCATAGCTTTGCCAATGCGCGGATGCTGACCGTAGTCGATCCAGTAGAGGAGTCGCTTGATCGGATTGACGGCCAACTCACGCGGCGCATCGTTGGTCGTCTTGACGAGCACCTTCCGATTGCTGCCATCCAGCCAACAGACCTCCACATAGTTCTCATGCGGATAGACGTTCGTGAAATACATGTTGCCGGCCACCCAGTCAATGGTCAAACCCCTTATGCCATTACTACCGATGCCATCCTTGACCACATGCTGTATATCGGTGCCATTGGGTCGCGAACGGAAGATGCCGTTCCAGTAGCCGCGATTGAATTCCGCCCAATAGATCCACTGATCGCGGAACATAACGTCCACATGGAGTATATGATGACCCGATCCGCTGACGGGTACCATTGCCTCGGAGCTATCGGTTAGACTATAGCCGCGTATCATGTCCAGTTGGGAGACAACGGCAAATGTCTTGTATGCCACACAATTGATCTCGTTCTCCTTGCGGTAGCCAATGCCGCAGGCGCATGTTCGCGTTGCACCAGCTCCCGGTATGCAGAGCTGCTTGCAGCCGCCGTTGCCCGTCTGGCAGGGATGCTGCATGAGTGCCCGCTTCTTGTAGATCATCATGCTGCGCAAATCGGGCTCGTTGTCCACAATTGTCTTCGGATTATCGCCACGTGGCAAATCGACGCGCACAATTTTCTCGTACACCGGATCCAGGTAGTAGAGGCGATGGTCAAGGACACCCAGGCTGCGTGGACGCGATATGGCCTGATCCTCGTTGAGAATGATCGTGTGATCCTCACCGTTGTAGTCCATCGAACAGATCGATGCCGAGTGGCTGGTGCTGTAGTAGATCATCTTCTTCTCAATGTCGAGCGCAATGCTCTCCGGATGTTTGAGATCCTTGCGCAATACACGCGCATCCTGTCCATTCATGTCGACCCGGGCAATTTTCACCGGCACCTCAAGCACACCCTCATCGATCCAGAACAGCTTACCCTCGCTGGGGTCGAGCACCAGTTGCTTGGGCTTGGACACGGAATTCTCGCTGCCATCGTTAGCCAGGACGACAGTCCGATACTTCTGTTTGCCATCGACACGGACAGCCTCAATGTTGCTGGCCACCCGGTTGCCAATGTACAGATTACGGCCAAGCCAATCGAATGCGATCGTGTACGGTGCACCCACAATGCCCGTATCCAAGTCGAGGAATAGGGTTTTATTGCCGCCGCCATATGGTGTTGTGAAGATGGTGCAATTCTCGTCATCGTCCTCGCGTCCCTGCACCCAATACAATGTCTCACCCTTCCGGTCAAAGTCGAGCCCAGTGCTGCTCTCAATGCCAATAACGGGCGCCAAGGCACCGGCCCTGGCATCGCCGCCATTCAGCGGTAGGTCAACAATTTGGGTACCCTTGACAACCATCAAATAGGGATTCTCCTCCTCGATACAGCGACCCTCGCTGAGCAATCGATGGCCGGGCTTGCATTTGCAGGTGTAGCCCTCGCTGGCACTCGGACTGAGCAGGCACAGATGCTGGCAACGGGCTTGGGCACACGGATTCGGATACATCGGTTGCAGCGAGGCATGATGCACGTGTATCGACAGCGGCTGGCTAATTAGATGGGAGACAACGGTTTGATTCTTGCCACGGAACTTATTGGCAGACAGGACACGGTTCAGCTGACGATCCGTCCAATACAGTGTGTCCTCGAACAGGGACAGCGAGTGTGGATGCAATAGATAGTGACTGCTGGCTAGCACCTGTTGACGCCCCGTTCCGTTGTAGTAGCAAAAGTCAATAAAGTCCAGCTTGGAGTCGGCAAAGTAGACGCGCTTCGTCGCAATATCCAATGTGAGACCATTGGGCCAGTAGATCTTCGTATTGATGATTGTCTTGCGCATGGTGCCATCCATGCCGATCCTTTCGACGCGCGGATTCTCGCCCCAGTCTGTCCAGAATATGAAACGCGCCTCGGGACTGGGATCAATGCACATGCCACGTGGCTGTGTTATATTCTCGCGGACGAGCACCAATCGATTGGATCCGTTCTCGGCGGACACCTCAATCGTGTTCAGCTTGCTGTCCAGCCAGTAAAGATTCTTGGCAATCCAATCGTAGGCGAGTCCCTCGACCAGATCGAGGCCGGTATTGATAATCTCCTGTGGTTCCATGCCATGATCGAGACGCGATATCTTCTTCAGTTTCATGTCGCTCCAGAAAATGGTGCCCGTGTGCATATTCGATGCGGTCGCCACCACATTCTCGACAATGATGGGCACACGCTCCAGTCCCTGCTCCTTCAGATCAGCGACCAGTATCGAATGCCTGTTTGAGATGATCAGGAAGGCAGCCGTATGATTGACAGCTCTGCACGTATGCTTATTGGGGCCGAGGACATAGCCAGGAGTGCAGGAACAGAAATAGGAACCTTTTGTGTTTGTGCATTCCTGCGAACAGAGACCGGGTGGATCGCATTCATTGGTATCGACGCAAGTGAAACCATCTGAGCCAATCTCTGAGCCCGGTGGACAAACACACAGGGCACCGACAGGCGTCTTCTGGCAGAAACTGGAGCACTGACCCGTCTGATGATCGCACTCGGCCAGATCACAGCCCTCACCCTCATCGGCACCATTGGGACAGTCGAGGGTGTCGTCACAAACAGAGGTTATGTTCACGCAACGTTCGGCAACGCCCGGACACTGCCACTGGCCGTGTGGACACTTGAAGGGTGGCGGGACACAGGCATGCTCGGTGCCCTCGTCAGAGTTGTCACCACAATCGTCCTTGCCATCGCAGATGTACGCTTTGAACACACAGTTTGTGTTGTTGCACTTGAAGAAGTTCTGGGCACAGGTGATCTGGCCGCAATCTTCCTCGTCCGAGTGATCCGAACAGTCATTGGAGCCATCACAGTGCCAAGCGATCGGTATACAGAAACCCGTTGATTTGCATCGGAAATGCTTCTCCAAATTACACTGATTGGGTCCCATCGAGGGACAGCCCAGCTCATCGCTGCCATCGTTGCAATCCGGAATTCCGTCACATTTGTAGGACTCTTCGACGCACTGCCGCAGATCGGCGCACTTGAACTGATTGGCCAAGCAACTAATCGGTGGACAGTCCTTCTCGTCCTGCCTATCGAAGCAATCGTCGTCGCCGTCGCACACCCAACTCTGCGGTATACAATGCCCCGTCCGGGGGCACGTGAACTGGAAATAGGCACAGGTCTTTTCCGCACAGAAGTCACCCTCATCGCTGCTGTCGCCGCAATCATTCTCGCTGTCGCACTTCCACATGCTGGGAATGCAACGACCGTTCGCACAGGCGAACTGCGATGTTGCACATGTCACATTGCCGCAGTCCACCTCATCCGAGTTGTCGCCGCAATCGTTTTCCTGATCGCACCGGAAGTTCAGAGGAATGCATCGACCCGATTTGCATTGGAACTCATTCGAGCCGCAGGTCGGTTCTATCAAAGTTAAAAAAAAACAAGGAAAAGGAAAAGATCAATTTAAATACATCTGTTATATTTATAAACATATATTTATACATATGTATTTAAAACTCCTGACGGTACCAGGATCAGAATCGATTGAAAAGGTGACACTTACTTGTGCAGTTTTGCTCCTCATCGCTGTTATCGAGACAGTCATCGTCGCCGTCACAAACCCAGGACTTGGGTATGCAACGCTGATTGTTGCAGGTAAAGTCCCATAAATTGGGGCAGGGCTGGACGGGTGGCTCGGCGCTGGGATCGGGAATGCAACTGATCTGATCCTCGGCCAATCGTTCGCCATACGGACAGGAGCAACGCGATTGCAAACGGTTCGCAGTTCCGGTAGTTGTTGGTGTCGTCGTCACTTCGCTGGCATTCTGTGTGATGGGTATGGCAAAGCATATCTTCTGACAGCCCCCATTGTATAGGTGGCATGGCTGTGTTTCGGCAATCCGTTGCACATCCCGACTGTACACTTTGACACCGTACAAACGATTCGTTTGCGGTTCGCGCACCATCATCTCCTCCTGTTCGCCGGTTAGCTTGTGCAGCCGAATGATGGCATCGAGTCGCCAGTCGGTGATGTACATCCAATCGTTGTGTATCACAATGGAGAACGGATGCCGGACGAGGCGAGAGTTGACCGTCTTGATGTCCGTGCCATCCAAATTGGCATGCTGGACATGATCCAACAGGGCATCGCACCAGTAGACACGATCCTCCTTGAAGTCGATGGAGAGACCATTGGGCCAGCCAAGTGTCACGTTGCGGAATACCAGGAGCCCAGTGCCGTCGGTATTCGCACGCGTTATATTCGCGGGACGATCCCATTCGGAGAAGAATATATATCCACGATTTGGATGGACAACGATGGCGCGCGGACGCTTCAAGTTCTTGAGCAATGTGCGACGATGGGTGACATTGCGGGTGGAGAGCACATTCAAGGTGCCCTTGCGTGAGTCGATGTAGTACAGATTCTTCGATGCCCAATCGACGGCGAGCCCCTCAACGCCTTCGTTCTGTGAGGCGAGAACGATTTCGCGACCGGTACCGTTGCGATGCACCCGATAGATGACATCCTGCAGCACATCAGAGTAGTAAATGAACTCATCGCGTGCATCAAAGTCGAGGCCAACAAAGCGGGCGCGTCGCGAGACAACGGGCAGGATCGCATCACTGAAACCCTCAATGACCGGTTCGAGAACCTTGCCCTTGATGAAACGCTGCTGCGAATACATGAGAAACTCCCGCACCAGTTTACAGTTCTTCAGATCCGTCTGCAACTGGTAGCCGGTGTGGCAGGCGCAACGGAACCCAAGTCCCGTCGGTGCTCCCTTAACGGCCGTCACAATACACATATGATTGCAGCCGCCGTTGTTGCTGCCGCAAGGATTTGAGACATGGGGCTGACTGAGCGCATGGACCGCTATAATGCCCTTCGGTTCGCGTATATCCTTGGCCTTGTAGGTCACCTGAATGGAGCTGGGACCCTCGTACTTGTCAACGGACATAATGCCCCGCTTGGTATCGTCAGTCCAATAGATTCGATTCTCGAACAGGGCCAGACGAGATGGACTCGGCACCTGCTGTCCACGCAGTACCATCACTCGCTGTCCGCCCTCATAGTCAACCGACTCGATATAGTCCAGCAGGGAGTCACACCAGAAGACGCGCTTGCCAATAATGTCCACAGTGACGCCGCTCGCCTTGTAGGCCGCCTCCGAAACAATGGAACGGGCATGGGTGCCATCCATGTGGGCGCGCAGCACTTGACCCCCATCGGCGACAAACATTAAGCCTGCGGTCGGATCCAGTGCCAAATCAGCGGGACTAGTCAGATTCGAGCCAAGGACAACGGCGTGCCAGTGTCCGCTCAGCTCAAATACATCAATTTTCTGACCCACCAAATCGGCCACATAAATCTTATCACCCACCCAATCGACGGCCAACGCAACCGGTGCCCAAGTGCCGGGCAGAGTTTGATCCAATGGCGTCACAGGGCTGTTTAGCACATCCAATGGCAGCGATTGCACCTTCCGTGTCTTAATGTCCGACCAGTAGAGCGTATTCCTTGCATAATGGAAGGCAACGCCAGCGGCAGCGGTGGCATTTGCCAGCACCTTGGGATCGCTGTCGTGGGCAAACATCCGCATGACGGCCCGATCATGGGCGAATATCAGCTGCAGATTGTTGGCATCCGGCGCAATGCATTTGGAATCGTTGATTAGCGTATAGCCCTGGGCGCACTGGCATGTGTAGCTGCCGGGCGTATTTGTGCACAGCTGATCACAGTGGCCCCACTCGGCGCACTCATCCAGATCGATGCAGGTGCGATTGTCCGGCGCCAGACTCTGCCCGGGTCGACAATAGCACACGCCCCCAGTCAGCGAGGGACCGCATTTGAATTCACAGCTCAGCGCCGGACACGAGGCGATGGCTGCCAAAAACATAAATCATTAAAAAGTTAAAAAAAAAGTAATCTTACGTAATTATAAAAAATACTTTAAAATAAAAAAATATTCTGTCTTCTCTCTGAATACAATGCGTATCAATAATTCTTTTTAATTTATTATTTTTTTTTTGTGAATTTTTTATTTTTACTAAAATAAACTCAGGACATAAAAATTGTGATTTTTCTCTAATTTTATATTTTTGCTTAAGAGTTGCTTAGTAAATCTTTAAAGCAAGTAGTTTAAATAAATAAAAGAATAATTTAATTATGAATTATTTGGTAAAACTTTAAATTATTTCGATACTTGATGTTTTGGTGAATTACATATTAAATCAGTTTAGAATTTAAATTGAAATAAATTTAAAAAAAAAATTACGTTTGCTTTGATTTTATTTTCAAATATGAATTTTATTATTTTATTTAAATTAATAGTAAATGAAAATATGCTAAAAAAAAAAAAAACAAAATCAAGTGACAATTAATATTGATCTTTTTCTTTAATTTAAGTTTCAAATCAAAGAAATAAATTAAAATATATATAAAAATATGTATTTCCTTCAATATGCGTTTAAATTAAATTTGCAATTGTTATTTAAGAGCACTTTGATGATTTTTTTGCTAACTTAATGTATTGAAATATTATGAAATATATGAAAAAAAAACGTTCCTTTAAAGAGCTTAAACTCTTTTTTAGTTAAGTTAACATTTTGTAGTAATTTAATTAATTGAAATCAAATTGCTGTTCTTTATTCAATAGGGATTGGATGGAATATGGTGTATGAATGATGAAGGATGAAGAATGATAGAAGGGATGATTGAATGGATAATACTTACAACATGCCGTCTCCTCGTCGCTGCCATCCTCACAATCGCGCTTGCCGTCGCACAGTTGTGATTTGAGGATGCACTTGGGTGCACCATTGACGCCGCCACGTGGGCAGAGGAACTTGTTGTCGGGACAGGCGATGGCCGTGCAGTTGGCCTCGTCGCTCTCATCGGCGCAGTCGTGGTACCCGTCGCAGTGGAAATTGTACGGGATGCAGAGCGCATTCGTGCAGCGGAACTGCGCATGATGGCAGGGGGGGAAATCTGCAATGGATGTGGAAGCGGCAAGTAGAGATGGTTGATAGTAGATGTGGCATGTTAGGCCATCTATTGCTTTAACAATTGTCTCAATTGTGTACTCACTGCAGCCCTGCTCGTCCGAGTTGTCGCCACAGTCGTTGCGATGGTTGCACTTCAGTGACGCATCAATGCATTTGTGTCCGTTGGCGCAACGGAATTGATCCAGGTGGCAGGCGGCACCATTGCAGCCGTCCTCGTCGCGACCGGTGCGACAGTCCAGATAGCCATCGCATCGCTTCTCCTTAGGCACACACGGTCCAGTCAACCGGCCCTCAGTCGGAGCTGCACCATTCGCCGCATTGCAAAAGACGTCCGTGTGTTGGCATTTCCGATAATCTTTCAAAAAACACACACAAAAAACACAAAAGATTAGTTCTTTCCATCAAATTAAAGAGATAAAAAGCAAGAACACAGCAGGATGCAGGATGCAGGACGATAGCGAAAGCGGACTTTCAATTTAATTACTCTGCACAATAACAATAAAGACACAAAAGTTCCCTGCAATTAGTAAAAGGAAATTAAATCAAATGGTTCTCCGAAAGAAAACCCTTCTGCTTTATTCACTCTGGGCTAAATTGCAACTTTTTGAGACAAACATTTATAACATGTGTAAAAAATAAAATTTAAAATTGATTAATAGCTTCCAACTGGTTAAAAATTGCAAAATATGTGGAAAGACTAACCAAACTTGTGATTCGTCAGTCCTAAGATAGTCCTAAGATACATTGATCCTAAACGCATTTAAACAGAGCAACCAGTTCGCATTGAAACAGACCCTCGGAGAAGGCTATATCGAATCGGAAAATGATGCAGATCGAGAATATATATGCACGTCACATTTACACACAAATTGTATACATTTTGACCATGGTGTCTTCGGTTTTCGCTGCTAATAGTTGTCTTTGACTGGGTTAGTCTCCAGCTGTCACACAAATTAAGTATCTGTCTGTGCTGATTGCGTGGGTGGTCGGGTGGTTGGTTGGGTGGATGGGTGGTTGTGATTAGGTGATTGGATGGTGGTCGGTCCCTGTCTTTACAATTAATTATAGAGCAACTAGCCAATATGAAGCTCCAATTGGCACACACAGAGCGACATGCCCAGAGGTGAGATATGTATTGACGTTGATTGTTGTTATTGGGACCGGCATGGACTGTAGGACTTTGTTGTCAGGATAGAGTCTACCAAAGACAAATTAATCAAATTTACATTATGTCAACACGTTGCCAGTTGCCAGTTGCTAGAGATCTCTCCCACTTCAAAGGCAAACCTGCCGATTGAGCGTGTGACATGGTTGTTCCGGCGCCTTCAGGGCAATATTTCAGTACACAGCTCCAAGAAAATTTTCACACACAGCAGGTGGTTTGCAGTGGACCTAAAGCAACCCCCCATGATCCGGTGCGTCCGTTCAAAGCTGTTGTTCAAATATCCACACACACACACACACACACACACACAGAAACAAGAGTGTGTATTGACTGTGTGAATGTCGCCAGAGAGTAGACTGGAATCTCACCGCAGGGCTGCTGGCAAATTTAAAAATGAGTGCAAAATACATGCGCCCAACTATTGCTGGCAAAGACATTAAATTTTGATGCCAGACATTGGAGCACCAGTGCGTTGTCTAGTTGGCAACATCAAGTTAGAGCGACCCCTGTCAAAAGCATACACCCACACACCCACACACACACACACACACACTCACGCATACACTGAGAAATTAAGATAGAGATGAGCTCTTAATTGCAAAAGAACAAAAACAGTCAAAAACATTATTATGTGAGAGGAGTTCTTAAGAGCTTTGTTTTGGAAGTAATAAATTAAAAAAATATATATATATTTATGTTTATATATATATATATATATATATATATAAGAGTATAACTCGATATATGTCGTGAAGGAATTTGTTCCTTTCAATTTGTTCCTATTACGATTTACGTTTCATTGATTTACGTTTACATTTATATATTTCTTACCAAGCTACAACTTTGTTTAGATGAGTTATGCTTTGTATAGTTTGATTTCTACTCTGTTTTTTTCAGTGTATACATATGGAATACACTCTTGGGCACGCATGGCGTATACATAATGCATAGGACTATAGCAATGACGGGCGTGATAGTCCGTCTCGCTGGCACAGTTCGCTCTGCGTCTGTCCCGCTGTCGCCGACCGGCCTGCGCCTGCCCCCTAAGCGTCCACCCCCCCATCTCGCTCCCCATCCACCCTCGCTCGCATTGTGCACTTGAGTTGTATGTTGGCAGGCAAAGTGCTATAAATTATCGAGTAGTTGGTTGCAGCTCCGGGACAAGCAGAATGAGTTGAGTCGAGTCGAGCTGAGACAAGCTGAGGCGAGGCGGGGTGAGGCGGGGTGAGGCGGGGCGGGGCACAGAGTCCAGTCCATCAAGCTGGCTACAAGAAAGAGGTGGCCATTGCTCAGCGAAAGTTGTGAACTTTAAATGGCCAGAAATTAGAGCTGCTCGATTAAGACTCCCAGTTCGGGCTTAAAGCAATGTCTACAAAATGTGAAATGTGAAATGTGCTGGCTGCTGGGGTCACAGATTAAGCAGACTGCCGCCAGAGACACTAACTGTTAAATAGAGGAAGCGAAACAGTGCTAAACAGTGGAATAGATACAGATACTAAGTGAAGGAGAGAGATTTGATGATCTATGCCACTTTCAAGTTACTTTTGGCATAGGCATAATAAACTTTTCAAAGGTTTTTTACTGCCCCCGTCGATGTTGTGTTTCTGTTGTTTTTTTTCTTGATGTTTTTGCTGTTGGTGTTGTTGTTGTTGTTTTTGTTGTAGCTTAACATTAACGGCACACCGGGACAACCAAGTGTAGCAGAGCAAACTTAATTAGTGCAAGTTAAACAAGCCAAGTTGTATAAATATTCCCGGGCCAGTGTGTGTGTGTGTGTGTGTGTGTGTGTGTGTGTGTGCTTGTGTGGGTGAGTACAGGTAGCCAGGACTCTTGTCACTACTTCCTGCTCCCTATTCCCCCCCACATTAGCATATCCCCTTTGATAATGCGAGCACCTCGAGTCCAACTTCTCTGAGACGCCTCTAAGGCTCAGCCCAAGCACAACTTCCAAGGAGCTGCAGTTAGTCAGCATTTAATGTGGGCGAAGTTGCCCAACTGCTAACCGAAGATTAAATACTCTTGCAGACATTATGGAGATGATAAAGTTCATGCATTCTAATCAAGGACAAACAATTTCATTGCTTTCATCATTTCATTTTCAGACAACACAACTAAATTACTAATTACTTGTGCAATAAAAAACAAGAGAGAACGTTACAGTCGGGCGTAACCGACTGCGAAATACTCTGATATCATAAGTTGTGTGTAGCCGAGAATTACTGTCCAAGTTTGCCTTGCAGAAAGAGGTAGATATAAGATAGAAACCCTCCTTCGAAGTTTGGCAATTGTAGCACTTAAATTACGGAAGGGCGGGAGTAGGCGTGATTAAAACAAATTATAGAGAAGGTTCCCAATAATCTTCTTTCCAAGTTTGGTAACTATAGCTCTTAAATTGCGGGAGATATGGGCTTCTCGGAATTTTGGAAGCGAGAGTTGGCGTGGCCAAACAAAATTTTGGAGTTCGATCTTAGTAATATACCTTCCAAGTCTGGTAACTATAGCTCTTGAATAACGAAAGCTTTTCGAGGTCTTGTGGGCGGGAATGTTCCCAGAATTTTGAAGGGTGTTACTAGTAATAATACCTTTCAGATCAAGATATAGACATTTAAAAGTTTAAGGGGCGGGCTGCTGGGTTCGTCAAAGGTAGGCGTGGCATGTGCCGACCATTAAAGGACATCGCCAACAAGCAACCAACCAAAATTGGTGACTGTAGCCATAAAATTGTGGGAGATTTGTGGCTTTATCGATTTGCGAGTATCGATTTTTATCGATTTACTAGCTCCCTAGTGTAGGTAGCAGTCCAATTTTAACACTTTATCTATTCAGAGCACTTTCAAGTCCCTTTCTTTAAGGGTCTCGAAAAAAGTTGAAAGAATTACCGAAGGTTGCAAAAGTTACCGAAGGTTGCAAAAGTTACCGAGGGTTGAAAAAGCTTTCTAGTTTTTTAAGGCATTTTTTTTTTTAAATTCAAGTCGATTTTTATTTTAAGAGTGTGGAGTGAAAATGGCGTAGAATTTTGTTTGTTACTGTTTTTGTCACTCAGTTTGTTTCCACTTAAAGATTGGAAATTGAATGCTTGAGCAGCTTTCTGTGTTTGTTGATCCACCATTGGAGCTGTGGAACCACAATTTGCTGCTGCTGCAACTGGGAATTTGGGCGTTGGGAGTTTGGCCGGCCATTGACAAGATTAACGCGCACAATTTGTTGCAAATTCGTTGGCGCTGCTGTTGCATTACATTAAAAACAAATCATAATGACAAACGAGTGGGTGGCAAGCTTGGGTGGCTTTGGTGGCAGCACTTGGCTGCAACTTTTGCGTAAGGTCATAAAAATGTTGAATGTTTAACTGGTGGACTGGTGGACGGAGCGACTGTGCGACTGCTGGCTCCTTGCTGCCTTGGGACTCTGTTGAGTTGCTCCAGACCCAACGCTGCTGCTACATTTTTCACATTTTACAGTTCGCACAAAAGTTTGACGCAAAACTTTAACGGGCTGCGAGGGTGCATTGTTGTTGCCACTTTTATAAACACAACGGCGAGCGGACAGCGTCGAGTTTTGAAGTGAACAATGCTCTGGCTTTTGCCTCACTTCTCTCACAAAACGCATACACTGAAAAAAAAAAAACAAACCAAAAACCAGTCCAGAGTTATGTACCCAAAATCGTACCAAATTCATATTCAAAACGGCTGCGTTATAAAAACTTGTTAAATTGTAAATAATTCAAGTTTCCAAATCAATCCGAATATAAACCTAAAAACAGTTTGAATCGTCAATTTCACAGTTATAATATTAAGAAACCGAATACTATATATATATATATACATATATATATATTTAAGAATTCTGCAAATGATTTATGTGACATTTGCTAAGGCATATTTAAAAATAGACACTCAAAGTAAAAATTGTGGTTGGAATTCTCGACTAGCATTTCGAAGTGCGTTTTTCTCTGAGTGTACGCGTGGCATGCGACACTTTCTAATTGGTAAGTGGGCGTGCCCAAGGATAAGGGGCTGCTGTGCATTAACGTTTATTGCAGGCCAACGATTCGCAGTGCGAGTCTCGAGACTTTTATGCGTGTTTATATTGGAGCGCTGGCTTGGCTTGGCTTGGCTTGTGTAATTACGCGCGACAAGTTGTGGAAGCCACCCAACCAACCAACCAACCAAGCAACAACTCAACTCACTCCACCAACACCAACACCATCACCCACGTGTCCAGCGTCCAGTGTCTAGCGTGAGCCCGTAAGCCATAGTTTACAGCTTTTCTGCACGTCTAACTGGTCTGACAGCTGCAGTCAAATAAACGTCACTCGTTGCCAACTTCCTACGGGTTCAACGACAGTTTACGACAGTTTGGCGGTAACACGGGCAACCAGCAACGGGACACGGGCAACGGGTAACGGGCAACGGGACACGGGTAACGTTTAGTGAAAGTGTAGCGTTGGTGGCATAAGAGGAACTCGCTGGAGTCGTTGTACTCAGTCAGGTAATGGCCAACTGCAATCTTCTTGATCATTTCTGTTGCGCACTTTTTGGGATTATTTTACGCTCTTTTTACGCAGCTTACATTTGGCAACTCACTCATTAGTTGTCCCATCCAATCCCTCATCCTTACATCCTTTACATCCTTGTCTAGGTTTGCAATTAAAATTTGCACATGTCTGTTTACATCTTTCATATGCACAGCAAGAAATTGATCGTTCCTTGGATATATTTAATAAAGCTGCACTTTTCTAGGATTCAAATCAATAAGAAGCAACTGGGAGTTTCAAGTGTAGTTTCACTATCAATTCGTAATCCTCTTATTATTATTATTTTTTTTTTTTATCAATTTAAAGCACAAGCGTAATTCAATTTTGAATAATTCTTACTTTTTAATGAAATTATAAATTCAGTAAATCGAAGAATTTTATCATTTTTTTACCACTCGTTGTTGTTTTTTATCTAAATTTCCATCTAGATTCGAATTTCATTTTCCGAGCGTTTTTAATTTAAAGCAAAGCTTTTTACTGTGTATGCGTTTCACCTTAGGAGGCGGAAGAGGAGGAGAAACAGGAAGTGGAGAGAGGAGAGAGGAGAGAAGTGGGAAGTGGTATGCAAAGATGCTGAAGCACTTTGAGTTGTTAAACTGCTCTTCTTTATTGACACAGCATCGTCGAGTCGGCAAAGCACTTGCGTGTCGAGTAACTACTTAAGCCCCAAAAAATACCCCTCCAGTTGCCACCGCCAAGTCGCTAGGACGAGAGACATTGCTTTGGATGGTTTTGCATAAGGACATTTAATTAAACACTCATTGCTGTAACTCGGCAGCTGTTGACCTCCAACGAGGCAAGGTATTTTTTGCAGCTGTTGTTGTTAAACTATTAGTTTGCCGGCAGCTTAGGTTTTGCGGCGGTTGCCAGGGTTCAAGTGGCATCTCTGTTTAGCCTCTGGTGTGTGTGTGTGTGTGTGTGTGTGTGTGGCATGCAAAGCGGAGACGGTGAAAAGCTCTCATTAATTTGCAGGTGTGTGTGCCGAGAAGGCGAAACAAACAACTTAACGCGCACCTCAAGTAATTAAATAGTTGAAATAAGCTTGCTTTAATATTTATATGCCATAAATTAAACAAACAAAAGGCGCACGCAATCGAGACGCAGCTGGAAATGGAAATGACAATGACGATGAGGATGAGGATGACGATGTGGATGCAGACGACACCCGCCCATCAACACACGCACAGAAAGACAGAGAGAGAGAAAGAGACAGATTGAGGGCAGACAATTTGCTGAAGGGGAAGAGGGAAGTTCGGAGACGACGCGTTGACACGTACGCAAAATAAATTTGTTAAGAACGCAATAAGAGCCAACATTTTGTCACAATTTAAGCGCGATAAATTATTGTAAGAGCAAAGAGACATCCGCGATGATAGACAGAGACAGAGAGAGACACACAGAGAGAGACAGAGAGAGAGAGTGAGAGAGAGAGAGAGAGAGAGAGACAGAGAGAGACAGAGAGAGTGGGAAAGCGTGAATTTGCAAGTCTCACCGAAGATTAAATACCTTTAAGCACTAATAAATATAAATAAATAAATAAATATAAAAATAAATAAAAAAATAAATGAATAAATAAATAAGTAAATAAATGAAAAAAAACAAAAAAATAATTCTTTAAAATATTTTAAATAAATATCTATGTAAAAATTGGTAAACATATCTAGATAAAAAGGATTTATTTATTTATTGTCAAGTCTCGCCGAAAATTGAATACCTTTGAGCACTAATAAATATAAAAAAAAATTAAATAAATAATAAATTGTTTATGCTCTATGTAAAAATTGGTAAACATGACTAGACAAATAGGATTTACTTATTTATTTATTGTCATTTAAAATCAGTCGACTCCAAATATAAAATAATAAAATATTTGACTTAAATTAAATTTAACATAAAATTTAAATTGTAAATAAATAAAAAAAACGACTTAAATATTTATAAGATTTATAAGATTACTATTAAAAAGTTAATTTAATAACGCGAAATAAATAAACAAATTGAATTAAGCATAAAATTAAAATTATAAATAAATAAAAAAAAATACTAAAATACTTTATAAGATTTATGTTTTGTTTGTTAAAAAAAAATAAAAGTTCATTTAATAACGCAAAATAAATAAAGCACAAGATCAGATGACTTATTGGCGATAGTTTGTGATGAATAACATTGAAACTAGTCTGCTTGCGACGAATGTCGAAAATATGAGGCACGTTTTCATGGCAATGTGCCACAGATGGATGCTGCCCATCAGCCTCATCCTCCCTTTAGGGTATTCAAGGGAGAAAGCTGATAACAGGAAGAGTTTTGCTCGGTTCTTATTAAATTAAAATGAATTTGAAACTTGATCTTGCGCCAGCCAAATAGGGATGGGCTGCTTTCCAAACAAATTGCCCAGCTTGCAGCAGCAGCAGCAGCAGCAGCCAAAACAACAACAACAACAGAAACTAGAACAACAACAACAACAACAACTGGAACAGGAGCAGCAACAAGGAGCTTGAACTTAAGGACGCTGTCAGGCCCCGCTGCAGACAGGAGGACAGAAGGACTCGGCACATCGAGGACAAAGTTGTGCGCGTTTGTCTAGCGCCACTCAAAGCTTAAGCAAAGTTGTAAAGGCAACGGAGTACTTAGGAATTGGTCGCTCAAAGATATTCAAATATATAAATCTTAAATAACAAGCAATAAATGCAGCTGCCCTTTGCATCCACATCTCTCTCTCTCTCTCTTCCTCTCTCTTTCCCTCTCTCTCTTGTGTGGGGCAAAGTTTTAATCAAAATATGCCGCACACTGTTGGCCAGGCTCGAGTTTTGCTTTCCACTTTAAAGTTTCCGAGAGCCGCCGAGTGGCAAAAGGCACCACCCACAACCGATACGAGTCCCATTCCAGGCGCAACCCCTTCAAAATTGGAGCACACTTTCCAGCAAAATAAATTGATACACTTGCAATTAGTAATTGGATGCGCCTTTGATGTATTTTCCCAAGGAAAAACTTATCCGACTTTTCTGACCTTTGCCTAATGCCTCGATAATTGAAACGTTGACAAACTGATTTTTAGTTAACAGAGAAATTTTGGTTTACTTTGGTTTGTTGTGCTTTTCGGAGAAAAATTATAAATTTTGTGGCAGCAACGGTTAGCTTAATGGTGGAATGCTTCAATCGGTTGCTTTGTGTGGCTTGCTGTGTTGAGTATTCATCCGAAATGGCTACTTACAGATTCCCACAATTCCCCAATCTCTCAACTCAATTTTTTCACATACTCCTTTCCGCACTTGTGAGCTGCCCCTGGCGTATTAGCCCCTCTCTCTCCACCTCTCATAATCATGGCCAAAATGATTTTAGCTCTGCTCTGCGCACCTTTGGTTGCACACTCACTTTGCTTGGCTATTCCACATCCCAGGAGGGGTGGGGGCGTGGCTGGGGGAGGAGTGGGTATTCTGCGATTGCCAAATGCCAACAACCATCAAAATGTGGTCTGTCTGCGTGCGTATGTGTGTGTTTGTGTGACTGTGTGTGTGTGTGTGTGTGACTGTGTGTGTGTGTGAATTTGGCAAAATTTGCATAAATAAAATTGGTATAATAAAATGTAAACATTTTGCTAAGCAAATTGTTGGAGCACATACACCAGCCAGAACTGAACCAAACCAAACTGGGAATGAACTGAGAATTTAGTAAAAGGTGGTGGATGAGGATGTGGAGTTGGAGGTGGAGGTGGAGGAGCTGAAATTGAATGTACACGTAGTGGGTGTGGCAGACGATACACTGCAAAAAAAATAAACCACTCGTACACATTTGCCAAGTCAACAAATTTGCATTGAAATCAAGCGCAGATAAAATAACTTGTCAAGGATGAAAATGCACTTAGAAAAAAACCTATGTATGTCCAAGAAAATCAATGTTTTTGCCAACAAAAAAAAAGTATAAAACTCTAATTTCCGTGAAATTTAAATATCACAATTAAGGAAACTATTTCGTCTAAAAATAAATTCAATATCTAATTTTCGTGATCGGAATTTGAAAATCTTTCGGATTTTTAGAATGGAAGTCTTTAAAAATTAGAAAATAGGTAATTTAATTTCTTCAGGCATATGTTGATTTCTGAATAGTATCGATAAATCGATAGCATTTAATATTTCGCAAATATCTATTGAACGGTTTGCTGCAATCTGTGGCATCTACGAGTATTTTGTCATCTGTGGCATCACTTTTGTTTGTATACAAATGTGTAAATGTAATGTGTACTTACTGCACTGCGCCTCGTCTGACTTGTCCTGACAGTCCTCGATCATATCGCAGCGATAATGCGGTGGGATGCAGTACGTCTTATTGAAGACATATTGGCCGCAGTTCAGCTGGGGGGTCTCGCATTCGGGCGGAGCTGCAATCAAGGATGGATTCACATTGGTATCGATGTGTTTGCCAGGGATTGGCAGCAAAATGTGGGTCTATTGAGGGGGGATTGAGGGGCGGGGGGGAGTTACTTACGACACGACTGCATCTCATCCTCGCCATCGTCGCAGTCCTTCTGATAATTGCACACCCAATGCGATGTTATGCATTTACCGTTGTTGCAGCGAAACATTTCCGGTGGGCATGGCACATTCGATGCGGCTATCGAGCTGCTGCCAGCGCCCTCGCCAAGTCGCACGCCTGCAAAACAGAGAAATCCAGAGAGATGAGAAAGAGACACACACAGAGAGAGAGAGAGAGAGATAGACATGGATTGAGTGGCGCATCCTGGGAGCCGGACGCTTGTGTTAAATTAGCACTGCGTATGCGCTACTGCTGCTGCTGCTACAAATCACAAATCAAATTGCACCATCATCAGCAGTTGCAGTTGCAAGTTGCCAGAGAATTGTTGCCCCTTGATTTGTCACCTATTGATATGCCCCATTGCTGGCTTCTCCGGGCAGACGCCAAACGGCAAATGCAAACCAATTGACAAATATATTCATATTTATAATCACATTTCAAATTCCAATCATAAATTTCTCGCTTAGCTTATGCGCAGATTGGTGTCATTATATATGAAGTCAATATGATCCCCCCCCCCCCCCCCCTCCCCAGAGAAATACCTTTATTTAAATATGGTAACTCTTTAACGCTCTGTTGTGGATTTAATGCATCCTTTATTCAACGACTTTAGGCGCCTGCGGACTTTCTCATTGTGCACTATTCCGGAATAGCAACCACAACAACAACAACAACAACAAAAACAACAACTCCAAAAATACAAAAGACACAAAATCAAGCATTGAACGTAATAAAGCCCCTCTCCCCCTTCCTTCATCCCCAATCCTACAATTCACCCACTATTATTACAAAAGCTTTTCTATAGGCTGTTGTGCCAACTTTAAGCTTTGGGCCACAATAATAAACAACGGCTAGCAATGATGTTACTCAATAATGCAGAGATGCCTACACGACTGCCTGATACCCTGTAATGTAAAAGTTAGTTAGTTTTATGTGTGGCAACTTGGCAACTAAGTTTAAATTTACTGCTACGAAACTTATTTGCAGTGCTTCAAGTCATTTTGCAATTTTAAGGCCAAAATTGATTATTAAATATTATAAATAAATGATGTTTATATATATATATATATATGTATATATATATATATATATATACATATATGTGCAAAATGACAGAGTATAAAATGCACAATAAAAGTGAAATACATAATTAAAAAAGTTTTAGTTTAGATTTGGCTCGAATCGAGCAGTCGGTAATAAACATAAACATGAACTAAATCGAACAGACATATGCAGAAAATATATATGTATATATATATATATTTATATGTATATATGTATGTATATATGTATGTATATATGTATGTATTTTGTTAATGGGACGCTGGAGGCCAAGAACCTTGCAGTGACATTGTCACACTTGTTTTTGCCAAGGCTTCCACATTGCTGCTGTTATTATTATTATTATTATTATTATTATTATTATTATTATTATTATTATTATTATTATTATTATTATTATTATTATTATTATTATTATTATTATTATTATTATTATTATTATTATTATTATTATTATTATTATTATTATTTGTTATTGCAATTGCGAAAGGGATTCGAGCTGGTTTCGGTTCTGATTCTGGTTTTGTGGGAGACTCGTTCGCTTCGCTGCTTATTTTTCTGCTGCGTTCTCTTAAAATTAAAAATAAAAACCCAGAAATTGTAGCGGGCACCAGAGGTGGCACTGGTGGCAGAAGCGGGATGCTGATGCTGTTGCTGTCTATGCCGCAGACAGACAACATGTTTTCCTCGCATTAAAGTTGGCAAGTTTGTGGCTAAATCTCGGCTGCAACTTCTTTTAAGCACTTTGTGCCCGGGCTGCTGCCCAGGTCTCCTTGTTGCTGTTGTTGTTATTGTTGTTGTTGTTGTTGATGTTGTTGTTGATGTTGTTGTAACTGTTTGGGGAACGTGTCGCAGCGAAACAGCAAAAATGAGAGCAGCCGGCGTATTTTGGCAGCATTAATTCCTCCCGTGTGTCACATAACGTTCGCCCAGTTGCTGCTCCTCTTGTTCCCCATGTTGTTGTTGTTGTTGTTGTTGTAATTGTTGTTGCTGTTGTTGCTGTTGTAATTGTTGTTGTCGTTGCTGTTAGACGTGTTTATGGAGTCACTTCCCAGTTGGGATGCAACAGCACGTAGCCAAGTCGCGACTTTACTTGTTTTCCATCCCTCTCTCTCTGTCTGTCTCCCTCTCTCTCTCTCTCTTTCTGTTTCTCATTCAGTTTGGCGTCTCTTTTGTGTATCTCGATCTGTCTCATTTGCTCCAAACGCCGCCATTTTGTCAGCGTTGACAAACAAATTAAGCAGCAATTGTTTAGCACTTGGCAGCCATGAAAGATGTGGTTGCAGTTGTAGAAATGCACTCCGCAGACACACACACATATGTGTGCATCTGTATTTGTAGGTGTTATTGCAGTATAATTAGCAGGTTTTACTCTCTCTCTCTCTATATATATATATATATATATATATATATATGTGTGTGTGTGTGTGGCAGGTGGCGAGTAAATCTGCCACTCATGTGTATTATTTGCATTTAAATTGCTTTTTGCCATTAATTATAGGCTTTTTTGAGTACGCGCATTGCGCAACATGCAACCGGCCACTGGCAACTGGCAACTGGCAACATGCAGCTTGCAGCAGTCTGCCTGCTGCCTGCTGCCAGCATTGTTATTAATAAGTGCCGAAGGCCCTTTGAAGTACGCAATGGTATTTTACGCCGATCCACTCGCTGTCCCCCTCCCAGATCCAGATCCACATTCAGATCCAGCTGGTTGTCCTGCTCGTTGCGCTCGTCGAACCCAAAAGCCATCAAATATACATTTAAAAATGTTGCATTACACTCAAAAAAAATACATATATATATATATATGTATATATTGTGTGTGGAAGGAAGGCACACTAGAGAAAAAATACAACTTTTCTTTTATCAGTCAACAAAAAATTAGTTTTTCTTAACAATTTAATTGATGCTAACTAGTCTTGAAAGCTAATAAGTTGATATTTTATAAACTGTAACTATTCACACATAAAGAATAACATTTACAAATTGATGTTAAATCAAGAAATGTAAATTTTTCTTAAAAATTTGTTTTTTTTTAATGTTTATTTATCGCCACCTAGCATTTTACCAAAAGTTTGTATCTCAACAGATGAGAATTAAGATATAATTAAAAAAAAAAACATTTGTAACAAAAATGTACTGCTTAAATAATAATAAGAAATAATAATTAATTTTTATTTTTTTTTTTATATATATTTCATTACAATATATAAAATAGTTTTTATTTATTGTTGCCACAGTGCGGCTGCCCAGTTGCCCAGTTGCCCATTCGGTCGACGCCCGCGTCAGCGCTAAAAATAATAGGCCGCCTGTGTGCATACTAATGAGTCCCCGGACGAAGTGGCACGTCCGTCTGGCGGCCACTTGTCCGCCAGCCCAGCCTGTTTGCCAGCCTCCTCCTACCTGGCAACCACCTCCCCCCCTCCCCCCCGCCTGATGTGTGAGCATGCAATTATGGCAGTTGTCTGTGCCACACTGTGGCGCCGCAACGTCTGCTGAACTCTTCGTTTGTGTTGTTGCAACTATTTGTGTGTGCGAGAGGCGTACAACAATTGTAGTCTACCTATGATTGCTGACGGCATTTGTTGCAGACTCCAATTTAATTTGATTTACAAAACTTTCACTTACTAATTACAAGTGCAACATGCAATTTCAATTATCCATTTTTTATATATTTATGATATTGTCTAATTTTCAATAATACCACATGCAACAAAGTTACCACAGAGGATCTGCATTTTTTTATTAAATTTTTTTTTATGGTTCGAATAATAGCTTTTTATTGAGAGAGAAAAAGTTGGTTGTTTTCAAAATAAAACAAAAATTCGCTTAACAATTTATTAAACTTTGTTTATGCGAATTTAAATAGAAGAAGTAAACATTTTGTAGAACGCAAAAAATGCACAAAAAGCACAAAATCAAATCAGCATATTGAATGAGGAGTCACCAACGAACAAATATGCCCTGTTTGCAGATGGAAAGGGGTAGAAGCAATCCGCTCGAGTTGCCTAATGAACAACGGAGCTTGTCAGCTTTTGGCCAGAAGCGAGAATCCAACCCGTTGTTGGGGGGTCAGTTGCTTTGTGTCTTTTCTGGCAGTGCATTTATTTGCTTAACTTCATTTTTCATTTTTTATATTATGATGTTTTTTGTGCGCATCTCTGTGTGTGTGTGTGCGAGAGTGTGTGTGTGTGTGTGTGTATTTAACTGTTGTTGTTTGTTTAACTTTTGCCTTTGGATTCACTGCGTGTACTTACATTTTGCATATTAATTTTTATTTACTTAATTTGTTTTTTTGCCGCTTTTTTATAATGTGTTTTTTGCAAATGTTTTTGTAATTTTCTTGTTTTTTTTTGTTATTGTTTTCGTGCGTATTTTTCTGGCCCCAACGGGTTGCATTCGTACATAAATATATATATAATATATATACCCGACCATTTATTCATTTTGTAATATTTTATTATGCATCTGGTGTGTTTTGTAAATATATATGTATAGTTTTAAAACACTTGTGATTTATATTATTATTAAATATTATTTTGTTTTCATTTATTTGTTCATGTAAGCTATTATTTTAAATACTTTTCGTTATGTGGCAACATTTGTCATTTGTGATTTAGTGGCTCAAGCGCAGAATTTATTATTCATTGCTCATTTTTCAATAATCAATGCGCCATTATTAATAATTAATATGGGGCCACGCCCACACGCCCACACGCCAAATGTCGTTTACATGCGATTAAACTTAATTTCAACCATACAAATTGTTGGCAGCCCCAAATCAGGCTGCCAAACACATCTGACATATGCCAACCAGGCCCAAATGCACTCAGAGAAAAAGTTTAAGTGCCACCAGAATTGTATTGTTCGAGTACAATTTAATTTATAATTAATTAAATATTTTTGCAATATGCATAGTTCTTTTTTTTGCATAAATGGCAATTTTTTTTTTAAATTAACTTAAAGTAGTTCACTTTAAAATCTACGTTTTATAATTAAACTAATTAAGGGCTTTTATATTTATATTAATATTTGCAATTACAATTTATAAAATAATAGTAATAAGAACTAAATGTCTTTATTTAATCCTATTATTTTAATTTAATTAATTTAATTTAATTTATTGAACATTTTAAATATTTTAAAATTTAGGTATTGCAAAAATTGTTCTTGGGAAATTTACGAAATCCACGTTTTGTACTGGAAATTCCTGATGTTGTTCTACATGTGGCAACTATCTAAGCTTGATATCGGAAAGATGTAAACGACAACTGTGCGGCTTCATTATTTTCGCATAACTCTGGTGGAAGCCACATGCGATTTTAAGTTTTGCTCACACAAACTTGTAGTTTTCTGCACATTTTCTTGCGCTATTTCTTTCGTTTCCTGCTTCACACACAGACACACTTACATATACATAAATATATATACATACATACATACATATATATAACTGACTATGCTCATTTTTATACTATTATACCAAAAAGGTATAATAGTATATTGGTTTTGTGCAATGTCCGTCATGCTGTCCGTCCGTCTGTCCGTCTGTATGAACGCGCGTTCCTCCGACACCCTTAGAGATAGAGACTTGAAACCTGGAACGTATATTGGAAAGTACCCTCAAAAGTTAAAGTGTCTTGGGTTTGGACCTACGTCCACTAGAGAGCTAGAAAATCGATAAATTCGATTTTAGCTAATCGATATATCCCCATATCTCTTACAATTTAATGGATACAGTCACCAATTTTGGTTGGTAGGTTGTTGGAGAGGTCCTTGAAAGATCAGCATGTGCCACGCCCACCTCCGACGCCCCCATCACCCCCGCCCCTAAAATTTTAAAATGGCTATATCTTCCGCAGTTTTTGAGTAGGGAACGTCAAATTTGGTAGGTATATTACCAGTGGTCGCCTTTAAGACCCGATAAGATTGTGGTGCCACGCCCACACCTGCGCCTATAATCGACAATTCCGATTTTTAAAGATAGAGTAACCAAACTTGGAAGGTAATTTGCTGGTAAACTCCTCCAAAGATTGGCATACCAATTTTTGGACCACGCCCACATCCGCCGCCCACAGGAACTTCGTCCCTAGCAATTTAAAATGCGCATATCTGCCGAAATTTGCAAGCTAGAGTCGCAAAATTTTGCAGGTATGTTACTGGTAACTCCCCCAAAGATCGATAAAAAAATTGGATGGCCACGTAAATCGATAAACCCATATATCTCACGCAATTTGAAAACTTAAGTTACCAAATTTTAAAGGTATATTGCTAGTAACTCCCTTCATAAATGTGGAAAAAAAATTTTGGACCACGCCCACTCCCGCCCACAAAAAACTAGAATTGCCTGTATCTCCCGCAATTTAAGAGCTACAGTTACCAAACTTAGAAGGTATATTACTAAGATCGAACTCCAAAAATTATTGGGCCACGCCCACTCCCGATAAACGCTCATTTCCCCCACAATTCAAGAATTTCTTAACTGTACACAAATTAAGGTATAATAGTATTTCGCTGTCGGTTACGTCCGACTGCAACGTTCTATCTTGTTTTTTTTTGTTTTTGTGGTACATCATTCACTAAAAGCGATGCGAGTTGTGGCATAAACGAGCAGAGCATCTGAAATCTGCTTGACAGCAACTCGAACTCGTATTGGATGCCAAAATGTTTGCTGGATGTGGCAAGTGAGATAGAGAGAGAGAGAGAGAGAGAGATGAATGTGGCTAGATGGATAGACTTTATGCAGACGTTACCACGCTGCGGCGAGCAGCCATCAATAAATAATAAATTGCCTATAAAAACTGATAAATTCATTGATGAATCTCGAAACTCGCCGCGTTATGGCGCTTCGTATCTCACAGTTGTGGCTATGCTACGTTGGCCCTGCCCCATCACGTTGCACTATGGGCAGCGCTTAGACTTTTGCAGTCAAAATTTCATTTTTTTTAAGTGCACCAATTAATTTCACAACATTTGCATAAATTAGTCAAGAAATCAGCACTGAAAATAAATTTTGAATTTGAATTTGAGCAGCTTTCAACTTTAATTTAAAAAAAATTACAAAACTTATATTTCGACTATTGTTTCATATTTTATGATTTTGTTTTTCTTCAACTCAGCTAATTTTAATACAAATTTTATTGGCAAATTAAGTAAAAATAAATTTAATTTTTTAAAGAGCTTTAAAAATGTGGTTACTTTACTTTTTTTTGTTGATTAATTAATCATAAGTTAATCATTAATTCATTGTATTTCACTTATCAGATATATTTTTACTGTTATTTTTGTATTTACATCAAGACTAAATGTTTGTTTTCAAATTTAAAAGTGGGCGTGGAACTGGGCAGTGCCTGGTCCCCAGTTAACCAAATGTCTCCAAACAATATTCGGAAGTAGACCCAAAAAAAAAACGCTGCTTTATTCTTGAGTTTGTCAGCTTAAGGCAAAAAAAAAAAAAATAAAAGAAAAAGAAAAATAGAAAAATATAAAAAAGTTTGCATTTTATTCTACAGTGCACTGATCCACTGCCTGAGTAATGGAAATTCATGACGGCAATGTACAAAACATAGCTATAGAAATTGAAACACGCCAAAAGAGACAGCCAGAGAGGGTGAGACAGCCAGAGAGAGAGAGAGAGAGAGATGGAGATAGAGTGAGAATAAGTGAGAACTTTAAATGCAAGGCAGTTGCATGCCACTTGCGACTTGCCTGCCACTTGGCAGTTGGCAGTTGCTGCCTGCTTTGCTATTTTGGTATTGCGCCATTGACAGTATCAGTGATTTTATGGTAGTTATATTTGGTAATGGGAATCAGTATGGGCTGCCATCTATTCATGGCATACTTAGGAGCTGAGAACCACGTTTTTTGTCGGCTTTGCGATGCTTTCTTTCTTTCCTTCGATTTGTGTTGCTGCTGTTGCTGCTGCTGCTGTTGCTGCTGCTGCTGTTGCTGCTGCTGCTGTTGCTGTTGCTGCTGTGATTTATGTACGAGTCGTATATGCAATACTTGCAAAATAATCTGCATTTCCATTTCTCTCTTTTTTACATGGTCTGGGAACAGCGGACAGTGTGTCTTGCAGAGAGGATTAGTTGGGCGTTCGTTTGGCCAATTTTTTTTTGCTTTTTTTTTTTTTTTTTTTTTTGGGTGTTTCAAAAATATGACAAATTCGTGCAAAACTTTACGACCAAGCATATTTAGTTGGTTTTTTCGTAATGGAAAGTGTCCACTTGGCTCAGATAGGAAACACTCAAATGCTAAGTGGTCTAAAGCAAACGACTGCGAGGAGTTGGCAGGTGGGAGGTGGAGGAGTATGGTGCACTGCAATTT
Organism: Drosophila infuscata; assembly: GCA_035042205.1. Taxonomy (NCBI): domain Eukaryota; kingdom Metazoa; phylum Arthropoda; class Insecta; order Diptera; family Drosophilidae; genus Drosophila; species Drosophila infuscata. The sequence continues at coordinate 1,070,421 of JAWNLR010000137.1, read as the reverse complement.
TTTGTGTGCTTGTTATTTCTTGAAAATGTTATAGTTTGATTTTGATCATTATTTGAAAGCAGATAAGTTGTTTGATTATTATATTATTATTATTATATTTGTGTTTACAGTTGATTGTGAGCTTGTTATTTCTTAAAAATCTTTTAATTTGATTTTGTTTATTTGTTATTGTTGTTATTATTATTATTATTATTATTATTATTATTATTATTATTATTATTATTATTACTATTATTTTATTATTATTATTATTATTATTATTATTATTATTATTATTATTATTATTATTATTATTATTATTATTATTATTATTATTACAATTATTATTATTATTGTTGTCGATTGTAAGCATCAGGCTATTCTAAAAATGTTTTAATTTGATTTTGTTCATTATTTAAAAGGCAGAAAAGTTGTTTTATTATTCTATTATTATTATTATTATTATTATTATTATTATTATATTTATTTTTAGTGAATTTACAGTCGTTTGGGAGATTGGAAGAAGAAATGTATTTCGTAAATTTAGCAGGTTTAGCATATATGTTTTATGAGTATGAGCTGATTTGCATATGTCATAAGCATTTCCAGTCACATCCTGAGCGATTCACGTATTTGTTTTTGTATTTGTATGTGTATATGTGTATTTGTATTTGTTTTTGTATTTTGTATTAGTATGTGTATTTGCATTTATATTTGTCTTTGTCTTTGTCTTTGGAGCCGCTCTTATTTCTCTCTTTGTTTGGCAATAGCCTGGCGAGCATCGTATTCATTATGTGATGGGATGCGATAGGATGCGATGGGATGTGGGATGTGGATCTGCTGGCAACCTACTAAAAAGCAGAGCACGTGAGCAGCGCACCAGTCAGGGACTCACACAGACGACACGGGGATGCTGGATGCCAAAAAAAAAACCGACTGACGACTCATCCATCTACTTTTGATTTTTGCGAGACGAGCAAAAAACCAAAAAGTAAATGACGAAAAAACCGAAAATCGCAGACAAACATTATTTCCTGTGCTCCTTTATTTTTATTCACGTGTTTTTTTTTTGTATTTTTTTTTTTTGCTTTCATTTCGTACGTTTTTTTTGGCTTTAAATGTTGTTTTAAGTGACGTCGCCAAAGTTAAAACGTGACAAAATTACAAATATTTCCTAAGCTTTTGAAAATCGTTGATACTGCACCAGCACGAGCAACAACCATAACATTGCCCTACAACAATAAAAAAAAAAAAACAAAAAAAAAAACAAGATAGAACGTTGCAGTCGGACGGAACCGACAGCGAAATACTATTATACCTGAATTTATGTACAGTTAAGAAATACTGTCCAAGTTTTCCTTTTTTAATGGGAACACATTCTGTTAATTCTCTGCTAATAAATTTGTATATGATTTGCATATAAGTGAGCGTGGCTTTTAAAGACGGTGAGCAGAATTACACGGGAATTAAATTCCGGAGACAAGGGCTTTTCGAGACTTTAGGGGCGGGAGTAGGCGTTGCCCAAAAAAAATTATAGAGAAGTTTCCTATTTATCTTCCTACCCAGTTTGGTAACTAACTAACTTGAATTGCGGGGGATATGGCCGTTTATCGGTTTTGGGTGCGGGAGTGGGCGTGTTCCAAAAATTGATATGACAACCCTTGGAAAAGGTTACCAGAAAATGACCTTCCAAGTTTGGATACTCTATCCTTAAAATTTTCTGAGATATACGGAGTTATCGATGTGGGTAGTTGTGGGCGTAATAATATACCTACAAAATTTGACGTTCCATACTCAAAAACTGCGGCAGATATAGCCATTTTAAAATTTTAGGGGCGGGGGTAATGGGGGCGTCGGAGGTGGGCGTGGCACAAGCCGATCTTTCAAGAACCTCGCCAACAACCTACCAACCAAAATTGGTGACTGTATTCATTAAATTGTGAGAGATATGTGGATTTATCGATTTGCTAAAATCGATTTTCGCGGTTTTCTAGATCCCTAGTGGACGTAGGACCAAACCCAAGACACTTTAACTTTTGAGGGTACTTTCCAATATACGTTCCAAGTTTCAAGTCTCTATCTCTAAGGGTGTCGACGGAACGCGAGTTCATACAGACGGATAGACGGACGGACAGCATGACGGACATTGAACAAAACCAATATGCTATTATACCTTTTTGGTATAATAGTATAAAAACGAAAACAAATAGAAGAAGCAGCAAAAGCAACAGCAACAACAACAACAACAATACTAATAACAAAAACAAGCACAAACTGAAACTCAAACACAACAACATAATACCTAATAACGGGCATTTTGATAATGTCGTGTGGCGAGAAATGTCGTTGATCGGGGATGGGGTGGCAGCGGGGGCAAGGGGTAAGTGGTAAGCGATAAAGGTTCCGTCCTGATTTCATGATTCCAACCCCATAGGGTTGGGGTGAGGCTTGGGGTTGTCGTGGCAACTTTTTGGCCATCACGGCATCAAAGATTCTTGACGCAGCCCGGGCCTGAAAATAGTTTCAAAACTGAACACTCTTATGGGCCCCGCTGTAGTTAGTGGCGCAACTATTTAAAGTTTTGCCGGCAACATGAGGCAACAAAGTCATGGCAGCACATAACAGCAAAAGTTACCAGTTACCCAAAAATTCCACCAACATCTTTTTATGTCGTCTGGGCCCCCATAAAAGGTAACGATCTGTCCAGCAGCAGCCGCACTGTCCAAACTTTCTGTAAAGCGCATCTCCCCATGGGTATTTTCCGTATTTGTTTTTTTTTTTTCCTTTTTTTGTTTTTCTTTTTTTTTAATGCCAATTTTCATAGCAATTTTGCGTGTGCTTTGAAGTTACATTTTACACAAATGGCCAACTTCCAGCGACAGCTAACACAAAATATACATTTCGAAATTTGCAATTACATTTAAGACGCGGTCACTCATCATTTGCCACGTTGCAGATGCCAACTTTATGGAGCTTAAATAAATATATATTTATTAATAAAAACATAACAACAGTTATCTAAATGCTTATGGCCAAATGCAATGAAAACAGGCAATTAAAATCAAAAATTCATTTAGATAACGAATCACTTATAGTCGAGTGTAGAACTTAAATTAAAGTGTTTTTCTGACATATATATAGATATATATATATAAATATAAATATATATATATATATATATATATATATATATATATATATACACTGAATTGTAGTGCGAAATATAAACTGGTGTAATGCCAAAATTTAAATTGATTTTGCTGCATATACATTTATACCCTTAACCCATTAAAATTGGGTAAAAGGGGAATAATGGATTTGTGCAAATGTATGTAACAGGCAGAAGGAAGTATCTCCGACCTTATAAAGTATACATATTCTTGATCAGGATCAAGAGCCAAGTTGATATAGCCATGTGTCTGTATGAACACGCGGATCTCAGAGCCTATAAGAGCTAGAGACTTCAAATTTGGAATATAAGTTCTCGTGTACCAGGCGATCAAGTTTGCTTTATTTTTATCGATAACTGCCTCAGTTTCTGAATTATCGATATATTTCGATTTCCGATAGCAATAAATACCACAATTTAAGAGGCAGAGGCTTCTAATTTATACATAATATGCTTATAAATATTATTGATCAATTGCCATTTCATTAAGATCGGATAAAGTTATAGTCGAAAATATATTTTCATATTGATCTTCTTGCTGTCAGCAGCCGCAAGCATTTTCTGTATACACATAAATAGGCGAGCGCATGTGTGAGAAAGAGATGGCATGATAATCGACGCTAGCGTTAACATATTTGTGTGAATTCTGCAGAGCCCCGATAACTACTATTTCGTGTACGTATGTATGCCTGTATGTATGTACATATGTATGTATATGCACGTGTTTGTAGCCAGCCAGTTCGGTTTAGTTCGGGCTTGTGGGTATATCGTAGTCGAGCCAACTCGACTACATCATTCTTACTTGTTATGTATACACTTCTCCAAATATTCTATGCACATTCATCTATCTAAGCAGGAGTGCAAACTAAGCTCCTTATTCTCCAACAGATTCGCTGTTTGTTCGTGTGCAATTCATGCGTGTTAAATTGTGAATTGAATGCGGATGGAACAACGTAGAACGTGGAACGTGGAACGAGTAGTATTCAGTGCACACCATGCGTCCGTCTGTCCGTCCGTCTGTCCATCTGTGTGTGTCTCACTCGGTTGGCTTTGTGCATATTTTGTGGCTGGGCGTTATTATGGCAAAAGCTGAAACATTCATTTGGCAAGAATTGCGTTTGCATCCCCAGTCACTAATTAGATGCATAATTAGACATGGTGTTGCTATAAGAAAAGCAGTTTCGGATGATTCGTGGCAACTTTCGAGGGGTGTGTGTGTGTGTGTGTGTGTGTTGCAGGCAGTGCGACAACAACTGCAACGGGAAGCTGAAATTAATGACAGACAAGTCACACAAGAGAGGCAGGTTGAAAATAACTGTTGTTTGTGGCTGGCGCTTATAAGCTGTACAAATTATGCTTAATTCAAGTTTGGGTTGCAGTCGAGTCGCAGCAGGTGACAAGCGTTTTGCGGCAAAAAAAAAAAAAAACAACCAAAAATGTGGCATCACCAACAACAACAACAACAGGAGGAGCTGACCCAGCACGTGCAAAGTGCACGTAGCCGGAAACAAATGACGTTGTCAGCGCCTGTATTTTGGCCCGACGCAGCGAGAAATCCAAGCTAAGCATTTCCGGTCGCGTCATCTGCCATTTTCTGTGGAGCATGTGCTCCATGTATACACAGAAAGAAATAACAAAAAAAAAAATAAACAAAAAAAACAAAAAGGGGGTCAAACAAATGGCAAGGATAAACATGCATTTTTGATACTTCACTTCATATCTATTTTAGTGGAGTCGCTCTTCGAATTTTAAATGCGTCTCCTGCTGGATATTTAATCTTGAAATAGGTATGAAAAAAAGGCAAAACAATCTGAAACTGGATGGGAGGAATACTACAATTAATTAAAATCTTTAACTGTAAGTTTGGCTTAAGAAAGCAGAGTTGTATTCAAAGATGCTAACCTGAATCCACAATTCTAAAGATTTTTTTCCTGTTTTTTTTCCAGTGCATGTGTGAGAGCTTATGCAGTGTGTGCTATATATAAAATGTATGTGTGTGTCCGTCTGTCTGTGTGTGTGTGTGTGTGACAGTGCTTTTAGCCAGCGAGACACCGCAAAGTTCAGCTGCACAACCAGGCAAAAAAGGAAGATGACGTCTTTTAAACCGTCTTTTGGTGTTGCCATTTTATGACTGAGACGCCTTTTGTTGTCTGCATCGGTTTGGGGCGAAGGCTGCTCTTCCGAGTCTGCTTGTTGTTCTTGTTGTTGTTGTTGTTGTTGTTTTGAGTTGTTTTTTGGGTCATTCTGGGGATTTTGGCCAATTGCGCTTAAATTAAATGCCAACTCATATCAATTAGCAAAGTCAGCGTCGATATCCTTCTGCAACATTTGTCGCATTCAGTTCAAATTTAAAATTCTGCTCTGAGCCAGTTATGTTTAAGCCAATGTGGAACACTCTGAATAAGCAGCCAATGCTTTAATACAACTGATTTACCCAAAAGGATCGATAATACTCTTTTCTTTCTTATTCAATTCTAAGTGAAGTCATCGAAACTGATGTGAAATTGGCACCATAAAATTGTTAGTGAAATTTTAAATTGAAAACTTAACATAAAATATTAGGTTAAATGTTTTTCAAATAACCCACCAACAGTGGCAAAAATAATTGTTGGAAAATGTCGAAATTAAATTTAATTGAACTTAATTGAAATCTTTGAATTTATATTCTGGGTTTGGGGTTGTATCTGGCAGTGCAGCCAAAGCCGCCAAATCGATTCATGGTTTGCCGTTGCCGACTTTGTTGCCAGATGGCGCAAAAATTAGCATTAGGCTGGCAAACGATTTTGGCCACTTTTTGTGGGCCACGTTTACGGGGTGGTGTGGCAATAAATTGGTTGCTGCGCCTTCGCCGGCTGCGCATTATTGGAAATTTCTGCATTCTGCGTTTTAATTGCCTGCAATTGATGAAATGCATTTTGGTCATGGCTTTAAGCTCCAATTTCGACTCCGGCAATGCGGCGACGCTCCCCCTCCCACCTCCCACCTCCCACCTCGTGCGTCATTGAACGATACTCAGCACCGTGTAAATCACGGCACCAACCCCAGCTCCCCTTGGCATCCCCAGGCATTCGGTGTCCAGTTGTATCCTTTGTCCGAGCGCCCAGTGTTCCAGTGCTGTGGTGTTAATAATCGATGGCTGCAGTTGCCGTGGGGCAACTGTTGCAGTCTCCGTCGAGCGAGCAACAGACCGCGCCACCAAAAGAACAACAGACCAAGCGACCAACCGCCGTCCGACAACAATAGTGGCCAGTGATTTAGGGTCACCACACGGCCAAATTTCAATGCACTCGGCCGCAAAATGTAAATCGCTCCGAGCTGCTGCATTGCAAAGAATAACCAACAATCAGTGCAACAGTGCAGCAATCACAAAAAAAAACACACACACACAGAATACAACGCACAACTGATGCCCTTTCTTTGCAACAATAGCCGATGCACTGGGAGAAAGTGTGCGATGCAAGCGTAATTTTTGTGTTGCAATTTTGAAGGGTTGTTGCAAGAATTGTTGAAATGCTTCAATTAAATAACTTAATTAATTTGCTAATTTATAAAACTGAAAATAAATTGAAATCAATTCTAAATTGTTATATCAGTTGGTGTTAATGTTGCCTGATCGTGTGGCATGATGGAGAGGAGCTAGCGTTGAGCCCGGACGTTGTTGCTTATGCGGCAAGGGTATGTGTACAAAACCGATTCTCGGCAAGGAGGTCAGCTGCGGAGGGCCATTAATGAAAATAACAACAACAACAACAACAACAACAACGATGTTGATGATGGTGGCCAGCGGTGCAGCCCTGAGGCAGTGCAGCGGCGATGTGGCCATCGCTGGGCATGGGCACTGGACCGGAAATATTAAATTCGACACTTTGGCACACAAAGTGTTATTTTTCACTTCCGGTTCGACGGCGTCGGTAATTTGAGCCCTGTTCGCTCGATCAGCCCTCGTTGCAAGCCTGGGACACTTATCGCTGTGTGGATGTGGCTGTGGCACAAACTCAAATCAAAGAATTTTAGTAGCATTTTCTAGTGCTAGAAATGCAGCAACATGTTGTGGATTTTGGTCAACAGTTTTTGTCTTAGTTTCAGGTAAATCGAATAGAAAATTAAGATTGCATTTTAAATTTCACTAAAATTAATTCAGGCAGTTGCACGCTTCTAAAATATGTATTCACCTTAAGTTTAGATACAAAAAAAAAAGTGTGGCAAGTTTTCGAATGCTCATTATGAAAATAATACTTGGAAAGCGTTATGAGCTTTAACAATAAAACTCCATCCAGGAGGCATTTGTGATCCCACAGATTATTTGAATGGGGCGCCAGTGTTTCAGTCAGTGTCTCTGTGAAGCAGCAATATGTTGCCAGCCCAAGGGGCTCATGAGTATTTGCGGTTATTAATGTTTTACCTTGAAGAGGTAGGGGAAGGGGGGGGGGAGGGGGGAGGGGAGTTGACAGCCAAACAGCCGAACAGGAAAATTAATTAAATTGTTCTGAGCCTTTTCCACACAACTAGTAACTATGTAAAAGCATGTACATAATATATGCATATATATATATATATATATACAGTGTCTCGAAGCATAATTCGAGCAGTGCCTAGCAAAAAATTGAATTACCTGCCATAAACTCATTATTCAATATTTTTTAAAAATTCCAAAGACCCATGGCAGGTACATTTATTAACCACAAAAATAAATATATGACCCTAATAAACTGTGGTTTTTCCACCTGCTAGGTAGGGTTATGCAAAAAAATACCTCTTTTTATGGTCGAAGCATGTTTCGAACAGTTACATTATGGACACCTGGGTGCCATAAGTCCTGGATTTTGACCTAAAGTTGAATATTTTCGGTATAAATAGACCAATCCTTCGTAGTCAGTTTAGTTTTTTTCTGCATTTCGGGTGCAATAAGCCAACAAGGACCATGGGTAAATGGACTACCATTGATCAACGGAAACTCATCCTGGAACACTTCAAAAATGGATATTCACATCGCCGAATAGCTGAAATGGTCAATCTAAACACCACAACTGTATTCCACATCATTTGGAGTTTCGTCGACAAAAATTGGACAGAGGACAAGGGCGGAATTGCACCAAACCCGATTTTCACCGAGCAGGACGAGCCGAGGATCATCAAGATTTCAAGGGGAAATCTTAAGCTATCAGCTCAAAAACTGACTCAATAGGTGCAGGATGAAATAAGGAAAAAGTTCAGTATGGAAACTGTGCTCCAAGTTCTGCGCAACCATGACTTTAAGGCCCAAGTACCACGGAAAGAGCAATTTATATAAGCAAAAAATACAGGGTATAGGATGACGTTTGCCAAAATCCACTTGGGCAAGGATTTGGAGTTCTGGAACACAGTCATATTTGAATATGAGTCCAAATTCAACATTTTTTGCCAGGACGGATGGAATTATATGTGGCGACAACCCAATACTGAGGTGGACCTCAAACAATTGAAGGCAACAGTCAAGCACGGCGGAGGAAGTGTCATGGTTTGGGCCTGTATCTCGGCAGCCGGTGGCGGAAATTGTGTGATTATTGAAACAACAATGGACAGGAATGTATACTTCAATATACTAAAAGAAAATTTACTCCAAAGTGCCGAGAAGCTAGAATCCGATGTACTTTCCGGATCTACCAGGACAACGACCCAAAGCATAAGGTCGGAATAGTACAGTCCTGGCTTAGATCGAACTGCCTCCACATGATAATTCCACCGGCCCAGTCTCCAGACTTAAGCGTTATTGAAAATTTGTGGGCTCTGCTGGAAAATAACATCCGGAAACACAACATATCCTGCAAACAGGATCTCAAGACTGCTCTGCTGGAGGAGTGGAACAAGATCAGTCCAGAAACTACCCAGAAGCTGGTATCTTCTATGAATAATAGGTTAAGGGAAGTTGTTAAGGCTAAAGGATATCATACTAAGTATTAACATCCTTATTTAAGCTTTTATACGCCAAATATGTAACTGTTTTTAAGACTGCTGAAAATAGGCTGGACCACGTTTTTGGTTATGTTTCCAGATTTTGACTTATTTTAAATAATTAATTAATATTTTAGAAAAAACGAAAGGTTATTTTTCAAATGTGATATAACATTAAACAAACTGGCATTTAAACATTTTGAATTTGTTTCCTTGTTTAAACTTTATAGCACTTTAAATTTGTTGCTATACACTGCTGAAAATTGGTTGGAAGACACTGTATATATATATAAATATATATATATATATGAATATATAATTATATATATGTGTGCAGAGCAGAGGATATTTGTTTACTTATAAATACGTGTTGAATGCTAATTTGTGTGTTTGTGGTATGTGTGTGTGTGTGTGTGTGTTTGTATATGTATTTATGTGTATGTGTGTTTGTGTGTGGTTTAACAAAAGGCAATTTTAGCAAGTCTTTGCTTTTGCCTGAAACTGTAAAATTGTCAATTGCGTTGACCCAAATAAATAAATAACAAAAGCCCGGACAATTTTAATTAAAACCAAATTATTGTTATGAATATTTTGTGATGCAAAATAAAATGGCAACGACGACCAGACCAGGCCAGACCAGACCAGGCCAGACCCGACCAGCCGGAGGGATAAGGGATTAAGATTGGGTTCTCCAGCTACACAATGAAAATGAAAATGAAAATGAAAATGACAATTGTTTTTCTGTGTTTTGCTCTAAGCGAACACTTTTCGGTTTATGAAATATGCAAAACGATCAAGGAATTCCGGTAGCAATGACAATAACCGTCAACAGCAACAACAACAACAACAACAACAACAAATATATATATATATATATATATGCACAGATTAGGAATAGAAAATACCAATTGCAAAAAGTTGAGTTTTGACCACACACATATGAATGTTAACTGATTTGAGCAGTCGAAGAGAGCTTAAGTTGAGCATTTCATAATGCAGTCAACGTCTCATTTCAGTTAACACTTTCGTCAACACTTTAACAGAAACTTTCGTATCCAGAGCTACTTAGGCAAGATTGTTGTTATGGAAATAGGCGCTCTGAGACCACAAACAAGTCATTTGGTCTGGCTTTGTTGTTGTTGTTGTTGTTGTTGTTGTCTTTGTTAGCAAGTTAAGTTATTGTCTCTGCCGCTTTTGCTAAAATCGATATTGTAGTACGTATTTATGGCTTGGTCACACTGGCTGCGCCAAAATAATGCACATTACCCCAACCTGAGGCAGTTCATAAACTGCAAAGTAAACTACAAACTAATGCACTTGAGCCAAGCAGCGTCGCATTCGTTGCTACTTCAAAGTTTTGCCACAAAACCCACCCACCCCACCACCCACCGCAACCATCCTCCAATGCCAGCTAAAATGTTTTGTTGGCATGCAAAGGTGCTCCAGTAGTTATTGCTGCCCCCCCATCACCCCCTGTCTCCTCTTTACCATACGGCTTACATTAAACCACAACTATGTCTACACATGGCCAAAAACTTGTTGCCTTTTTAAAACTGACAAATCCAGTTTTTAATGTAAATGTCAAAATTAATTAAAACAAACAAAAATAAAAAATATTGATTTTATTAAACCATTTGGGATTTTGTGAATTTGGTAGCGAGAATTTCTTAAAATCGAATCTAATCTGCGAAAAATAAGATTCTCAAAAATTAGAAAGTGAAAATTATATAATTTCGGGACTATCGAGACTCAACCAAAGGCGAATTTTGAAAACATTCTTGTTTCAAGTGTAGCAGCCACTTTTCTTATGTGGGTCTGCTGACGGTGTGGCCACGTTTGTCATGCAACGCTCGAGGCGCTCACCAACTCGACCTGCAACCCCAGCTCCAGCTCCAGCTCCAGCTCCAGCTCCAGCTCCAGCTGCAAACAGCAGAGTTCCATGCTTCAGTTGCTGCCCCTGCGGGCATTTTGTGCTGCAAGTGGCGCTTTAAATGACAATACCTTGAGTGAGTATATCTTCATTTCCTATACATAATGCCAGGATATCATAATATCGTGGCGAAGCCATCTCCTATCTGGGAAATGCAATGCCCGCAAACTGTGAAGCTAAATAGAACATTAGCAAAGACCATCGCACGCATTCCAAATGGGTCGTTGTTGCCTCAAGGGAAGCAACAATAAAAATATGGTTAACATATAGAGTGGCAGCAAAGGGTGATGCAAATATCACACACACACATACACACACACACATACAAACACTCTTGCACAGGAGTGGAGGGGAGAGAGTGAGATAGAAATAGAGATAGAGCGTTCACAGGCAGTGACCCCAAAAGTAAAATGCAATAAAAGCTTGAATGAGGCGACATTTTTATGCATATTTATGCCCCAATGTGGCAAGCGACTGCCTGGCTGCATGTACTGCAAATAGTAGAAGTAGTACACTTAAAAAAATATATAACTTCAGAACAAATTGTCTTAGTATTAATAACTAAACCAATCTGATTTGCACTTAATCATGCATAATTTTTACATATTTTTTTTAAATACATTTCTTAAAAGTTGAAAATTGTGAGAATTGTTTTTACAGCTAACTTTAATTAAACATTAATTGCATTAAGAAATGATTCTCTTTGCTGAAAAATAGAGCGAGACGCATATTATACACTTATTTTCTCTAGGTGTAGAATAGTAGTTCGGGCAAGGGTGGGCCATACACAATATTGCTAGACGCGACTGTGGGAGGCACTGTTAAATTTTAGTGCACAGCTGCTATTATTGTTGTTGGTTTCCCTATTTACAGCAAACAGCGAAATGAATGTAGCGACTTTTACTTTAAATTCAAACGAGTATACGAAAAAGGAGGGGGGGACAGGTTGAGCGGAAGTGTTGAGGGGGGAAGTGACTGCTGGGGGAGGGGGGCGGGTTGTGCTGAGAAAAGGAGAGACACACAAAAATTGGAGCAGCTAGATCCTTGACATAGACTGCACTGCCGGCAACGGTCGTTGCTGAAAATTGCAAGCCAAATGCTGAGGGAGCTGCGTTCAGTCAACGCCCCTCCCCCCTACCACTACCCCTGCCCATACCCCTACACCAATCCGTGTGAAGTGTGCGAACCAAATGAGTTTCTTGCTGTTACCGTTGTTGTTGTTGTTGCTGTTATTTTATGTCACGCTGAACTATAACAGCAACAAGACGACGATGACGACGAAGACGAAGAAGAGGAGGAGAGAAAGAACAGTTAATAGCACAGTTCCCTACACCGAACGCATTAAGCGAAAAACATAAAAACCTAAAAATTGAATTCAATTTTTTTTTTTTGCATGCGAATGGGGCAGAAAGTTCCTTTGTTCCTTTTGCCCTTCTCGTTGTTGTTGTTGTTGTTCTTCAACTTGCTGTTTTTCTTACAGTTGCTCTTGTTCTTGTTGTTGTTTTTGTTGCTATTTGTTGTTGTTTTTGTTGCTGTTTGTTGTTTGCTGTTCCTGCTGTGCATTAAATAGTGTCGCAAATAGCGCATTTTTTGACGCCAAGTCCGTCGAGCGTTGGAATTTTCCAAAGTATGCTTTCAGGGAACTCGCATGCCGCTTGCAAATAATTCTCGCATGTTTAAGACACGCCCACTTTTGCACCTAGAGGTGCCTACCACCCACAACAGGATATGCACGCATTTAGGCAACACTTTAAGCAACAATCACGCGCCCCAAACATGCTGCCCCCCCTTTGGGCTAAATGCTTATTTAGCCTTCTACAAAAATGCAAAAAAGGGGGCAGAATTTTGTTGTTTTTCCTGGATATGCAAATAGCAGGCGGTGTTAAGAACTGAGCCATCTAAAATCAGAAATTAAACTAAAATCACGATCAAGAACGTATGTATGTATGTATGTATGTATGTATGTACATACTAAAAACATACATACATATGTACATGTATGTATTACATAATTTGTAATCGGAGGTGCTTTCATCTTTGTGGGTACATGTTTAATAATGATATGCATGACACCATACAATTTATGCACACATACATGTACATATGTATACACATACATAAACATATACATATACATGTAAGTGCTGACTCATTATGCAAAATCATTTAGTACAGACATAAACCACATTTCACTGATTAGACTAACTTTGAGAGGAAAATTAAAGCGTACTTTGGCTGTTCCTTAAACAGCGAATAATATTAAATAATATTAAATATTCAATTTATTTAAGAAAATGGTTTTTGCTTATTGCATTCTTATTCAAATGAATTAAATCAGTTCTTTGCCGTTCTTCGTTTAATTAAATGAAACAATTTCAATGTCTTCATTTTATTTTATGTGCATTTTGCAAGATGTAAAAACGGTGAATTTGCATTCGTAAATTGAAGAATTCATAAATGCAAATATAAATAAAATATATGCAAGATTGTGTGTAAAGAGTTCACATTCAACTTTTAAGGGTATTTAATTACTATATATGTATGTATGTATGTATGTATGTATCTATGAACACTGGAATGCATTTTCTAAATGTTGTTTTCTTATTTTATTATTGTTCTGTTATTAATATTCTTAATTACAATAACTATAAAGTGCAATTCAATTTGCAAATTAATGTTTTGATATCATCGCTTTTCTCAATCATTGTATGCAGATTAGTTTAAATGGGGGGCGGGGCTTCTGTTTGATGCCCCCCCCCAATCAATGTGACGGACAGGATGTTGCTTCACTGTGATTCTAAGCCGAACACAAAGCCAATTTGCATTTACGGTTACGGCTGCACTTGACTGCTTCAACATGGTTGCAGAAGTGTTAAGCGTAGTCGTATCCCTCACCAACCCCTACAACCAACCCAACCCCCCCTAACAATATGCTCTGTGCTCATGGTGTGATTTTAGCCTTTGTATTGCCGTGTAATTGAAAAGTTGCACAACAGAACACACGCCAACCAGCTGCGTGTTCGCGTGTCTTCTCTGTCTGTGTGTGTGTGTGTGTGTGTGTGTGTGTGTGTGTGTTTGGCTGTGTGTTAAAATTTCATTTGGCTGAGGCTTTCATTACATTTTATTTGCTGGCATTTGGCGCCTCGACCCGCCCCCTTAGTATCTACTGGCACCGTGGAACGGTGGAACGTGTTGGCTTTCAAAACAGCACCTGCACCAACGCCATTTTGGGGCACAGGAGGTGCTCGACTGGGTCATGTCCTAACAGCAGAGAGTCGAGAGTTGAGTGGAGAGTTTGACGCCCCTGCGTATGTCAGACAGCAGATTGAGCGCCCTTTTGAAATATTTATGCATGCAAATTAAGGCCACAACAAAGCAATGCGAAAGCGAAATGAAACCAAACCAAACCAACAAAAAAAAAAGAAGAAAAACACTTAAAAGCAGCAACAGCTGCTCCTGTTTTTTTTTTGTTCCTCCTGCTGCTGATCATATTTGCCAGCATTTTATTTAATTTTCACCTAATGCTGTCAGGAATTTCGTTAACAGCTCTCCCATCAGCTGTCATCATTAACGTACAATCGGAATTCAGGATCTTCAAACACTTCAAAAGGACTGCAAAACACGCTTTTAGCTTTAACCAGTGAAATTCCCACTGCCAAAAACACATACATACATAGATAATGTACGCAGATACAGTGAAAACTGTGCAAATGGATAGGATTAATTTTCCCCATTTTTTTTTTTTTTTAGAATTATAAAATTAAACATTTCTTTTATGATTTTATTATTAACAAATTGTTTTATCGGTATCTTTTTTCTGAAATTTGTTGTAAGTTATCAGGAATATATATTATCAACCTTTCCAATCATATAGAAATTGTGAATTGAAAGTAACATAATTTAATTGATTCATATTTTTGGGTATTTTTCTGAGAGATTTACACAAAAATTTCAGCCGAAACAAAAAATTAACAATAAAATTTGTATTAGCTTAAAGGTAATTTGAAATTGAATCCATTTATAAGTAATTGATAGATATGTAACATTAATGTGTAAGTTCCCACCCAAGGAGGTGTTCACTGTTCCCAAAAAGGACTCTTCGCAGCTTGCCTAGCTTTGATTTTTGGTCAATTTTTGGTTATGAGCTTTTAACAAATCGCCCAATCAGTGTTACGTGAGTGCCAATTACTGGCTAGAGACTGATTCCCTCTCTCTCTCTCTCTCTCTGTCTCTGTCGCTCTTGTTGTTAGTGCCAGTGGTGCTATGGCTGCTGGTTGTGATTAAGCTTATTGCTTGGAAGCTGCGCACACACATAAATAAATTATGGAAATTAAACATGAAATTGTACAAAACCCCGACACGAATGCGTCGACACGAGGACGCACATGCGTGTGTACGTGTGTGTGTGTCTGTGTGTGTGTGTGTGTGTGTGTGTGTGTGTGTGTGTGTATTTGGGTGTGTGTGTCTGTGTGTATTAGGGTGTGTGTGTGTGTGCGTCAGAATGACAAGAGAATTGCTTATGGGCGGCGGCTGCTGACTCCTCGCTGTCTCCCTGTCTGGGAACCAGAGTACCCAGATAACGCTGCAAATTGACGGAAGCAACACATTTGCGACAAAAGGCACCCAACAGAAGGAACCGCCCAACCTGGCTAAGGAACATACAGGCCCAACTACGGCTAGCTGCAGCACAGAGCAGCTTACACTGAGCCAAAACTGAGCATGCCAACCAATCAAATGAGAGCCAGAGAGACAGCGACAGAGAGAGAGAGAGAGAGACAGAGAGAAAGCTCCCTAGGTGAATGCCACTCAAATGTCTAACTGTAATCGCTTTATGACAAGTATTTCCATTTTGGCAACACTGGCGAAAACAAAGAAAAACAAGTTGCTAAAATAAAAAACATATTTAAACATCAAAAAAAGGTTAGGAATAATAAAAATCCAAACTAAGCAAAGTTATATTTTGATTTTAGTGTACTTTAGTTAACAGTGCCAATTTCTTGCAGTGTGCCAGCCTCATCGCCAGCTGGCTTGGCTAACAACTTTGTAAATGTCGCTCGAGACAGCTGTGTGACCAGATACACAGGAGAAGTCGGTAGTCGTAGTTGGAGTTGGAGTTGGAGTTGGAGTTGTGGAGTTGGAGGTGGAGGTGGAGTAGGAGTCGGGGGAGTGGTGTGAGCAGGCTGTGCCCTCACCTGCCGCCTGTCAACGTGTTGACAGCGTTGATGATGATGAGGACCTCGACAACAACAACAACAACGAGAAGGAGAACGATGAAGCTGTGTGGCCCATGTTAACAATGCAGGACAAAAGCGCATTAGGCGTGCGGCTGCCCATTGGGTGGTGGTGTGAGTGTGAGTGTGACTATGAGTGTGCCTGCGAGTGTGAGTGGTGTGGATGCTGGGGTCGCTACTGGTTATTCGCTTGGTTGGCTGTTGCATTCATGTTGCAACAATTTGTAGCAAATAAGAGTGTGTGAATTGGCGTCTGTGGGTTGTGGAGCTGTTGTTGCATTTAATTACGCGTGTCTGCACAGCCAAGTTTACTTTGTCTCGTCATGACACACACACACACACACACACACACACACACACACACTGTGTGTATTTAAGTTTATTAAACATGCGGCAACGGCAATTGAAGCGCGGATTGCGAGAGGCTGTTGTGGTTACTAACCACGGGGCTTTTGAGTGACAGCCGTCGCTTTTGTGCCGCTGACAGGTGCAATTGAATGCAATTGCCACGACAAATATGTGGAGAGGTCACAATATCGATGTCGACGTCGACGTCGACGTTGACTTTGACGACGCTGGCGTTGATGTGTCGCTTATCAAAATTGTGCAAGACAGAAGCGCCCTCACGCATCGGAAAGCATTGAACGGAGCAGTTCATTTAAAGTGTCACATTAATTAAATGCAAATAATCATCGATCGGATCGATTGGGCAGTGGCCAGCTACAAAACCGGCTACGAACCCAACCCCAAGCCCATCTCAGTCCATTCGCATCCATTGCGTCCGTAATTCAATTTCGGTGCATGCCAAATTGCCCATGAAATGTGTCAAATTGAAATTATGATGAACGCGCAAAATTAGCAATTGCAATCGCAGCAAATCGAAATCATTTACAAATTACTAAATACCCGCTTTTGTGTACAACTTGTACTCGTAACTTGTATTTTATTTGGAATTATTAATTTAAGTACTTGCATTTGGGCAACGATCCAATTTTTACGTTCTCGCATCTGTGTCACAAGTAAGAATGCTGTAGCCGTAAGAGCTCGACTATATTCGACTTAATTCATTTAAAGTACAAAATCGAAATCGATGAATCGACAAAAAATTGCATTCCATGGCAAAATTTATGTTAATATATATCATGTATAATATACATACATATATAATATACTAAGTAAGTATATTTTCTACAGAAATATCAACGACTTTTTTCGTGCTTATTATTATTATTATTTGTGGCTGGCCCTATTTGTAATTTCTTGTCTACATTTATTTAAGATGGGAAATACACAAATCCTAGTCCAAAACCTAAGCGAAAACTATAAATATTTAATGTCAGTTGCCACAACGAAATTGTTAAGGCATTGCGACATTTTGGTTGCATAGCTCGAGGCGCTCGTTCTTTCGGTCGTGCAACATGTAACAAAGCAATATGCTCCCAAAGTTAGCCATTATTGCATTGAGGCTTTGTGGGAGCGGGTAGCAGTTGATATATGAGCTCGCATATTTCTCGATTTGCATATTTTTGCAGCATAGCCTGCAGCTCGCGTTGTATGCAACATTGTTCAATAAAGTGTGGCAGCCACAGCAACAAATAATTCATAATACATTTTTTCTCTTTTTTTTTTCTTTTAGAAATTATCGGCATAGATAAAGTTTTAACGGCCTTCTTGTTTATCGACTGGTTAACGTTCGACGACTTCCTTCAACCGCCTGATTGCCACATTCCCGTTCAACACCCAAATGCCCTCAGCGCATAATTCATAGTTTGTCATTGCGATAAATATTCATTTTTCGAATAAAAGCTCATTTTGGATAAATTATGCTCTCTACTTTGGTTGCAAGACCCCTCCTAGCCGATGCTTTAATGCCCTAAGCTCTCTATGAGCTTTACATGCAAATCTATTAAATTATGTAATTAAAAATAAGGCAGAATATTTTAAATAAATATTGAATGTTCCACTCATTGCATTTTATCTGTATGCTACACAAATTATTACGAATTTTACAGATTATCATGAAAATACTACATCAAAGTAACTTATGTAATCCTGTTTTTTTTTTTTATTTTGTAAACCTTCAACATTGATATAGAAAAATAAAATTTATTTACTTCTTTATAATGTCTGCAAATCGGAAATTGTTTATGACTTTCTATCTTTTGGCAAACATATAACTAAGTGAACAAACGTACATATTATCTAAATACCAGTTAAAGTTGACTATACAGACTGGTCGAACTAAGCTACTATATGTATTTTGGATATGTTTTCAGTTTTTGACTAATTTTAATTAATTAATTAATATTTTAATAAAAGCTAAAGTTTCTCTTTCAAATGTGATATAACATTAAACAAATTGTCATTTAAGCATTTTGCGTTTTTTTTTTCCTTGTTTCAACTTTATAGCACTTTACATTTTTTGCTTCACTCTGGTCGAAATGAACTGCCAGACACTGTATATACACCATAGGTAACACATTGAGACTAAGTCCGCACTGATTATTCCAAAGTAACTGTCAATATTTTCTGATTTATTTTCGAATAACTTTAAAAAACACTGCATGTCAATTAAATCTGTGTGTTTTTGAAATTCTGCAAACACATTTTTACGCACAAAAGTAGTTTTGCTACAAGATTCTCTGGAAGATTTCTTCCGAAAACATAATTATGAATGAATAAATGCATGAATATGTTTATTATTTGAATTACTTTGTTTTTTTTTTCTTGTTTTTAAATATATAAATAATTCATAAACATATTTAAAATGTAGCTGAATTTATTGCAACTTGAGCATATTTATAGATTGCACTTACAAACTTGGTACATGTGCTCTTCTATCTGTCGTCCTGCTGAACGTGCCACAAGTTATGCACTGTGCAAAATCTCGCAAGGGTTGCGCATATTTTTAGGCGTTCAAAAAAATGCGGCACATGCCGCACCAAGCAGCTGCCTGGCTGGGTGGCTGGGTGGCTGGGTGGCTATGTGAGTACAGCTCTGACTATGGATATTAAAATGTCGCGGTTGGCCAAGTGGTCAAAAGTTGTGCGACGCATCATAAAAGTACACAAACAACAAAAAAAAAAAAAACAACAAAAAAAATATATATATATATGTATATGTATATGTGTGGACAAAAAGGAGCAAAAAAAAGGGGGCAGTCGCTGCAAAAAAAAAAAAAAAAAAAAATGTGTAGCATAAGCGGCCGGCGCGATAGCCCGAGGGCCCTGGGGCAGAATATGGCGTGGGGTGCTTGGGGTTTTGGCTTTTACGAGCACTGTGGCATGGATTTATGGTCATGCGGATTGTTTAAAGTGGCGACGCCGCGCCAACAAAAATATGTTGTGAAATATTTTACAATTTCATTTTTCGGGCTGCGAGGCACGCTTCATGTGTGTGCGGCAATGTGTCGAAGGCGGGCAGATGGTGGCAAGGGGGTGGCGGTCTGGTCCGGTGTTTGGGGGCACTTGGGGCAATTGAAATGAATGTTTGTCGTGTTAAAGGCTGTGATTTTTTTCGCTTTCTTTTTTTTTTTTGGTTTTTTGTTTTTTGGCATTGTAACTAGGGACATGGCAATGCATGTGGCTGGCGGACTAGTGAACTCAAGTGCAGATGGCTGAAATTGTGTGCTTGTGCCTGTGTAATTAACAAACCCGGCTAAAGAGCGGCAACACTGGCAGATAACAGTACAACTCGTAAGCCTGACAAATGGCTTATTTAGGCGCAAGCTAACGACCAGGCCCAGTTTCGGACAGAGACACAGTGTCTCCCAGCCATTGTCCACTTGCGTAGTTAATATTTACCTGCAACGAGAATAAAATTAGAAGCTCAATGAAAATCTTGGATATATTCACAATTCTATTATTATTATAAAATATTTATATGAATTTGAAGAGAAGTAAATTGAACTGTTATTTCATAGTTGATTTCAGAGTTGCTAGTAATGGGAATCGATACTTTTGATTTGTATTAATGATAAAGTTTTATTGTAAATTGAATCATGAGAGATTATTAAAAAAATCTAAATAATTTCTAAACTTGAACTATTATTTCAAAGCACAACAATACTTTGAATTTTATATTATCTAAATGAATTATTTTTATTTATTATTTAAATTAAATTATTATTTATTAGATATAGCCGCAGGCATCTGCAGCTAGCTTATGTTTTTTATTTTTTTCTTAACTAATCTTAGTTTATAGACATACAAAATTTGATGGAATTTGTAAAAATGATTCCAAAAGCCATAAGCAAAAGATGAGAGGAAAATTGCATAATTTAAGGATTTTCAATAGGCGATGGGTGTTCGGGAAAAGCTAAAACAGGCAGCGCCAAACTAATTTTGAGCCTAACCCGGACACTAAAAACTAAGGCCGGTAATCAAGTTGGGCGCTAATCAAAGCCACCAAGTGCGACTTCCCCCACAACCCCACAATCCCACAACAGGGAGTGGTGCAGCTGGCGTTCCGTGGCCCGTGTACCGTTGGTTCAATGAACCACGTGCGGTTCATAAAAAAAAGACGCCAGTGCATATCATAAAATGAAAATAAACATAAATACATAAAGCCGGGCGAAGGGTGGCGCCTCGATGTTGAGCGGCTCATCTGGGCCAGGCCACCAACCCCAAAAGCCATAAATTCAATTTGAAATTTACTGTCAAAGACGAGCGGTGCTGTGGGGCTGTGGTGCTGTGTGTTGCTGTGTGTTGCTGTGTGGTGCTGTGGGGCTGTAGGACGGGTGGTAAACGAGATCTGCGTTTTGGGCGAGCATCTCACAACATTGATGAGTAGAAAAAGTTGGTCGACGCCGTTAGCCGCTTGTCAATAATGTCAATTGTTGTTGTTGCTGCTGCCGCTGCTGCTGTTACCGCTTCTGCCTGGGAGGCATACAAATTTGACATTTGAAATAGTGCAACAGCAGCAGCAGCAGAGTGAAATGCGCCAAATGGTCAGCGTTGCACAATAAATTTCATAGTTTCATTTCTCGCTCGTTGCGCAGTTTTCACTGCCGCTTCTGTTGCCATCTGTATTGAATTTACTACTTGCAACTGCCAGCTATAAAAGCCATTTTGGTTGCACGCTCTTTTTTTTATTATTATTTTTATACCCTGCCACCGAAGCCAGAAGAGTATATTGGTTTTGAGTAATACGCACAATAAAGGGATATGAAATCGAGTAAGCACCCTCCGAAATTCGATTAAAATCAGTAAGTTTTGCATTCATCGGGAAAATAAGATGACGTTTATAGTATTTCCTTGAGTGGGATAATTAGGTATACATATTTATTTAATTGCTTAAAGATAGCCACAGATTAGTTGCTATAGTTGAATTGACAACATGCAAATCTCAATTCAATTGAGTTACAAAAGTAAGATAAAAAAGAACTACTAAAGTGCAGGAGTTTCATAATATGGTATTTTCTGATAAGTATAAATATCATCCCGATATTGGTTCACAATCTGGTCTGCATTCAGTCGTCACAACAAGATTTCGATATATTAAATTCCAGGCAGTGTGAACTCGGAGGATTATATAAGACTGCTGATCTTTATGGAACATCAAGCAGATCCATCATAAATAGTCCCAAATCCCACTACCCGACTTCTTGATAAATCAGATTTCTATTGTGGATCATTTTTAATATTAAAAGCAAATCGAATTCCGCAGAGTGTATTTCAGAAAGTTATAGTCTGATAATCCTATATACTTTCATATATACTCGTACAGTCTTAGGTAGATAAATTTTATCATTTTTCTATGATCGACGATTTCTTGTTGGCGACGTTCTTGAAAAACATGCAACGGCACCCAAGAATCGATGACTTGAAATTTGGCAGATAAATTATCAGTTTTCAGTAACGATAAAAAAAAGACTCCCTCACTTCCGCCTCCAAATTGATATATCGAAAAAAAAAACAAATCGATAAAGCTGCATACTTTTAATTTTTAATAGTAATAGTAAATCTGAAGATTAAAAATTCAAACTAATACAGAAAAAAATTAAATTAAATAAAAATAAATAATAAATACAATAAAAGCAACAAGAAACATAATATAAAAATTCTTATATATTTATATATATTATATACATAGAAACAACTATCCTGGAAATTTCAAATATTTTTCATAAATTTCAGACAAATCCATCGTAAAACTTAATAAAACAAACCCAAGTTTAAGAAAGTCACATTTCTAAATAACAAAATATCTATTCAAATTGTCTATCGCAATTTTGGTGATTGATTGAATCATAGCTGGAATAATACTGACACCAATCAGAGTATGCCGTAGTCGGCTACGGCCAATTGCAATGTTCTCACTTGTTTTTAGTATTTTAGTTGTTATTGTCGTGTTTGTGGTCGACTGGCCATTGACTGTTGAGTGTGCGGCAGTTAACCAATGTTTTAGCATGTTTCGATGCGGATCTGAGCCAACCAACCTCACCATTGACAATATTTATCGGTACGTGTAAGGGTACGGGTAAGGGTACGGCTACGGGTAAGGGTACGGCTACGGGTACGGCTACGGGTACGGCTACGGATAAGGGTACGGTTACGGTTACTGCTGCAAGTCGTTATTCACGTCGACTAGCTCTAACTCTGGCTCTGAACTCCGACTCTTACTCTCACTCAATCTGGCTGCCATGTTAACCTTAGGTCTCTGAGCCACAAAACTGCTGCTAGCCATTTCCCACTGCGCCGCGTGTTGATTTCGCATTGTTTGCTTCAGTTTGGTTCGGTTCGGTTTGGTTCGGTTCGGTTTGGTTTGGTTTGGCATTGTGCTGATTTTACGTTATTGTGATAGCAAATTCTTGGCATTGTCGGGGAAACCACCTTGCTCGATGGCCTGTCAATTCTGTGCCAAAGTTGTGCACCTGGCAGACAGCTGGATCAAGTGGCCAATTCATGAGTGGGCGGCCGTCTAAACAGAAAACGTGTTGTCAGAGTTGCCACTCTCCGATACGAAACTTTAACAAATGCTAAAAATCATTTTAGTATTCTATTAAATTTTGAAATGTACTCAATTAATTAGACATTCTCAATATTAATCGATTACTTAAGCAACTAATATCAATTTATTGCTTAACTTGCTTCCTGTCTTTTTTTGACAAGTTTCCGAAGAACAAAGTCAATTTCAAATTTGTACATCTTTGTAGAATATTAGTGTTATATTATTATCGATTGACATCTTTGTCCGTATTTATACCCTTAACCCATTGAAAATGGGTGAAAAGGGAATAATGGTTTTTGTTTTCGTGTACCAGGCGCAGATCAAGTTTGCTTTATTTTATCGGTAACTGCCTAAAATTCTTAATTATCGATACATTTCGGCAATAAATTCCACAATTTAAGAGGGAGAGGCTTCTAATTTATACATAATATGCATATACATATTATTGATCAATTGCTCAAATTCCAGTTGCAGAACTGAACAATTGGGCGCAAATCATCTTAAAGGCAATTTGCCAATAAAACCAGAATATATTTATTGTAGTCGAGCTAACTCGACCACAGCATTCTTACTTGCTTACACTAATTTTAAAAATACATTTAAAATTAACTGCCTCAGTTTTATAGCCATTTTGTTTGAAACATGGAATATATCTGCTCGTTTTAAAAGCAAGCAGTCGCAATATTTAATTGTGGGATATATATATATATGTATTTAACTACACAAATCTGGGATATGTCAAAATTATTTAAGATATACATCAATGTCAAGCAGATTAAGGGTATCTCATCTTCGGCTTGTCAAAGTTAGTCCTTTAATCGTGTTTCATAATAAGTTAAGCGATATTTTTGGCATTTGTTTAAAGGAAAATGTGTCACTTGAGATGAATATCTGAAATTCGAATTTGCCACATGACTGATTACAAGTTTTCGACTCTGCACATTGCTCAGTACTTATGCCTGTCTGTCTGCCTGTCTGTCTGTCTGTGTCCCTGTGTCGCCCTTTAGTACAATTGGCTTGATGCGTGCTTTTACGTGTGGATGCAATAACAATCCGACAGTTGACATGAACGTGACATTGCATTGTTGTATCAACGCCATCATCAACACATGCACCCATCACAATTGCTGCAAAAAGGACCAAACAGACAGGATATCAAAATATGACCATATCACGACTGCTGTTGCTGCTGCTGCTGCTGCTGAGTCAGCATGTGAGTTACTCCTCCAAATGAACAGCAAATGGCATTTTAATTGAAAGCCAACACTTCAAAGTAAAAATTGTAACTTTTGTGTTTGCGAAAAAATAATTTTCAATTTATTATTATTCTTTTCTTTGAGGTTGACATGTGCAAGTTTACAGGATATCAAATTAAACAAAACAGCAACCAACACAAAAGATTCAGTCCCCTGACACTTGACAATAAGCGGCAGCTATTCGGATGTGGAATGAATCGCGTTTCAAACACACAAAAATTGAGTTTCGGGTACTCTCAATCCGGGTCCGGGTCCGGGTCCGGGTCCGGGTCTCGTACCCGTACACAATATACGGGCACCCTTAGCACCAGTTAGTTCTGGTGTTGAAAAGGTGTCTAAAATTGTTGAATGCCATTTCGACTGGCAATTGTCATTATTCATACGCACCGTGGCACACAAACAGGAGCGGCAGCAGCAGCAGCAGCAGCAGCAGCGGTAGCAACAATAACAGATTGCTTTACAAGCCTGAAAGTGGTTGAAAATTGTTTTGGCTTTAACCTCATTTTTTGTGGCGTGCCGCATTGCAAACATTTTTCAACTTTTTTTTTTAATTTTTTTATTTAATTTTTTTTTTTTATTTGACGCTTTATCCGTATTTTTGTTGCCATTTCTGGTGATATTGTTGTTGTTGTTGTTATTGTTGTTGTAAATGCCTCATGCGACATTTTGTGTGTGTGCCACGTAAGTCTTGGGGTACCACGCAAACAGTTGCTTGCATAGCTAAGGTTCAACTAAGTTGACTCTTTTGTAACTTCAACAAAGAAAAAAAATAACCCCAAAACTGAAATTTATTATTTTGCAAATACTTTTAAGAATTATTTAAATTTGAAATTCATTTATGCAAATTTGAGGAGCTTGGGTAAATTACGACACTGGCATTTAAATATGTTGCCATCGTTGAATTCGATACGAATTAGAGAAGTTTGGCATCGTTTTGAAATCCAAGAACTGAACTTAACACTGGGATCACTTTGTGCCTGTTAATGACCAAATTTTGGGGGGGCCAATTGCGAAATTTGTTGACAGGCAGCCGATGGCAGCAAAAGTTAGCCGGGCCAAAACGGAAAAGCGAACGGGCCAAGGACGATAAAAGGCGACAACTTTATGTCAACACGCACATCAACGTGTCCTTACGGCTCTTATGTTGTTATTGTTGTTTTTGTTGTTGTTTTTGTTGTTGTTGCTATCAGAGCTAAGGCATGTCACAAAAAACTTGGACACACACACACACACACACAGAGAGAGAGACATACACACAAGCAGAAAGGACAAAATGAAATGGCAACGAGCTGGAAAAAAATGTTTGCATTGACCAGAAAAGCTCATTGCTTCCTTCTCGCTCTTTACACGTATTTTCCCTCTCCCTCTCCCTTTCGCTCTCCCTGTTCCACTCTTTGTTCCTGTCCCTGTCCGTCACTTGACCTCTCTGTATAGCTTTGTCTCTGTTTGCCTAGCTGCCTATGGCGGCCTTTCAGCACTCTTATTGCTGTTTGCAATGTTGCAGCAACAGCAGCAGCAGCAGCAGCAGCAGCGGCAGCGGCAGCGGCAGAGAGAGAGAGAGACTCAAGTGACATTTTGTTGCCATTACGTCTAAATTGGCTACTAGATTGTCTCATTCTGTTTGAATGGTAAACGTTCCGTTATTGTTATTGCCCTGTTCTACGGATGATGTTGCTGTTACTGTTGTTTTTAGCCTATCTGTAAGCCACTGTCAACGACAACAACACAATCATCATCATCAGCATCATCATCGTCATTGATGTTGTTATCGTTATCGTTATCAAGTGCAACGGCAGCCATTTTGTTTACTCTGCTTTTGGCTCAATTGCTCTTTACCCTCGGAACGTGGAAAATAAACGACGTGTGAATAAATTGACAATTTCATCAATTTGGTCCACAAAATGTGTCTATGCCACATTTACGGATCGCAGATGAGCCCAAAAATACGGGGGAGCTACAATCAAATTGTCATCGTGCAAATGTCACTTAAACACTAATTGCAACACTAGCTTTAATCAGCTATATTTATCGGACTTGTAATTACCAACTGACACTCGTTGGCCAAAATGGATGCGTCATTTGCGGTAGACAGCCAAGTTAAAATCACATTTGTCAAGATAACCCAAAATCCGTCATGTCTCATCATTGTCAGCCCATCAATCAGCGGCACAATTTCAACTATCTACCGTATCAATTACAGCACATTAGCCGCAACCGGTCACAGAACTGGCTCAGGTGATTCACGAATAGCACACACACACACCAAGCACACACACACTCACACTAAGCACACACACACACACAAACCCATCTGATGTGGTCCAAAATCTTAACTTTTCTACATGTTTGCTGCGAGGGCTGCCAAAAGCTCAACTTTTTTAAAGTCATTTCATATTGAATGTTTTGGAAAAGGAAAATTACTTTTCCGACATTTTCTTTTTAATTTATTTTATTTTATTTTTTTGAGTGTAGTTCTTATCGAGTTTCCCCCAAAAAGTAAACTATGCATTTTAAAGACTTGAAGTTTGCTCGTCAAAGTACAACTTGCAACTTGGCTGTGTTTTGATGCCTAATAAACGGTATCTTAATGAGCAGCCCTCGTTGGCTGTTGAATAGCGAATGGCTGACCAACAAGTTGAAACTGTGCCGGAAGGAAGCCGCTGAGTTTTCCGTTGTACCATAAAATGCTATACATCCTGGCCAGTCTGACAGCATCCAGCCTACCACTTCCAGCGGCCATGTTTACCCATCGTCTGATGCTTACATGTGTGTGCCGTGTGTGTGTGTGTGTGTGTGTGTGTGGCGGTGTGTGATTATATTTCTCTACATTTGTGGAATTGTGTGCGTATCTGTTGCAAGAGAGTTTTGGCCAGTTTAAACGCAGTTTTTATGGCCCCACTTCCGCTCTGTTTTATTCATTCGCGCACAATTTGCGACACATTATTGTTTTTATTATTCAGTTATGGTTCGCTTGGTTTTTCTTTCTGTTTTTTTTTTTTATTTGATTTGATTTTTTATGTTGATGTTGCTGTTGTTGCTGTTGTTATGCTTTCCTTTTTATTTTCAATGTGGCTGCTGTCACTGTTGTTACAAATTTCCCTGTACATTTTGCAGTCCATTTAGCAAAGGGCCATGTGACAGGGTCGATAACACGTTACTCACCTGACACACACACACACACACACACACACAAAAAGAGAGTGGGGGGGGGGGGGGGGGGGAAATGGCGCAGAAAAGTTGCTGGCAACTTTTCTAGCTTGTGTTACTTGTGTGTGGTCCTTTTTCACAGACGCTTTCCTCTTTGCTTAATAGATTCTTTGCATATTTTTAAGCGTAAAATTTAATTATCATATTGAATGAAACTCAGCCAGTTGCAGGCGGGATGGATACAACGAAGAAGAAGAAGAAGAAGTGGCAGCTGGGTATGGGAATCCGGATTGGGGGGAGGGTTGAAAAGGTTGCCGCATTGTCGTAAGCATTTTTTTTATGAGTGGAATTTTGGGTTTTATGGCTTGACACCATTTTATGGGTACTTTTTTTTTGTGTTATATAAAATCATAAATTGCTTTGGTCAAACAACAACAACAACAACAACAATTGCAATAAACAACAGCAACAAACAGCAAAACAGATATCAGTATTTAATTTGTGTCCATTTCCGTTGCAGTTGCAAAAAGGCGTTGCATCCACACAAATACATTTACATATCGATGTTTTTTTTTTTCATTTCATTTGGATTTTTATTTTAATTAACTTCACATCATTTGAAAGTTTGCTGAATTTTATTTTATAATTGACTTTTGTGCTAATTAACAACAATTTCTCGACGCTTATTTGCAACACTGTTTATTGTGATATTTTAGTGGCAAGTGAGGCACATTTCACACTGATGAAGATTCACGCTAAATGCGGAAATTGGTTTTTATTAAAAACTTGATTGCTATTCATAAAATTGATTATGCTTTCAATGGACCATAAAAGCTACTTCGCTGAATTGCTTAAATTAGTTTCCATTTATGTTGCAAGTGTTGCACGCGGCGAACCGTTTTTTCAAGTGGCTGTTAAGTTCAACTTTTTATTTGCTTATCGAATCAGCTGCAGCAAATTTTTATTGGATTTGTTCACTCTGAACTTAAATTCTTAAAGTTGGGAAAATATGTTACGATAACTGAAATGGAAAATACATTTTATTTTTTTTTTGTAAATTTTCATGTTTTTCATTTTCATTCGCAGCTTTCGATTAGTCGTCGGTTGACTGGGGCAACTTATACTTGTACTTTCCTCCTGGGCTTGCCACGGGAGCCTTTTCATTAAGCGCCTGACACAGTCAGACGAGGTGGCACAGGAGGCACACAGATAGGCAGCGAGGCAGGCAGGCGTGGCAGGCAGTTTCCATTACTTTGAGTGTCAATTAGGTAATCGCAAAATTGAAATCTCATCGGAAGTGATTTTGTGCGCCTCGCTGAGCGGCTCAGCTCAGCTCAGCTCAGTTCAGCTTCGTTAACAGTCGTGTCACGACACGACACGCTACGACACGAGTCGTCAATAATTGTGTCTGATGCCGCAAGAGGAGCTTTTGTGGCATGCCTACGCGATGCTGCATTCTTACAAACTTCCGCTTCCGCTTTGCACACTACTATTAGTGAGTGTGCGTGTGTGCGTGTGTGTGGGTATGTGTGTGTGTGTGTGTATACATTAAATGCGACACCGATTACAATTCAATTTGGCCACGTCAGCTTCACGTTTGCCACAGAAAGAGAATCGCTTCTCAATCGATCCACAGGCGACAATTCCTTTTTGTTGCAACTGAACACCTTTCGTTGTCTGCCTTTTGCCTGCCTTTTACCTGACTGTCTGTGTGTGTGTGTGTGTGTGTCTGCCCCCAACTGCTGCAAATCTCTTGCTGTGCCATTCAGCGGCAAATTACCAACTTTGGCGGAAATTAAGTGGCAGGCAGCACTTGCTAAAAATTGAATGAAAGCAGCGCACGGCTTCAACTCTAGTTCCAAACTCCAAACTCCAGTTGCTGTTGCAGTTGCAACCGCATCTACAACTGAGTTTACCGTGTGGATGCACCGTTAGAAAAATTTAATAACATCTTAATTATATCCGATATACATATACATATATATATATTTTTAAAATATTTTTCTAAATGTTATTCATATTGAGCAAAGCAATTCTGGATTTTCAATTAATTTTCCTAAATGATTTCAATAGAAATGAAATCTACCAAAGGAAAAATCCTGAAATCGATAGACAAGCATATTTAAGAAAATCACTTAAAAATATCACATTTTTCAGGTGTGTCGCTTAACAAAATCAGATGTGATTTTTCTTGGTTTCAATTTATTTTTTACCGTGTCGCCGACAAGGCGCAGCAATAACAAATATGTATAGGAAAAAATGAAGGAAATTACAACCCTGTGTGGGGGGCAGGTCGAGGCTTGGAGGTGGTTCGCAATCCGCTATTTTCTATTCGCTATTCGCTATTTGCTACTCGGGGATTTGTGTGTTTGGGGGGGGGGGGGGGGGGGGGGGTGGCAGCAGCGAATGCAGCCAGACAGTCAGTAAATTTAATTTTCCACACGAATGCGTCGTGCAGAGGCGAGAACGAAATCGAAAACAGTGGCAAGGCTGGTAGTGGCAGAGGGGGCAACATTACATTTTAGTGGTAACTGCAGTGGCACAAATTCGTAGCAAGCCTTGCCACGCGTTGATTACAACTGGTGGCGCACCAAAAAGTAGGCAATGACAAAACTTGTTGTGCCGCTTGCTGCAATTGCGATTAGTCACTGTGTGTGTATGTGTAATTCTCTGTGTTTCTCTCTCTCCACTCTCTCTCTCCACTCTCTCTCTCCACTCTCTCTCTCTCTCTCTCTGTGTGTCTTTTACGCGTGCCACAGTAAATTAAAAACTTTCACTCGCTACCTTTTGCGGTAACGCCTTGCACTTCAACTTTACCCTGGCCAAAGTAGAACCGACTAGGGCCGCCTCCATTTGTTGGAGGCAAGCACTTAATTTAACAATTTCCTTTTGTTCCTTCCCTGCACCTGCATCAATAGGCAGCAACCGAGCGAGATAGAGAGAGAGATGAAGAAGAGAGAAAGTGACACAGGCTGTGGAGCGAGGCGAGGCAAGGCAAGGTTCTGGCGAGGCTCTGGCGAGGTTGCCTTCAGGTTCAAAGTGCACTTGAATCGCAGCTGGCGTCGCCTCTTCTGACAAAAATGGCTTTTATTTTTCGACTTTGCACTATTAATGCAAACGGTGCGTTTCGAGGGCCACTCTCCCAAAACGCTCAACCCACTTCCACTCCCAATCCCACTTCCACTTCCACTACCACTTCCACTCATAGCGTTTATTGTCTGCTCCGCTTGTCTGGCTCTCGCCTGGCTTTGGCCTGGCTCTGGCTGCTGGCTCCTGGCTCCTGGCCTGGCTCTGGCTCTTGGCCTTTCTGTGTGCGATGGGGGCAATGGAAAAAAAGGAAAAACTTTGCAAGAAAGTCTCTCGTAAATTTTAATAATATTTGACTCCAGAGGTGGGTTTTGAAGTGGCCGCTGCTTTTTAAGAGCTGCTCCAAAGTGGGCAGCAACAGCATCTGGGTGTGCCAGCGACTTAAAATTAATAAAATTGCTTAATCACTTTCCTCGCCAGTGGCGTTTGCCTCCTTACCACCAACAACATTAACATTAACAACAACAACAACAATAATGATGACAATAGCAGCAAATTTGCAAATCGATTTTTAGTTGAAAATATTTGCAAATATTAAAATTGCCTCAAAAGCCATATTGTGTGGATAATTTGAGCTCTTTAGTGTTTTAAGTTAGTTCCACTTAAATAGGTATTTTATTTGGAAATTATGTTCAAAGTTGATTAATTTATTTTCTTATCCTAAAACACCATTAATAATATGGTATCGAGAAGACACTGTCTCATTTTTTGTAGTCATACATTTTTTACAAGAGTCTTATCACTTCCATCTTAACTGCCCATTTTTATTTGACTGTAGATTGTAGGGGTTTTTCATGAAAAACACTTTTCATTCATTTAATACCGGATTCACTTTTAAACGGGTTACTGATTAACGGCAGAAGTTGCAATTAAATTGTGATAATATTAAAAAATTTAAAAAGAAAATTCACAAAAGAAAATCAATTAATAAATTTATAATCTCTGCAAATAATTAAGGCTCAGATTGAAGTAAAACAACAAAAATACCAAATAAATATGTGTTGAGAATTTCCCTTGATTTCCTTTTTAAGCTTCTACTTCATTTCCCAAATAGCCCCAACATTTTCTGCGTGTGATTTATCAAGTTTGTTGCCTCAACTGGAGAATCATCGCTAACCGACAAAAAATCACATTGGCAATTAAGGTTGCCCAAGTTTGTGCCCCATCTTGTGTGTGTGTGTGTGTGTGTGTGTGAGAAAATATGGTAACGGGGCCAAAGTCTACTTAGCCAAGCTCAGCATTACGAGGCAGTTTCTCAGTTTCCCATTTTTGCAAGCAACTAATTGCATGCATTTCTATGTGTGCGTGTGTGTGTGTGTGTGTGTGTGTGTGTGTGTGTGTGTGATGTGTGTAAGTGTGTGCATGTATGGTTAACGTGAGTATACCAATTTTGAGTATGTAAACTTGAGCGTCTTTTATGCGAGACCGCAAACAAACTGCGAACGCATCGCGGCATCTTTCCACAAACAAACATGCAACAACAACAACAACAGGAGGCAGGAAAAGCAAAAACAACGGCACAGAATCAATATTTGCTGTCATTAATACGCAAAGGCAGACGAACTGCGTTGCGGTTAACTGTTCAATGCTCACTGCCCCACACTCGGTTGCATGCTGCAAGCTGCAAGCTGTAGTCTC
Source organism: Drosophila infuscata (assembly GCA_035042205.1). Lineage (NCBI taxonomy): Eukaryota > Metazoa > Arthropoda > Insecta > Diptera > Drosophilidae > Drosophila > Drosophila infuscata. The sequence continues at coordinate 1,038,102 of JAWNLR010000137.1, read as the reverse complement.
CACTGTCTCTGCTGACACTGAATGCCAACGAGTTTAATGAACCAGATTGTCATCCTGACCGCTACTGTATATATATATGAATATATGTATATATATCTTTATATATATATATATATATATATGTATATATATATTTATATCACCCCAACCTTGGCTTGGCTTTGACAGCTCAAATCTAGCACATTTAAATTGCCTTTTAATAAAAAGAAAAGTCCACAAATATAAAATAATATAAATATATACATATATATATATATATATATATATGTGTATATGTATATATATATATGTGTATATGTATATATATATATGTATATATCAATATATAAATAAAATATAAATAAGCAGTGAGCCATAAAAATGCAGCCAGATTCGGCAATTACAATTTACAGTTTGCTCCTTTGGTTGCACATACCACGTATACGCATTGTACTTGCAACATTTCTTTGTGTCATATTTTGACAACTTGCATCATTTCGATAGGCAACTCAAGATGCCTTCACATATTCAAAGCCACGAGAATGTTTTCCATTTAATTAAGTAATGTCTGGAAAATGTCATGATATTTTTGTCTGGAGGAATTCACAATTTTGTTGTGAATCCTTTGTCGGAGACGCCTCCGACGACACAATGTGTAGTTATTCTTGATCAGCTTCAGTAGTTTTTGTTTAACTGTCTTTAAATTTTTGCAAATAATTTTGTAATTTTTTAATATTTAACATAAATATAATTTGTACATTTTATTATGTTTTTATTTATTTATTATGCAATAAAATTAAATATATTTTTTTTTGCATATTTTTAATTAATATTTTTTTTAGAAAGTTGCTGAACAAAATATAACGAGTTGTAAAATTGCGATTTTTTAACTCACTGCTGAAAAACTCCAAAGTGCTGCATAATTTGAAATTATCCCAACCCCAGTTGCAAGTCTCGTGTTGCATGGCGCATATTGCACAAAATCAAAATATATAAGAATTAAAATCGAATTTATCGGGTAAGTCTATTAACGATATTAATGCCACACTAGCTGGCGAACATGGAGTTGCATGCTGGGTGTGGCATGCAAACAGCATCTGCAAAAGCAGATTTAACCATGTAAGAAAACTGAAAAACAAAAATACACTCGCAATTTGTTATTTTTGTGTTTATTTTTATTATTATCACTATTATTATTTTTTCCTCGTATGCGTTGCACGTTTTGTTTTTTGCTTGCCCCCAAGCGTTGTTTATGATAATTTTCATGTTATTCTGCACAATTTTATTATGCTCCCTCCCAAATTATGTGTTTATGTGTGTGTGTGTGTGTGTGTGTGTATGTGTGTGTATGTGTGTGTGTGTGTGTGTGTGTGTGTACGCCCGAAAGCAGGCAGCAAATTTGTTATATATATCAGCTAGTGGAATCTGAAGTTAACTGCTTAACTGAAGCTTATTGCTTTCGGCCCGGTTAGGAAGAGCTCTTTGTCTTTGTGTTTCTTGCCACTTGCCACTTGCCACTTTGTCGTCCGCTAACTCAATAAGAGAAGTAGCAGCAGTTTCAGCTGCAACAGTTACAATCGCCACATCACATCATCACAGGGCCAAAGTTCAAATCCCGCATGCACTTGATGCACTTGCTGCACTTGCTGCACTTGCCGCACTTGCCGCAGCAATCCGCTGTGGTCCCAAATGCTGTCACGGGCCACCAGCAAACTTTCAAGTGCAGCAAATGCGTTTAACACGTACTTGCTGAACCGCCCTATTGTTGTTGTTGTTGTTGTTGTTGTTGTTGGCTGCGTAACAAGTGTCTCGCAAGTGTCGGCAAGTCATGTGGCAGAATCTGAGAGAGATCTCAGGTGCGCCACTGTTGCAGCTGCTGCTGCTGCTGCTTGCTGTTGTCTGTCGTCTGTCCCGTTTCTTGCTGCCACTTGCGAACTTTTATTTGCCAAAAACGCAAAAGGAAACTTTGCTGGCAGCCCAGCTGCTCACCAAGAACAACAACAACAAAAACAACTGCAACTGCAACTGCAACTGCAGCCGCAGCGGCAGCTGGAGAAAAACTCCAATCGAATTTGACACTTGCATGTTTGGCAAACTGCAACACATGTTTACCAGACCCAAAGCATTAACCGCGACTTGGTCTAGTTGCATTTACTTTTCTGAGCCATTGCCTATATATATGTATATATATATATATATCCATTTGTCTGTGCAACTTACAGGCTTTCCATGCACTCAGGCGAGGCGTGTACGTTTAGATGTGGGTCACCAACTGTTTGATCGAAGGGTGCCTAATGGATGTGGGGGAGGGGGAGAGGGAGAGGGGGGGTGGCCGTGTAGAGTGCTTCTTTCTTAGCTTAAACCATGTGGCAACTTGCGAATGCATTCATGCAAGCAATCAGTGGCAACATCATCAAGTCACTTGCCATAGTTTTTTCCTCTTAGATCAGATCTTAAGTGATAACTGGACTCACAATTGTGCAGAGGTGCGTTGCCAGTCGAATGTATCTCGAATATACATGCTACATGCCACCAATATTTACCTGCAAAGATAGTGAAACAAAAGGAGCATTTAGTGAAAAGTGTGGAATACTTTAAAATTACAAATGGATTCGCGAATTTAAGTTAAAAGCTGTAAGCCGCAAACTCTTTAAGTGTGCGGCTTCTCTGTTTATGTGTGTGTGTGTGTGTGTGTGTGTGTGTGGGGGGGGGGGGGGGAAAGGGGTTCGTTTGTGTGCTTTTGGTGGCTGCTTAAATTAAAAAATGCGACACAGCTGCTGCTACGCGGCACGTCCACCAACGACGTAGCCACAGACACCCCCTTGCTCCTGCCCCAGCTCCAGCTCCAGCTTCAGCTCCTTTTACTGATGCTGCTGCTGATGCTGAACCCAGCGGCCACAGCTCGACGAAATTCAATCGAGAAACGTTGCAGGTGCGTCAGCCGCCGCTGGGCATTGAAGCATTACGTGGCAGTGGCAGCTGCCGCCAGTTGCTCTTCTTCTCTTTTTGCGTTTTTCAGTTTGTTGTTGGCGTTGTTGTTGTTGTTGTTGTCAATGAGCTCGCTGATGACGGGTACCAAAAACAGCAACAAGAGCAACAGCAACAACAACAACAACGAAAGCAACTTTCAAAAATTCGTTTGCTGAAAATATCAATTCGAGTCCATCGTAAAAGGTTTTTTACGTGAAATGTTCTTGATGTTGCCGCCGGCCAACAACGCATTCGAAATAAATATTTAGATGATGCCACAATGTGGCAACAATATGGCCACAATATTGCCCAAGCTACACTAAACACTAAACAATTGCTTTATTAAATAATAAGCAAGTTATCTTAAAACAAATTTCATTTTTTATTATTTTTTTTCACAAATAGCAATTATCTAATTTGGTTTAATTTGAGTTGTGGCATGCTGCATAAATTTTTAGCAATTTTTTAACATACTTTTTTAATTGCTATCAATTTTTAAATGACAACATTTTTGTGTGTCAATTGTGGACAGCTTTTGTTAGCTTAAAATAAACCGAACATTTCCAAAATACGACATTTAAAAATGTTATTTCATTTATTTTTCTTCTATTATTATTAAACTTTTTCCAATTCGAGTTTGTGTCTTCAATTGTGGGCAACATTTGGTTTGAAGGACATTCAAATGTCGAACTTAGCGGTTGGGGCAGCTGCCACCCAATGTGGCATAGAAAATTGAATAAGTTTGCCTGGAAATGCTGAGATTTTGAAATTGACCAATTGATGTAAGAGCGGCAAGCAAATTACGTTGGTGCGTGGGTGTGGCAGATGGGCGTGGGCGTGGCAGATGGGCAGTGGGTGTCTATTTGCTGTAGTGCTTCGCTTCCGTTATCTTTGCTTGGCTTAATTAAAATGTTGCCATGTTGTATGTCGCCCGCAGCCAGAAGTGAAGCAAGACATGTCCGGCGCAAATGTAGAGCCTCTTAGCGCATACAACACGCATATATATATATATATATATATATATATGTATATATATATGTGTGTACTTTAAATCACTTCATGGATCTGACTGACGGACTAGCTGCCTTACTGATTGCCAGTAGGTCGACTCAATACCCTCTCCCATCCCATCCCATCCCAGAGGAGTCCCAGTCCAATAGAAGCCGCATATTTTCGCATCCACTTTGATCGAGCGAATTATGCTAACACAGCGCTTGGCTCTTTGTTGCCTCATCTCTTCTTCTTCTTCTTCTTCTTCTGCTGCACCAAATCGAGCGCCAGGGAATACAAAATGGAAAATGATGATGCCCGGCGGCAAAAAAAAAAAAAAAAAAAAAAAAAATAATAATATAAAATAAAATAAAATCTACGAGATGCAAAGATACTGAAGCTGCTGCTTTTCCTGCTGCTGCTGCTGCTGCTGGTGGTTCTACGTCTGCTTCTGACTGCATATTATGTGGCTTAATAGTAAGCGCTGTGTAATTGAAATGTGGCCAAAAGGAGATGGCCCGAAGTGAGTGCTGATGCGTTGTGTTGTTAGCCAGGCGAACTAGCATTTAAAGTGCACTCAACAAACTCAACAAATGCGCATTAAATTTATCATTCGCCGCCATTCAGCGACACCAGGAGGCAGCAGCAGCAGCAGCAGCGTTGCAATGTTTTTTTCATTAACCCTCCGCCCATCCGCCACACGTTTCTGCCTAAGCAGTTTTTGATAATGTGCTTGGTTGCGCCACTGCGCGCTGCATTGCTATAATGCCCCCAAACCCCAACACACATTTTACATGTCGCAGTGCGCCAGCAGCCCTGCAACTAACAATAAAAGGTGGGAGGGGGGGGGGGCGGGGGGTGGCACAACAAAAAGAAAAATGAAGAGATGTAAAAGAGGCAGGCAACAACAACAACAACAAGTAAAAACAACACCGATATGCTGGAGAGATTATCAATAGCGTTCATCACAGCACACACACACATATATATATATATATATAAATATATGTATATATAAATATATATAGACAGCAAATGGATGGTGGGTGGAAGAGTAGGAGACGCACGAAAGGATGCTGCCAGGCAGATAAAATACCAACATGCTCCAGAAGCATAGACACAAAACAAAGAGCCGCATCGCCAGCGAAAAAGCAGCGAAAAAGCAGCGAAAATAAGTAACGAATGCTCGACTGTGATATACCCTGTAATCGTGAAATCAAATTAAAATTGCCACTTGTGCTTTAAATATTATTATTGTTGTGTTTTATAAGTGATTATTTCTATTTTAATATGTTATTTTTTCAATTTCATTTTTATTTTTTAATGTATAACTTAATATTTTCTGTTGGAAATAGTTGTATATGCCTATTTACAACTCAGCTATTCTTGCATTCCCGTTTGTAGTCTTAAGCTGTTCTTGCCTGCGAGCAACGGTAATTGTAAGATCCTTATGATCAAGAACTTCTTCGATGGTCTGCTTCGACTGCTTGCAAGCAGTTCAAAGCAGTCGCTTTTAGTCGCTTTATGCGAATTGTGCAAATCGCGTGAAGAGAACGTGTTCATTAAATCAACTCTCTAAATAAATATAAACCACAAGTTAATTTAATATTTTCCACATATATTTTTTTTTTAAATATTTTCCTATTAATTTGGTTAACATGTGCCATTAGATCGGTTTTGTAAAATTAATTAAAATACCCCCCAAATAAAGAGATTGCCAAAAGGCTTCATAGAAACAATATACCTCTTGTTGAAAATAAAATCTATCTATATATATATATATTTAAAAGAAAGCAAAAACCCAACAACAAAAGAGAACCTTAGCAATAGCAAAATAATAATAATAATAATAATAATAATGCGCTCGAGTGGAAAACGTAGAATTTCCTTTACTATAAAGTTGTCATGCGAAATGTTTAGACACACAGACACACACACATTCATATATAAACCAATACAAATACCTGTGTATTGGTGTGGGTGTGTGTGTGTGGGTAGAGGTATAGATATAGATATATAGCAAAATCCATGTGTGCTGATGAAGAGCTGCATAATCGTAATGATGTGGATTCGCCTTTGTTGTCACCGTTGTAGCTGCTGCTTGTTGTTGCCTCTTGTTGCCGCCTGTTGTTGCCAGTTGTTGTTGTTGTTCGCCATGGCTCAAATTGTGTGAGTCGACATTTTGTTTTCGTTTTCCTTTTTTTTTTTTTATTTCTGCCAAGCTAAACCAAACCAAGCCAAACTGAACCGAACCGAACCGAAAACCAAACGAAATGTGGCAAAGTAAAATTGTAGCCATTGCAAGGGCTTTACCTGAGCCCCAAGTCCCGTGTCCCGTGTCCCGTGCCCGTGAGTAGAGTGGATGTGGGGCAAGCTGAAACTCCAGAAACGCAAACGCAAACCCCAATCAACAAAACGACTGCTGGCCGCAGCCGTGTAAAACGCGCCCTCGGAGGGTCCAAAAACCGGATGTTTCTCTCTGCTCCAAATACAAATGTGAAAAGTAGGATTTGCCTCACATTTGAAGCACTCGAGCGAAGACTCACTCAGTTCCACGCTGCTCCTCGCCTCCTCCATCAGATACGGCAGCCAAATGTATCTGTGTGTTTCTCTCTCTCTCTCTCTCTGTGTGTGTGTGTGTGTGTGTTTGTGTGTGTTAGTCTACAAATGAAAATGCCAGTTTAATAATGCTCTGGCAACAAAGCATTTGTAGATTGCTTTCCATTGATGCGCCATCGAAGCGAGAAGCGGCATTCTCCTATTGAGAATTGAGATGCGGCCGTCTTCGTTGTTGATGTTGCAAGCGATGTGGCAACCCATATATTCTATGCCGCCTCAAAAATTATGCTAAAGGGAGTGGCAGGAGTCTGGCTGGCTGTTGCATCTGCATCTGCATCTGCATTTGCATCACATTTTTGCTTATCGATTGCGTCTCCTGCTCTGCTCCGGCATTGTCTCCTGGTCACTTTGAATCCCTTTTGTCGCAAAAATTGAATTCGAGCAGAATTTTCGTTTTCATTCTTGTAAAAATTTGCACAAGCATCGTTTGCATTTTGTTTCCTTCTGTTTTTTTTTTTTTGTTTTTTGTGTCTTTGTTTTGGGTGCCTTTGAAAGATTCGTTCCACTTTGCAAATCAATTAAGTGTTATTTCCGCCTTCAACGAGAAAAGCAAGCAACTTACTTTTTGTATTTTGGCCATGGACTTCATGTCCTCAACCGGTGCTCAGTCGCTTCACTTGTTTTGGTCCTTGTAAATGAAAATGTCGTTAATTTTTTTCTTTTCTTATTTTGCCATTTTCACAACAGGCAACAAGAAAAAAGCGAATGTAGTCAAAGCTAAAGAAGTCTATGGGAGGCCTTATTTGTTTCTGTGGGAGTGGCATGCCCCGAAAAAAAACACACACAATCTGATGCCTGTATGTGTGCTTTTGTGTGCGTGTGTGTGTGTGTGTGTGTGTGTATGCAATCAACGAGTGTAAAACTTTAAAGTCACAAAAAGGCTTTCAAACTTTTCTTGCGATTGTATGTTTAGAGTTGCACTTTTTAGTTTTCCATTTCCATTTGAAGCCTTCGCTTGCGTCCTCCCCAAATTTGTATTTGTTTCCCATGTTAGTTTATTTTTCACTCACACACACAGAAGCACAAACAACTTGTTTATTAAATATATGTAGAACAATTCTTTTGCGGCCTGCAGAAAATGTTTTTCCACCCCTAACTTGGAAGCGACCCACTCAAAAAGTGTCACCGAAATTCCAATACTCTTGTGTGTATATATATTTTTCAACACTGATCGATCGAATACATATGATGTGGCAGCTCAACTTATTCATGTTAATTGACAACACTATTTTAGTGCAAGAAATGTGCTCAAGAAATGCCTGCAAAACAATTTTCAGTGTAAGTTTAGCCATCAATTAGAGAGCATTTAAGCCTAGATGCCACGCCTTCGAGTTTTCCCAGTTGTTTTAGTTCTTTCATTTTGGGGTTTTTTGCACAAAAATGCATTTACGTGCGTTATTTACTTATGCAATTCAGAGAGCCAAATAGAAACAACAACAACAACAGCAACAACAATAAAAGAAAAAAAAAATTGTTGAAATAAAGTGGAAACAACGAAATGAAACGAAACTCTAATAAATTGCATGGCAATGCTAACCGGGGATAACCGAGTTAAAGGCCGTACAACCACTACACTCTCCACTTCTCCCAACCCCAACCCATCTCCCATCTCCACTCTTCGTCCGGAAATTTCCTTGGATGTGCACTAGTATCCCACCATAACGAGTCCCGAGTGCAAATGAAAGTTTTGCATTTTTCAGTAGACGAAAACCCACCCAAAAACCATTGTCTTTCTATGTGTGCGTGTGTGTGTGTGTGTGAGTGTGTGTGTATATATGTATATACTGTGTCTATCTGTCTGCTCGTATGCCAAAAGCGGAAGTGCAAGGAAATGAGGCTTAAACCGCACACAGCAACTAGCAACTGGCAACTGGCAACTGGCAACTGGCAACTGGCGACGGACAGCGGACAGCGGACAATTGAAATGTGAGCTGAGTTAGCGGGCGCCTCTTTTAAAGGGTTGCCAGCCAAAGGAAAAAAAAACCGCAAAATTATGCAGAACACTTTTAGCTGTTCCGCATCCATCCTGCAACCTTCCTTGCGCCAAACTAAATGAATTGTTCAAATTATTCAAAATCTGCAACATCATTTGCCACGCTTTGCGTGCGCTTCGTAATTACCAAATTGCCAAATAATTACAAAACATTTTTGCCACATTGCAAGGCAAAACCAAGTTAAGTGATGCAACCGATGTTGGACAACTGAGATTTCGGGCCCGAATGAAGACTAAATCTTGGCTACAGCCAAGTTTCCTGTGCAATCAAAAACCACATTTCTTGACAGATCTAATGTTGAACATACATACACATATACCGAGTGAGTGAACACACACATATATATATATATATATATGTATTTGTGCAACATTTTATGGTATGGATTTTTAAAGTTTTAATTAAATATTCATTCAAGCTTTGCATAAAGGCAAAAATATGCTAAATAAAATGATGATATACATCTATATATGTATATATACATATATATATATATAAATATAAGAAGACCAGAGTTGCCAACTAGCTATAATTATTGTTATTATTATTATTATTATTGAAATACATCCATTTTGGAACGCAGGCATATCTTAAATTAAAAATCAACAAGCTTGGCAATTGGTAAATAGTTGTTGATTCAATTATCATTATCCTTATAGCTCCGATTGGTATGTGTTTTTATTTCGTATTTTGTCCTGTTTGGCAGGACTTTATTATTTTCTTATATTTAGCTTTTAAAGGCATAGTTTGAATTTCAAACTGTTTCAGTTGATGTTTTTTTTTGTTTTTGCTTTGGCTGCTTTGGCCTTCATTGCGGGGACTTTACAATTACAACCCTCCCCCCAACAAACCTACCCCCCTCCCTTCACAATCTTGAGTATCCTGTGCCCCTTCAGCTGCCAGTGGCGGCCACGTACATTTGTTTGTTGTGGTTTTCTGAATTTTTCTCGACGTTTTCCCATTTTTAGATATTCCCGTCTTTTGCGAGCGAGCAAACGAGTCCTTGCACATTTTATGCACAGCAAAGGACGCCGGCGAAGGACGACGCCAAACTAATATTACGCATACGCCCGGGCAGCCGAGTGGGCGGGGCACGCAGGGCGGGGCACGCATGCAAATCATTTTGAGCGCGTTTAAAAGTTGACTAAAAGAAAATTACAAGCCGACCCACGTCTGCACGCCACGCCAGGTAAAGTTTGTGCATTTAAATTTGGCCGAGCACCCAGAAACTTCGTCAATCCATGCCACCTGCCCCAACACACACACTAACCTGCCACTTCCACTCCATCCCCGTTGCAAGCATCTTCAGCTCACTTTCGCTGCGTTGCCCAGCGGAGCATTTTTACGCTAAAGCGCTTTTTGAAAAGTTCGGCAAACTCAATTCGCGTTCTACACGTATAAGTGTGTCTGAGTGTGTGTGTGTGTGTGTGTGTGTGTGTGACTTTGTCGGTCTTTGTGTATGGTTCTGAATGCTGCACAGGTCTTGAGCTTCTTAAGAAAATTCCGACAGAGGAATTCCCTGCAAGCTTCACACGCTGCTCCGGCTTCAAATAAGCCAATAGGCAGCTTACCACAAGTTTAATACACAAAAACTATAGGAACAAATCGTATATATATATATATATACATATATATATGTAAAAATTATACTTATGCTGCCAAACATATTTCAACAATAAAACAAAATGAAATGTAACCAAGTCATTGGCAACTAATCAAGCGAAAGCCGCTGGAAAAATGCCTAGAAGCATTTTCCTTTCGCTGCCACTTTTCTTTTGCTGTCCCGATATTGCTATCTCATTGTGTGTGTTGGCCCTATTAAGATGTTGTAATTGTGGCCAAATCGCTGCCAAGAATATTCCGCACTCTCCCCACTCCTCTCCCACTCCCACTCCCGCTCCACGGTCATTTGGCAACTGGGCAACTGGGCGCTCAACATGCGGCTACGCGGTGCGCCAAAGGCATGTCAAGCCAAGTCAAGCGAGCAGCCAACAGCTGGTCGGACACAAGGGACACAGCGGACACAACGGAGCCACCAGTCAGACACCAGAGCAAGGAGAGCCAATCTGCTAACTGGCCTTTGTGTGTGTGCCTTTGTTGCCAAGGCTCAGATCGGCGATAGCCGCTGGCGCGCGAACATTGCAAACATGCTAGTTGCAATTGCCAACTACATAAAAATGGTCTCCCACTAGCCTTGCGGTGGCATGCAACGACTGCAGCATACCCAGTGGCCATCTTGATTAAGTGTGCAAATGCAAAAACAGAAAGTGTAGCATAGGTGCTCTCCTCAAACTCCTTTTTTATGCCTGATTGTTATCCTTGAAAACACACACAAAAATAATAACGGTAAACAATTGCAACAACTTAAAAAAGGGTTCAGTAAATATGGCTAATATCTCTTTATGATAACAGATTGGTAACTGGAACGAGCACCTCCGTTAGGTTAAAGTTGAAGAAGCTTAGTTTATTCCACTCCAGGCAGGATTACCCAGGACACATTCTAGCAAATTGTGCTGCACTTGCAACGAAAATAAGTTTGCCACGAAAGCAACTGTCAATCCTAATTTATACGAAGACTTAAAAAACTTTCCTTAACTTTAAGTTACAATATGTGAGTAAAAAACATTTTCTACCAACTGACTTACGTAGTAGTGATTTTGTGATAGGAATGCATTTTTTGTGGGGGGAGAAAGTCGTATTCATAAAAATGCTTTTTAATTGTTTGAATAATTTTAATTTAATATATATCTTACATTCTTAAAATTAATTCAACGATCAGTTTTAAAAAATGATTGAAAAATTAATTAAATTAATTGCGGTTTATTAGGTGTGTAATTTGTGGAAAGTACACGCGATGCAACCAACCCAGTCTCTGCCTCATCACGCAAGCTGGGTATTCATAAAAGAAACAAGTTAGGCAGTTTCAGGTGAAGGCGACGCATAAGCGAATTCCACTCGTGTCTGTGTCGCATCTTCAGTTCCTTCTGCCACACACACACACACACACATACAACTCCACTCTTCATGCCACACGATGCGTTAAAGTGCCGCCTTTGCCTTGTGGCTTTGGCTTTGGCTTTGGCTTTGCGTTCTGCCAACGTGACCAAATTTCTACAATGTTGCACTTTGCAACGTTTGCATATATTTCAATAAAAAGAAATATTATGAAAGACATTTTTGGCTGTCGATACTAGAGTACCACACACACACATGCCTACGTACACTCAGAAAAAAAAACTAGAAAATTATATACTGAAATCTATTTCAATATTTAAGGAATTTTCTTTTGCGAAAACATGATTCGATATTTCGAGAAAAATAATAACTACAATTAAATCGAAATCTGCTTAAATTAACAACTAAAGTTGAAAACGGGCATTTTTATTTCTAATAGCGGGACATCTGTTCTTACAAATGTTATAAATATTTTAGTATTTTTTAATTTATTTATAATTTTAATTTATTTTAAATTTTTAATTTTTTTTGTATTTTTAGCGTCAACTGATTTTAGTGGACAATAAATAAATAAAGTCTATCGCATATTTGATCCTTGTTGAACTTGTTGAATAAATATCACCCTTTTTCTCCAAGTGTACACAATGCGTATTTGTGTCTCAGTGTGCAAAGAATAATGTCTCAAATGGCTTAAATTTTGGCATGCGAGTTACTCAGTGAAGAGATGAGCGGCTTAAATTGTCAGATTGAATGTGCTTAAAAATCATTTGCATACTTCTGGGAGTCGCCACGAGCGCCGAGCACAGGCAGCGTGAAGATGCCTCAAAGATTACTGAATTGCGATAAGGCGTGAAAAATGTTATTTAATTAACAATTGTCAAATTTGAATTAAAAGCAAAGTGAAAACGCAAAATGCTATTTGGTATTTAAGTGGTTCGTGCATTAGATTTAATTAAATGTGTATATATATATACATATATATATAGTGTAGGTTGGTATTATCGCGCTAGTTAGTTCGGACTTAATTGCTATCAATTAATTTGCATCATAATTGAAATGTGGCGTGGCGCCACCAAACCCAAAAACGTTTCGCAAATCGTCGGTGAAAATCAGAATATTACATTGCCCGCTAAAGTATGCAATGGAATGTGGAATGGACAAATTGTTGCAATCAAATGCTGCAATTAAAAATGCCATGTTTAACAACAGCAAGAACAACAACAACAACAACAACAATAATAACAAACAACAGCAATATTCACGCCGCTCGCAAATGAAGTTAACTTTGCTCCATTGTGGGACATTTGCATATTTCGGTTGGCGCTTTCTGTAATGTGGCGCTAAAAATTAACAAACATTAACACAGACACACAGACACACAGATGGACAAACTGACAAGCTGACAGTGGGCAGATAAACGAGGCAACCAACGTTACGTGGCCGCAGTTCCACAAGTTGCAAGGACCTGAGTCCGCTTTGCCGTCCAAATGCAAATAAAATGTTTGCAACTATTATGCAATTTAACTATTTGCGGTTATCTGCTGTTGTTGCATCTGTTGTTGTTGTTGTTGCTGTTGTTGCTGTTGCACTGAGAGATTATTGTCGTCACGCAGTTCTTCCTTCTTCCTGCCAGGACACTACTCGCTACTAGCTGGCTTGGATAATTGCGCTTGCTTAAAACCGCATCATCCCCTCCAAAAACTGGCACAGCTTCCGTGCCGTTATGAAAATGCCCCTCTTCTTCTTCTTCTTCTTCCACTGCTGCTGCAGTTGATGATTATGTTGCTGTTGCAGTTGCTGTTGTTGTTGTTGCTGATGCGCATTACGGGCATTAAACTAGCAATTGCCGCCTCTCTGACGGGCCTCTTGGCAACTAAAAGTACAAGCAGCCAAAAACAACAGCAACTTGCCCCACTGGCAGCCGCAGCAATTACAACAAGCTAACAACAATAGCTACAACAACAAGCAACAAAACGGCAGCCACAAACTGCGGCAAGCCTTCACAAACTGATAGACTATGAAATATGCTATAGTAATAAATAATAAATAATAGTACTGAGCTATACAAATTAGTCAGAAATCTTAAAAATCGAATAAATATTTTTTAATTTATTTATAATTTTAATTTTATTTTAAATTTAATTTGATTCAAATTTTTAATTTTTGTATATTTGGTGTCGACTGACTTTAGGTGACAATAAATAAATTAATTAATTAATAAATTAATAAATTAATAAATTAAATTTATAAATTTATAAATTAACAAATTAATAAATTGATAAATTAATAAATTAATAAATTACAAAATTAAAAAATGTATAAATTTATAAATTAATAAATTAATAAATTAATAAATTAAAAAAGTAATAAATTAAATTTATAAATTTATAAATTAATAAATTAGTAAATTAATAAATTAATAAATTACTAGATTCTTTGTAATTGATTATTTCTAATTGACGAAATTAATCTTTGAAGCTATACTTTTAAAATGCAGCAATATATAATATATATATATTTAAATCCACTAACGAGCATATATTTCATAAAAAATAAATTCTGATTCATCAGAAGAAGAAGAAGAAATTCACTGTTTCTTTCATACTGTTACAAATCAATGTGTTATAGCCTTTAAATAGGTTGTTTAATGTTTAAATGTTCAAAATCACAAAATTAATTAAAATAGGTAGCATTTATATAGAAATAACTAATATTCTGAGTTAATATAATTTCCAGGGTATGTTTTGTATGAAATGAGCGCTCGGCAATTTCGCGCTTGAGTCTCCCGACTGCGTCTGCTAACTGCGCTTGTTCCTGTTGCCGTTTTATGATTATTATTTTTATTATTATTACTATTATTATTATTATTATTATTATTATTATTATTATTACAGGGGCTGCTAACGTCTCCAATTTCTCTGCTTTTGCGGTTGCTGTCGCTGTTGCTGCTTGTTAGTGGTTCTGTGGTTTTCGCCAACCACATGGGCGCACCGCCAACAAGCAACCTTTCTGTGGCGCCACCGCCACTGCCACTTCAACCCCGCCTCTGACCCGTTAATTTCCATGTAAGCCTTTTTCTTGTTATTGTTGTTGTTGCTCTCATTGTTCTTGTTGTTGGTGTGTGGCGGCTGCCAGGACAGCCAGACAGCAACTTGTTGTTGTTGTTGTTGCTGTTATTGTTGTTGTTGCTCTTGTTAGCTGGGTCTGCATGCATCGCCTTTGTAATCACGCTAATAACTTGACTTTCCAAAGTAATTAGCCACATTGCGCTTTGGTGTGCATCACACTGCCCCCATTTTGGCATTCTCCATTCCATTTTGCATTTTGCATTTTCCATTCACTGTTTGTCATGTTGTTTTCTGCCTGCCTGCCTGCCTGCCTGCATCCTTGCCTCCTTGCCTCGTTGCCTGCCTGGCTGCTCACTTTTGCCATTTTTGGTAATTTGACTGCCTGCAGCGTGAACCACCAAATCAGCCGACCAAGCAAGCCAACGAACCACCAATATGGCCAGCTGTCCAATGTTGGCACAAATGCCCCTTGCAACATGACATCTAACAAATGCACAAAACACGCACACACACACACACCAGCACACACACACACACACACTAACTATGTGTATGCGATTTGAGCATTTTGTGTTGCCTACTTTTTTGGGCGCTCGTTTTATGTTTGTCGTGCATTTCTTAGCAGCTGCCAAGTGGGCGTGTTGCACTTGTTGTTACCGCACTCGCCTCACCGCCCTTCGCATACATATTCCCTTGATTTGCTCGTTTGTTTGCCACGCCCTCGTCTACGCCCCTCGATCAACTCTGTTTTGTTGCATATGCAGGCCTGGCATTTCCAGCTGCCCCCAAACCCAAAACATGGTCTGCTCAGCAGCAGATATATAAATGCAAAGAATGCAATTCAGAGTTAAGAGTTGGACGACTGTCCAATTGGCTTCTATATTGGCTTAAATATGAACACCGTTAGAGTGTACAACAAAACCAAACAATTAAATGACACTCGACGCAACATTTTAATTCCAAATAAATAATGTAAGAGAAAAGAGAAAGAATTCGTGAAAAAAGTGAGAGGAGTATCCATTTTTTAGGTGATTAAAGAGATGGCATAATTGTTTGTAATTTTTTTTAATTTTCAATTTGAATTTAAATGTACATCTTTTTTTTACCGTGTACTCCAAAAATGGAGCAGGAACTGTTTGCACCTGGTATAACTTTGAGCAAAACTACTGAATATATAAATACTGATTGTTGGCCTACAGTTTTCACTTACCTATTTTTGTGCAATTAAACAGTTGTCTATGTGTGTATGTGTGTTTGGCGGGGTGGGGTGGGGGGGGGGAGTGTTGCATGTGTTTGTCTATTAGACTGTGTGCAAATATTTTAAATTGCAGTTTGTGGCTTGTTCCAGCGTTTGCCGCTGCGGTCACAGCTGTGTGGCTTCTATTTCCCAAGAAGGGACAAATATACGAATATAAACACACCCACACACACTCACACACACACACTCACACTCACACACACAAGTTGTCAGCTCGGCTGCGAAAACCTAAATACTTCAACATGTTTTAGCGATTTGCAAATTGTCACAGATTCTAATCGGCTGCAACATTTACATGCAAATATGCGATTTGGGGCACAATTCGCACATTTGAACATGCAACACTTGAGGGCACATCGACTACAGAATTTAATTAGCAGCCGCAATTAATCTGGTATATTTGTGACGCAGCAGCTCCGGAGCCCCAGCTAAGAGCTGTCGGCTCAAGCAACCATATGAAAAATTAATTATCTGTCGGCGAGGCAAGTTGTATATATGTATGTACATATATATATATATTTGTAACTGTATATTTACGTATTTGTTTGTTTGTATCTGCGTGAGTAGAGGGTGCATCTATATTGGCATTATCTTGAGTTTCCCCTAGACAGACTGACAAAACAAATGATTCATCAGTTAAAACCACAAAATAATTCGTGTTTTATTTCAATCGATAATTTAAGTGAAATTCACCAAATTTTGTTACCAGTTTTGCCAGCAATTTATTATGATTTTTTTGGCGTTCTTGGTTCTTCATAATTTGCTACCAATTGTGATTCAGATTCATTCAATAAGCCATCATGTGTTTTTTATAACATTATCCTTTTCAATTTATTCTTTTGGTTAAATAAATGTATCCAATTAAGGACAGCAAATCAAGAGTCATAAACTCTACGAATGTAGGACTTATTTTACCTGGATTAATTTGATTTTAATGATTCATGTGAAATAAATTGAACATGTTACATACATATATTTATAATTGATATTTACATTTGCAACATTGCAACACTCGAACGCTGCATTATTATTTTGTTTATTTTAAGTGCACCTTTTTTCTGCAGTTATTAAAGCATTAACATATTTGTTATTATAGCTTATATATGTATTATATATGTATATATCATTAAAGGATTCATTTCATCTGTTTTTTTTTGTTTTTTAATGAATTATTTGCATAAAAGGAACTGACAATTCAATTTTCGCAAGAAATCCAACATGAAAATAATTGGCTTCTTTCAGTATTTTTGCCATGGCTACAGTCAGTCTTGAAATATTATCAACTGGGTAATTAGGCCTATTAATGTAGCTCTTTCTTTTTTTTGAATTGAGAATGAGTGCATTAGAGAACTCTGATGAGTATTCACAAGTACCCATATACATACATATATATGTATGTATGTATGTAATTTGTTGGCATGTGTTGGCTAAGACGCTTACGGAGCAGATACGATGTGGCATCCAATTAGTTAACAGCCTTTTTATTTGTCACTGGCATGCCACACCCACATCCACACACACACACACAGTCACACACACAACCATCTGCTGCTTCCCTGCGCATCTGGTATATTATGGGTATTAACAGGAGCATTATCGCCACGTTCGGTGGCAGCGACATCATTATCACCATTATTACTTAACTTAATCGCAAGTGCTGCAGAGTAAGCAGCAACCAGGAGCCGCATTATTTGTCACATATTCAATGCATAATACACACACAACACGCACACACACACACACACCTGACGCCTCTGTTTTGGGGCACGGCTGCAGTTTATTATGACTGCCGTCTATGCCACAAAATTTAATTGCGCTTTAAATTTCGTGTGACAGGCCAAACACTTTAAAACAAACGAGCTTCGCCAACAACAACAACAACAACAAAAACAACAACAATAATGCTCTCTTTGAATGTGTTGTTGTGCCCCCAACAAACATTGCGGGGAGTGTTGATTACATAATATGAATATGCCCACGAAACAAAATACAGTGCAAATAGTAGAAATTAAACATTGAATTTCATTTGCTGCCTTTTCCTAATTGTATTTCAGTTGTATTTTATAACTATAAATAGTTATAAATCTTATAAATAGTTTAGTGTTTTAATTTATTTATAATTTTAATTTTATTTCAAATTTAATTTAATTCAAATATCGACAATAATAAAAAAAATTAATATATGATGGAATCTTAGCAATTTGATTTATTGTTTTTAATTTAATTTATTTAATTAATTTTCTTAATTGAGAAAATCTGAAGATTGTGTTTAATGCTTTGAGGACATTTTTTTTTTAATTGCAACACTTTGTTTACATTTGTAAGAGGGTATATCAGCAGCAGCGCAGGACAACTTGCAACTCATCGCCATCTCCTTTTGTATGTATGCGAATGTGTGTGTGTGTGTGTGTGTGTGTGTGTGTGTGTGTGTGTGTATGTGTGTGTGTGTGTGTGTGTGTGTGTTGTGTGTGTGTTCGCGAACTGTGCACTGCAAATGTGAAACTCGAGCGTGTTTGTTTTCTGTTGTTGTGTTGCTGCTGCTGCTGGTGGCATTGTGGCAGTGTGGCAGAGTGGTAGTGGTCGTGGCAGTGGCAGTGGTACTGGTGGTAGCTGCTGCTACCGATGATACTCGCATTTAAATTAACATTATTTGCATGCCGCGCTTACAGCATAAATTTCAGAGCTCACGCGTCGCGTCGTGTCGCCTCGTATTGTTGGCATTGCAACAGAAAGATGCCATCACAGGGTATCGAGTGCCACAGAATGGGTTAGCTGGGCCGATTGTCCGTTGGTGGGTGTATGTGTGTGTGTGTGTGTGTAATTATTGTGCATATCATTCACACAGTTGGCACAAGCGTATCGCATTGAAATTCACTTTGAACTGCAACTGCAACTGCAACTGCAACGACAATCGGCAATCGGCAGTCGGCTATTTGGGCGAGGCCTTGCGGCACATGCATACGCCGTGTTGCATACATACAAATACTATATATACTCCTATATAGCCAAAGGCTATGGCAGCATTATCCATTAGTCGTATACGCAATGTCATTAAAAAATCCACTCAAATGTGCGATTTTCACATTAATTAATGACGGCCCAATTGACCACAGGTCAACATCAACGGCCCAATCATAAACTATACATATAATAACTTAATCAGCTGCTAACCGTAAATACAAAAAAAAAAACAACAAAAAAAAACAAGTAAGAATGCTGTAGTCGAGTTAGCTCGACTACGATATACCCTTAACCCAGTTGTTAAATATATTTTAGTTTTATTTCCAAATTTCCCTTTGATATGATTTGCACTTAAATGTTCCGAACTGGCTAGCTACAAACACAAGCATATACATACATACATACAGACATACAAACGTACACGAAAGAGTAGTTATCGGGGCTCTGCAGAATACACACAAATATATTGACTAGCGTCGATTATCATGCCATCTCTTTCTCACACATGCGCTCGCCTATTTGTATCTATAAATAAAAGCGATGGCTGCTGCTGATAGAAATGAGATCAATATGAGAATATACTTTCGACTCTAACTTTAGTGTTTCTTATCCGATCTTAATGAAATTGGCAGTTTATCAATAATATTTATATGCATATTATGTATAAATAAGAATCCACTGCCTCTTAAATTGTGGAATTTATTGCTATCGGCAATCGAAATGTATCGATAATTCAGAAACTGAGGCAGTTATCGATAAAAATAAAGCAAATTTGATCTTCGCCTGGTACACGAAAACTTATATTCCAAATTTGAAGTCGCTAGCTCCTATAGTCTCTGAGATCTGCGTGTTCATACAGACGGACGGACAGACGGTCGAACATGGCTATATCGACTCGGCTGTTGATCGTGATCAAGAATATATACTTTATGGGGTCGAAGATGCTTCCTTCTGCCTGTTACATACATTTGCACAAAACCATTATAGCCTTTTTACCCATTTTTAATGGGCTAAGGGTATAAAAAATAATAAAATATATATACGATATATATTTTATGTGAACCTCTTAATTGCGTACGGCCGACCAGGACAACCTTATGACACAGAATCACAGAATCATGTTGTTGTTATTGTTAGTGTTATTATTGCTGGTGTTGCAGTTGTTGCTGGTGTTGCTGCGGTTGTTATTATTATTATTATTTATATTGTTGTTGTTGTTGCTGACCAGCGACATTTGCCGTAATGCGATTCATATTTCATCTTCAAACCCCACGTGAGGCACTTTAAAATGACACAATTAAAGCCTCGATATTTTGTTATCGCTTTAAAATAAGCCTTTCACTTAAACACCCTCAACCCAGAAATGATTTAATTTTCTATTATGCAAATGTGTTTACTATTTACTTGTAATTATCTTCTTCATTAAGTGGTCGTTTGCAGTTCATTTTTGCTTGTAATATTTATTATTTTGATAGCTTCTTGAAAAAACATCAAATTTAATTGAACTAAAGTGCAAAAGTGCGTACAAGTTTATTTATGTTCTTCAGTCAGATATAACTCTAACCAAAATTTAGTACAAGATGAGTTAATTTAATGTAATATAATTGAATTCCAATTCTAGTAAAAAATATGATATGAAATTTGAATCTCTGCCACATTTCAACTCCTCCTTATTTGCGAATAATGTTTATGTTAGCTTTGTTCTTAAGTGCTTTTACTAAATCGGATTTGCACATCAATTGTTAATTAGAGTGGGGAGGGGGGAGGTGGTGCCACTGAGTGCCAAGGCAGCCAATTTATTTGATTGCATATATTTATGGGGCAACACAAAAGGCCCGTTACAATAACTGAACACGTCCGACTCGCATTAACATCATTTAGTTATGCTAATTTATTGCTGTGGAATGTGTGGCAGCATGTTTGTCTCTCGACTGGGTCCAACATTGGTCTAAATTTAGCATTATGTCAAAAAGTTAAGCATCCTTAAAAGCTGCCCTTCTGAAATTTTAATATCAATTACTAACGTTGTTAACATAGGATGTGCTTTGATTTTCTATAAATGGCTTTTGATTGTGGCAAAGTCGCAAAGCATCGAATTTTAAATAAAAACCAAGCACACAAAATAACATATTAAAATATTTAAATATATGCGGGCCTTTAAACATATATGTATGTACATACACATATATATTCATATATTTTAGCCAAGATAATTCCCCCATTTAGGGTGCGATAACAAGTTAATTAATAAAGCGGCAGCTGCCATAAAATGTTTGGGCCGGTTTGCTGAGGTAATCAAAATCTGTTGCAATTAAAATGGGTCTCAAAATGGGAGCAGCCCCTTTGAATTTAGGCAATAAACCCGCACACACCCGCATACACACACACGCACACACACCCACACACACCCACACACACACATACACACACACTCATACGAAGCCAAAAAAACGGAACAGGCTGTGGGCGATGTCAAAATTAGTTTTGATTTAAAGCATGAAACATTTGCTTTTGACTGGTTTATGACACACACACCACACAACAAATCCACACACACACATTAATATTGTGGCTTTTAGTTGCAATATTGGTAGCTGCTGCAGCTGAAATTTTAAATTATCCAATAAATTCATAGCGCAGTCAACCGCATTCGAGTCTAGTAAAGTCATAAACTAAAGTTCAACTTTGACTTCTTCGATTCTTCGTTTTATGATGTTCTCTAAATAATTAACATATTTTGCTAGTTGGAAATAGTATTGTCTCCATTGTGTGTCAACTGAGAAGGTATCGTCGCCAGGCGAATCTCTCTCTCTCTCTCTCTCTCAGCCTGCTGCCTCTCCATCTGCCTGTAAGACAATCAGGCACAAAGTGAACTAATTGAAATAATTGCTAACTGCATTGTTAAAACAAGTAAGAATGCTATAGTCGAGTTAGATCGACTACGATATACCCTTAACCAAATTTCCCTTTCAGTTTCAGTTCTGCAAGTGCATTTCCTACAGAGTATTTTTACTCACAAGCCCGAACTGACTACAAAAACACATCCGGTCTTCATGAAATTTGGGAAATTGATCAACAATATGTATAAGCATATTATGTATAAATTAGAAGCATCTGCCTCTTAAATTGTGGAATTTATTGCTATTGGAAATCGAAATGTATCGATAATTGAGAAACTGAGGTGGTTATCGATAAAATTAAGCAAACTTGATCTGAGCCTGGTACACGAGAATGTATATTCCAAATTTTTCTTATAGTCTCTAAGATCCGCGTGTTCATACAGACGGACAGACGGACATGACCATATCGACTCGGCTGTTGATCCTGATCCTGATACTTTATGGGGTCGAAGATGCTTCCTATGCACAAAACCAATATATCCTTTTTACCCATTTTTAATGGGTTAAGGGTATAAAAATATATAAGCAGTGTCAACTAAGTAACTATCACTGCTGCTGTTGCTGCAACTGCTGCTGTTGCTGCAACTGCAACTGCTCCCACTCCCACTCCCCCCTCATCTATTGTTGCCCATGCCTGTCTTATAGCAAAATTTGCAGTAGCTGCTTCTTTCTCTCTCTCTATATTTCTATCTTAATCTTAGCTTCTGTCTCTGTCTCTGTCTCTATCTCTATCTCTGTCTCTGTCTCTGTCTCTATCTATTTCTTTATTTCCGTCTCCCTCTCCATCTCGATGGTGATGAGCATCTGCAATGGATTCTACTTGAAAATCATTTCATTTAACCGTCTGGTTTTTGGCCAAACGAACTGCTGAGTCGAGCATGAAGCACAATAGGCCAAATGCACGCCATGGCCAAGATGCGACAACAACAACAACAACAAAAACGCCAGCAGCTGCAGCAACAACAACAACATTTAATGCATGCTTGGCACTCTAAGCAGCGACACACTTTGGACTCCTCCTCACCCAGTTCTGGGTGAGAGGAGGGGTGTTTGGGCGGGACCAACCAACGGCACTTACTGTACGTCTTCTTTGGACGCATTGGCTATCAACTCAAGCTGAAAACGGCAAAACATTATTTTCACGTTTTTTATATATTTTTTTTTTATTTTTTGTGTTTTTTGTGTTTCGGCAAAACTTTGCACTGCAATTGAACGATTTTTGTACTTGAAAACTGCTGCTGCTGCTGCGCACCTATGCTCAAAAGTGGGCGGAGGGTGGCAACTGTGGGTAGGGGATGGGGGGTTGGATAAAGGTTAGGGATCAGGTTTGTTGGCAAAACGAACTCTCGGGCCCCGGGCATTCAACCGTCAATACGTGATAAAAGTTGCTGCCTGTTTCCGTTGGACGTAAAAATTCTCTAAAATATTTCAAATGTGCGTGTTAAATTCGACGAAAGCCACCCAGTTTAGCCGTAGTTTGTTTAAACGTAATTGAAACAAAATGACGCTGAAATTCAAGTTGAGCCAAGAGTTTATTTTATTTCCATTTTTTTCGTGCTATTGATTTCAAATAACAAGATAACTACCTGAATGGCTGCAGATATTTGGAAATATTTGGCTAACCAACTTAAATCAGGAAAAATTAAAAAAAAAAAATTTTACACTTTTCTAAGATTATTAAAGAAAAGAAAAGAAATACGATTTAGTTTGCGGCTCTTAACCTGGTGCGCAACTATCGGAATACGGATATATCCATCCTATCCGACAGTCAAGCAGCGATAAACGCAGTAAGTGGGACGAAAATCACTTCTAAAGTGGTCCTAGAAGCACGATCCAGACATGACCGACTCGGGGCAACCAATAGGCTCACCCTAAGATGGGTCCCGGGCCACACGGACATAGTAGGGAACGAACTGGCCGACAGGCAAGCAAGATTGGGGGCGGAGAGACCCCTAGTAGGACCTGAACCGTATTGTGGCATTGGAAGGCACACGGTACGGCAGGAGCTTAGAAACGAAGAAAGACAGAGGAGGCAGCGGAGCTGGGCAGAGGCACCAGGACTCCGACAAGCTAAATGTCTTTTGGGTGACTATAATCAGAAGCGATTTAAGCAGATTATAGTCATGAGCAAAAACAATCTTAGAATACTCACCGGTCTACTGACGGGACACTGTAGACTAAGAAGTCAGCTAGCCAAGCTAGGTATAATTAGTAGCGGACTCTGCAGGTTCTGTGAAGGCGAGAAGGAGTCCTCAATGCACATCCTAGCAGAGTGTGTAGCCTTAGCAAGGAAGAGAAGCAACATCCTAGGGATGCATGTCATGATGAGCAATGACATAGTAGCCCTCAACCCAATAAAAATTCTAGCATTCATGCAAGAGCTTGGGTTGATGGAGGTGCTTTAAGCCCAGAAGGGGGCACCTAATAATAATAATAATAGTTTTAATAAAAATAATTTCTTCGAATTCTAAAAACTTGCTGTATTATTAAATTAATTGTAGTAAAAATCATAGAGAAATGATTTTAATTATAATTTGTAAGAAAATCTCTTCCTTTCCACTATTCGGAAAATCGTCTTAAAGTCGCAATTTTACAACAGCAAAAAATTAATAAAAAAAAAAATACCAAACTTCTTCCGCTCAACACAAAGCTTATAAAATACCTATTTTTCAATAATGAATATCTGCTTAGCTGACAAGGAGTTTGAATCCCTTTTAATTTCGATCTGCTTCAGCATTGATGGGGCAGCAACAGCGGAAAACGCTAAGAACAATGAGCGAAAAATAAGGAGATGCAGCAACAAGGAATAATTGGCTTTCTCACAAACAGGACGAGCTCTTGACTTGACTGACGGACAGGACTTTAAATGAATCCTGCGACTGCAGCTTTTGGCATTTTGCTCCTTGATTTCTGCTCCTGCTAATTGCTGCATAAATTTTCATAAGCATTTTGTGCAAGTGAAATAAGGTCTGCTTTAAATATGGACAGACAGACAGAGGGACAGAGGGACTGTGTGTGTAAGTGTGTGTCTCTGTCTTATTGTGTGCCCAGTTAAGCGGAATTCCTATTCAAGCAATAACGGAAACAGCCTTATTTGCGGCAGATAATCGGTTTTCGTGTTGAATTTCTTTGGCCCAGAAGCCAAACGGACGAGGCGTGTCACGTGTTTGTTCAGGGCTTAGCCCGAGGTCGACTCCTGTAGAGGAAAGGTTGGCCCTTGGCGCTGACGCAGCTGCTGGAGCGGGCTGTTGCCATTCCTGTTGCGGTTACAAGTTTTGTCCCCAGCCCTGGGCTGAACTTTGACCACAGGCATAATTCTTTGCAAATGAGCAAACTCAGCCCACAGCTTAAATGGAAACTGCTGATGTGCCATAATTTGATCCAGCATTGAGCCATTGTGCTCCGCCGGACAACACTGGACCACCGGCCCACTCTGATGGGCAAATAAACTGGAACGGCATCCTGCGGGTGGATCGGCCAATGGCTAGTGGCTGATGTCCTTGCAGGGGTCCTTTCCCACTTGAGTGCTTTGCTGATGTGATGCTGCGATAACCTTTTAATCGAATTAATTGCATAAAACTCTTAAGTTTCTGCTGAAAGTCTCAATACACACACACAAACACACAGATACAGTTGGAAACGAATACGCATTAAAAAATACACTTTTCCTCTTATACAAATTTTCCAATTGATTTCCGCACATATAATTTTTGTTTATTCATAGATAAATACAAGTTAAAGACGTGTATTTAAAAATGCCAAGTCGGTTAAGGAGCATATATTTTTGCAAGTGTAGTCGCAGCATAAAAAGCAGACAGGAAAATTTTTGCTAGGAAAGGGGTGAAGGGGGGGTTTGGGTTGAACGGCGGGTGAACGGGGGTCGACACAAAGGCATACGCAAATGGCTTTCAAAGTCGTTCAGCATCGAATTGAAATTGCACTTGAATGGTTTTCAATATGCGTTGAGGGTTCAATTCCCAGCAGAGAGCTGAACTCGAGCCAGAGCAGCAAAAGTCCTCACCCCTGACCCCTGACCCCTGGTCCCCTGACCCAGAGACTGGCACACACATGACCGCAGAAATAGTGCAGCCCAAATCGATTCAGAATTCTGGCAAGGACGACCACCAATCAATCCATTAAATGTGCACCTTCGGGCGTTAAATTGACTCATGTTGTGCTTAAGACACTGAGCAACACAGCTTTTGTAGTTCTTGCATCTCAAGTGTTGCCCCAATTAACCAGCTGAGGGTCGTTCAACATGAAGAAGAAGAAGAAGCTCTTCCTCTTCTATGACTTACACTCTGAAATGCAAAAGGATGCTTCACAATTCGAGAGTTTGCTGCACAATTCACAAATACTCCAATTCAGATACGTGTTGTCGCCAAAGCAGGGTATTTCTAGTCGATCACTCTTAAGTTCTGACCCATGCTCCGATATCCACTAGAGTATTATGCAAAGTATACTTTTGGGGTTGTCTAAAATAAAATGAAAGCACTCAAAATGTTTGCAAATGTTTGAAATTTCACACAGACTATTTCAAGTTGCCACAAATGCCACTATATAAATAGGGCAAATCGGACAACTATAACATTAGTTTACCGTTACATAAGTACAGTTATTGATTGATTTCTATAGAAAATGTATTATTTGGATTTCAGTTTTTCGATAAGTGTATTTTTTTTGTAGACAACATATTTGACTCGCTCCACAGTCTTGCCACACACACTTAACTGTGGCAGCTTGAAAACTGTGCAACGTTCTCGTGACTCATCTGAGCAATCTTAGCAGAGCCACAGAGAAAGGTAAATTGCATTTTATATATTTTAATTCGCACATTTATTGCTTGGCATGTGCAGGTTGGAAATGAAAATGGAAATGAAAATGAAAATGCAAAAAGTGGGGGGTTCACATTTGCAATTGAAGCAGGTAGCCGGAGACTGCCACTGCACGTGGCATGGCGTATTTATTTTATTTTGTAGTTTTCTTCTTCGTTTTTTTTTTCTTCTTCTTGCCAAATGTATGCAAATATATAATAGAAATAATGTGCACCTTATGTGGTGCCACCGGCAGGCGGCTGACTAACTAAAGCCAAAAGGCAACGGCAAAGGACTTCTATCCCGGCTGCAAGCAACTGGCTGCCTGCCCCTGAATGCCAGCATATTGCGATGTGCCACGAACATGCTGGAAACTTGGAGTCTCTGCTAGCTGCTGCTGCTGCTGCTGCTGCTGCTGCTGCTGCTCTCAAGCGGACTGCTTGTGTGGCCGCCGTTGTCAGCGTACTCGGAGAGGCTTAACTTTGACTGTGTGTGTGTGTGTGTGAGAGTGTGTGTTGTGTATGTGTGTTGCCGTTGTTCTTGCAACCAAATTTGCATGTGAGTGTGTCGGTCAGCGTCAGACACACAAGCTCCCACCCATGGCCACCACACAATACACACTCACACACACAACACACACATACACAACACACACACACACACACACACACATCTCAATCGCAAAGCGTTGCAGCCTGTCTGTGTGAAAAATGTAATTTCAACGTTATCCTGACGTAATGCCAACGTTATCTGCTTTCACACACCGCCATGCTCGACACACACAAACACACACATACACACACACACACAAAGAGACAGATCATGAAAGAGAATGACAAAAGAGAGAGAGTGGGAGAGCCACAGAGTGGCACAGAGAGAGAGGGAGAGGGAGAGAGAGCGAGACAGCTGCGGGTGAACTATGCATATGTTTGTTGTTGTTTTACAGTTGTTTTGCCGCACTTTTGTTTGCGCCACTTTGTTGTTCTTTGTCCTGTTACCTTCTATACAACATCGCCATCCGCTTTGTTGGCCACACACACACACACACATGCACACACACACACACACACATGCACACACACACATTGACTGGCGTTATCCCTCATCTGCAGTTGTGTCACATTGTTCGTAACGGATTTTGGTTTGTATTTATTGCATAATTTTGATGCCATAAAATGGAATTTGTCATAGGAAAATTGTTTTGAATTTTAATTTACTCCCAGCTGCAAGCAGCCAACAACACGCACACATACAAAGATACGACAGTCTTACCTGTCAACGCAAAACCAATAACAGCAACAGCAACAACAACAGCAACAACAACAACAACACTAGCAACAACAACAACAATAGCAACAACAACAACAATAGCAACATGCTGTCAACAGTAATTTACTTTGCCATATCTTGACACTGACACACATAAGTATGCTATGAATATTGTGTGTGGGGTCTTTTGGCCATTTTGGTGCCGTCGTGCTTTCTCTATATTAATTACAGATTGCAGCCACATCTGAATACAAGTTAGATAGATTAGTGTCGAGCCCAGATGTAGTTGTTTTCTAGACGCAAAATATTGTTCAGGTCTTCACGTCTTGCACAAACCATAACAATACAAATGTGTGTATGTGTGTGTGTGTGTGTGTGTGTTTTTTGCAAGTGATGGCTTTTGGCCTGCTTGTGTTTATGATGGCTTTGTCACTTGCCCACATTCACGCCCACACCCACATCCACACCCACATCCACATTCACATTCACATCCTCTGTTTTGTGTGTGGACCCAAACAGCTGACTGTCCAAAGTGCACTTTGATTTCTCTAAACAAATAGCCCAAAAAGGAAACAGCAAAAAACAACCAAACCCAAAACAGACTGAACGATAAAGCGTTGGAACAAAGCGGACCAGGAGTGGGTTGTGGGCTGAAGTCAGAAGTCGGGAATAGATTGAGAGATTTATGCCGTGAACTCATTTTGCTTTTGTTGCTCAAGCTTTAGATGTTATTTATGTATATATACGTGTGTCGGTGTATTTCTGTGTGTGTGTGTGTGTGTCCGTGTGTGTGTGTGTGTGTGTGTGTATGTTTGGGTGTGTGCTTGCCAATGGTTGGTCAATTCAATTTGTAGTTTATTTATACACACAAATGTCCATATGCCCATCCACATTTCACTCAATCTCTCCCGCTGCACGTTGGGAAAACCAATTTCCACATGGCCTGGTCGACAATAAGATACTCTTCTAATCTTATTAAGCAATTTGGCTTAATGACAAAATGTTCAAAGCCAATTGCACTCAGCCAATATTATCAATATATAAAAAAAAATAAAAATGAAAAAAAATTATACAGAAAATTCTTAACATTCATTAAAATCAGTTTGAACAAATTGAATAACAGAGAATTGGAAATTTATATTAGTTTTTGACTTTAACCAATTATTTCAATTTTGCTCTTTTCCTTAACGGATCTTCTAAGAATTGTGTAAAATAAGTTAAATATTTAAGCTAAGATTCTCAATAAATCTTATGATAAATGTATAAAAAAAAACCCAGCTATGTGTATTTTCGAGTCCCATCGGTTCGGAGACGCCTCCTCAAATGGGTTGCAAGCTTTGCGATGAAATTAGAATGCCCTTTGGAAGGGTATACAAATATTAAACACAACGAAGGAAAGGCCAAAAATTGCACATTTTATTTCGCAAAACAATAAAGAGAAGCTCTGGTTGGGGCTCTGACGTTGGCTAATAACGCTGTCAGGGCCAAGAGCCACTCACTCAGTGCATCTTGTGGCATGTGGCACGTTCGATAATTCGACAAATGTCAGCCGGGCAAGCAGAAAGAAGGAAATTCCTCTTCCAGGTTCGTTGCTACTTTTCGGCTCCGTAAATCGTCGTTGGTTGCGTTGAATTTCCCAAGAAAATTAGCAGTCAACTTGGGGTGAGTATGGGTGTGAGGGTGTGCGCTTGTGTGTGTAACGAGGTTGTTGTGCAATTTTTCATCAGCGACACCTAATTAAAATGGCGGCCTGTAGACTGAAGCGTCGTATGTTTTATTGATTGCGACTGGCATCGGTATTAAAATGTCAATCTTGGTAAATTGACACAAAATGCAAAAATTAACATTTTAAGCTTACCTTTTTCCCAGATGTGAAAAGCACTCTCTCTCTCTCTCTCGCTCTCTCTCACTCTTACACACTCACACACACAGACGCAGACTCAATTTAGTTACATTTACAGTGGCAGGTTATCGTTTTTCAGATAAATACAGGTATACATACATATATATGTATATATATTGCTGTTGGCACGTAGTAATTGAAAATAGTTACCTGCAAGCAAAAGGAATGCAAAAATTAATTAATACAAAATAATGGCAAATGTTATGCGTTTCATAAGACTTAACAATAAATACTCAACTTCTGCAGATGCAATGCCTTTCCGCAAACACATTTTCCTCAAAAACATTGCTCTGTTTGTTGCTCGTTACATTTACAGAAGCAAAATACACATACACACACACACACACACACACACACATGTACATAGTTTTGCCATGTTTAATTATAACAATTCCATTGTGGCGCTGAGGGGACGACGGCCCTTGTAAGCCAGCACTCAGCTAATCCCCACAAACAGTCTTAACACAATTAGTGAGCTTAACAATATCAGCAGTAACAACAACAACAACAATAAAAACAACAACAACACCAGAGTAACATAACCAGATTTTCCAGCAAAGTTGTTAATTTTCTCTTTTCATCTGCACTTTAACATTTCTGAGCACTTTTTGTGATCAATTTGCGAAATTGAAATGAAACCACGCCTTTAAAAAGAATACGCAATATTAAAAAAAAAAAAAAAAACAAGTGAAAAATTGAAAAATAATTGCAACAATTTTGTCACATATTTTCTCATGATATATATGTATATATATATGTATGTATATAATAGACTGATTCCACTACATTTCTTAAATTCTCAAATATTTACAGTTTGACCATTTTGTTGCCTGTCCATTTTCCCATGGATGGACAACACTCAGTATATTTTCAATCTTTCATAATTTCTGCAACAGAATCATTTTGTTGCACTACCCAAAAAAAAAAAATAAAAAAATTTCCCATTCACTGTAAAAATGTAAGCAAAGAATTTCAATTACAATTGAAAAATTGCCGACATTGAAGATAAATGAGTTGAAAAATAGCATAGCACAGATAGATAGATAGATATACATAATAGAAATAACATAGCACAGATAAATAGATATATATGCATATATAATAGAAATACTACAAAATAATCGAGTTTATTTTGTGACTGTTGATATCTGGATATCTGTATCTATATGGGGAAATATGTGTGGTATGTAAACAAACTGAGCTTTTGTTTCTTCGTCACATTTTTTCTTTGTTCAGATGCATTTCAAGTGAATGCTTCTTACTCGATGGTGGCTGGTGGTGCACTTGGTGGTGTTGGTAGCGGTGCTTCTGGTGGTTCTGGTGGTTCTGGTGGCTGGTGGCTGGTGGCTGGTGGCTGGCTGGTCTAGTGATGAATGCCGCTTGGTTGCACTCCAAATAAACTTGTGTGCGTTTGGTCCACAACACATCGACAACTGCCTTTTGTGCAATGTTTACTTCAACTTGCCTGCATATCTCTATCTCTATCTCGCTCTTTATATATATATCTCTCTCTGTCTGTCTCTGTGTGTGACACTTTGAGCTGTATTAAATATTTTTGCAGTTGCATTTTGTGCAATTGCGAGTTGCTTTCAATTGCAGACGCAGTCGTTGCGAGTTCTCGCCTTAACTTATGTGGATAATTCACACACACACACACACACACACACACATATGCAAGTGTCGGCAACTAATCTCATAAATCGCAAAGGTAAATATACACAAACATGGAAAACGTTTAAAAAGAATTGCTCAACGCTTATCTTATTTTTTGCTTTGTCTGCAAGTGCGCCACAATGTGTGCCAGTGTGTGTGTGTGTGTGTGTAAGTGTGTTTGTGTGTGTGTGAGTGTGAGAGCTTTTATGTGGCACTGCAATATAATCCACAGACTGGGTTTTCTTCACTTTTGATGCCACACTTTTTCATGGCCCCGTCTGGCTGCATTTATTTCCATTTAATTTGCTTTCTGAGCAAACTCAACCTTCTTCGCTCCGTCCAAAGTCCACTGGGGAAGACTACTCACAAGAATATACATATATATATATATATATAAATTTCGTATACAGTCGAAAAGTCTAGCCTACCAACTGGGCCTACTTATGGCCATTGCAAAAGTCAACCACTTTATTTGCCATTCCCAATGAATGTTTAATGGGAAACCGTTCAAAAAAAGTAACTGCCAAAATCGACGCTTTTTCGAAATTTATTTATTTATTTTTTTTTTTATTTATTGCACATTGCATTTAATACAACGGATTAGTTGCAATATTATTCATATGTCATTTTTAAATCGAAATATATTTTTGTGATATTGAAACGAGCAGTTTTGCAAGTCTTGTGTAAATTTAAAAATTAAAAAACAAAAGGAAATTTTGTATTTCAGCATATTTCAGTAATTTATCAGTTGCCAGCTGCAAATGAATTAATTATAAACGTTGACAAGAAAATGGTTAGCATTTTAGCTTTTGTTAATAATGTCGTTTCCGATTTCAGTTTCCCCTTTATGTCGTCTTTCACTCCATTTGCGAGCAGCTTTGCGCAATATTTGTGGAGAGGTGTTGCACCGCTTGGCAAACACACACACACACACAGTGACCCGGGTGGCGCCACCCACTAACGTCAACACAACCAGACAGACAGACAGACACAGAGCAACGACGAGAGGACAGTTGCTGCCACTTATTTGCCGAATGACACAAAAATTCGATTGGCGGACGACCAACTCGCAATTGGCAATGTGGAGTGGAGCGAACCGAGGCGGGTTGAGTCACTGGACCTCTGCGTGTCAGGGGAAAAGGAAGTTTGAGTTGTTAAGCTGCTTTCGGCGCACTATCTGCTGGACCCACACACACACACACACACACACACACACAGAGAGAGACACACACAGAAAGCGAGAAAATGGCTGGCCATGTTGCATTTGGTTGAAAGTGGTCAAGAGCATGGCTTGAATGTTTTTTCCATGTTGCTTTTCACATATGCAGCAGCAGCAGCAGCACAACGGCTCCACTTGCTCCTTTCCTTTGTCATCCACTCTTTGCTCCTCCTCGCTGGACTCCTCGTCCACTTGTATTCGTATGCCATTTTCATACGCTACTAAATCTCGCAAATGTGCATCGCACATCGTTGCGTATAAGCTTCATTCCAGGGTTGCACAACCAGCTGCCAAATGAACTTCTTTCGCAACACAACATTCAGAGCTGTTTTGGTTTTAGCCACAATTTTACCGCTCAGATGTATTCGTTGTGATTAAATTCAATTAAACATGTTGGAATGCTTAATTCCCCTTGATGCTTACTTCAATTTGGCAAATGTCTCGTCATTTTGACGCACATTTCCAGCCATCCTTCGGTTGCGATTAAAACTTAATTTGATTTCTCGATGAACGTTTCCAAAACACTTTCGAATTTGTGGAATCCAAATCCGAATTGAACGTATAGTGTGATCATAGTGTGTATATAGTAATTTGGATTATCTGCTCATAGAATACACATTTTATACAAATCGCATATCATGGATAGAATATCCTATGTGTATTTGGCAACCCTGGTTATTTTTGAACAATTTTGGCTTGACCTCTGCTCTTAGCTCTGACTTCTTCACAGTGTCCCATTCAGCTTTGTCTGCGTTTATTTATTTTTGTCTACCAAATAATTTTTAGTGCACACTCGCACACTCACTCACACACACACACACACACACACACATACAGAGTGAGAGTCACACATCATAACCCTAAAGTGTCATTTTGTCGATTATTTCTTTGGTGCATAGAAATTACGTGCATATTTCAACTTGCCACATTTTGTTGCTCTTGCTCTTGCTGTGTGGCATGATGTGGGACGCCCGAGCAATTTAGCAGTGGCAGACAGACGGAAAGACCGAAAGAGTGAACACTGCCAGCTCTCAAGTAAAATTCAGATTATTCAAAAATAAAATACAAAATTTGAACTTAAAGTTGATATTCAGTTTTTTATTGTTTTTATTGTTTTTGCTGATGTTGGACAAGTTGTATTTCGATTATGCAATTTGAATGCATATGCAAATAATGCGTTGCACGTTGCACGTTGCGTATACGTAATGTCGGCATTATACATTAATCACAGAGAAAGGTGCAACAAAAAAAAAACAAAAAACAAAAAACAAAAAAAGACCACAAGCGATTATTAAGCGGCTGGCAAATTGCTGCAGAACAATTAATTGGTCAGCAAATTTGGATTTAATTTCACATTACGCATCGCTTAGTTATTAAGCCCCTGTACAGGCCGCACTCGATACAGCAGACAGCAGACAGCAGCCAGTCACAGTCACAGTTGTTAGTGTTGCAGTTGCACAGCAAACTAATTAGTTCAAACAGCCGCACAAATTATGGGCATGTAAATTTTGTTTACACTTTTTCTGCAACACCGACTCCAATTGTGATTATTTAAATTTTAATTAGAATGAGGCAAATATTAAAATATTAAAAATTAAATAAAAAAATTTATATAATGAAAATAGCGGGAGTCATTTCGAATAGATCAACAAGTCAAAAGTTCAATCAAAGAAATTGTGTTGTGTTTTTTTTTTTTTTTGGAGGAAGGGTATCAGCTGTTCGGCAAGCAGATGAGAGCATTTCATGATTGTTATTCGTTGCACGGGGCGTATAACTGATCCGGAGTTGAATTGCAATGCGATGCGGCCACAAATTGAATAATTGCACGGGATTTTCTACGAGTGCAGCTTGCTAATTTTCCCACGCTGCCGCTGCCGCTGCTGCTGCTGCTGCTGCTGCTGCTGTGTGGAAAACAGCAACAAAGTTGTTAGATGGCTCTTAAGAGTGTGAAAGAGAGGGGAGTGGCTGGGCGGTGAGTTAGCAAAATGTGGGTGAGGGGGCAGCTCACTAAATCATGATAATTGAATAAAATTGCATGTCAACAGTGGATTAACACAAACAAAGAGACGAACTGCAAAAAATACTAGCAGACAAAGAAAAAAGGGAGAGAAAATGGAAAAGAAAATAGAGGAAAAGGTGGAGGAGTAGGAGTAGTAGACACATAATCGCTTGGAAATTATATAAAAATTGCATAGAAATGATAATTCGAGAAAGTAACAACCAAAAGCGCTTAAGGAAAATCGCCACAAAAAAAAAAAAAAGGAAAAACAAAAAAAGAGAATGGAACTCAACACAATATTCCCAGTGCTACGATTTCTGTTTATGGATTTTAAGTCGGATCAACAAGCGTCGAGGCAACCGGATTTTCCATAATTGCATTCTGCGGCTCATTTTAAATACAATGAACTGCAAATTGAGAGCAAATTATGTAAAAAACAAAAGGAGACGACGCCTGCCCACAAAAAAAAAACCCCAAAACAAACGTGGACCCCGAGCAAAGACAAACAGAACTAACTAAGAGCAGAAGAAGAAGAATAAGAAGAAGAGAAGAAAAAGGGCAACTACAAGAAGGAAAAGAAAACTGCGTTTCAGTGGTTTTTCCGAGCTTGCAACTTGCAAGTAGATGCGGCTGATGCGGAGACGCCGCAAATGCGTATGCAAAAATTCAACAATGCAAAAATGGAATTAAATAATTGAAATATTGAGATATTGAAATATTGAAATACGCACACACTCTAAGTAATAAAATCAAATTAATTGAAACAATAAAGTGCAAGTTGAATGCCTTTAATTTGACGCTCCCAGGCTCGCCTCAAGAAACCAAAGTGCATTGCCATAAAAAACTGAAGGCAACAAAAGCAAAAGCAAAAAACACAACAACAACAACAACAACAGCAACAACAACAAAAGAAAACATGGCGAGAGTAACGTGTGCACATTTTATTTTCATATTTATGATTGTGCCTGGGAGACTTTTATAGCCATTGAGCAAAAGTTTCAATTTCTGCAATTGTTAAATTTCTGCACGCACAACAAATAAAGATGAACGAAACGCACACACACACAGACACACACACACACACACACACACACAGAGAGCAGATATCACGGTGCATGCAACGATGTGAATGACCAGAGAGAGCCAGTCCCTCCCCCCACTCGCCCCTTCGCCTTCAAAAACCGAAGTCAACAATGTGAGCCACGAGACGAAATGGCTACCCTGACGGTAAATGGTAAATGGGGCTGGCAACTCTGCAGACATTGCCGCCACTTGAACAATTTTTGACGTCAGCGTTGGTCTTGCAACGCCCGACACCCATTCACAAATGCCACAAATCGGGTATATTAAGTGCTTCATCAATTTACACTTAAAAAAAAAAATTCTTAAAATCTAAAAGTCTTATTTCAATTAAGGAAACAACGTTTAGCGCTAATAAATTATGATTTGTTCTTCATGTTTGTTAAATTAACTTGTACAAAATTGATAATTCGTAAATTTTTGTTTAGACATACGTTAAATAAGTTAATTTCGCTTAGTTAAATTAATAATGATTCTTCGCAAATTGGCTAAGATGTGACAACGCATTTGAGCCAAAAGCTGCGATAAGACTGAATTTCAGAGCAACACTAAAGTCTATTTTGATAAGAAAGAGATAAGAAAAATATATATTTTTTTTACTTTAAAATTTAATTATTTATTAATTTATTTAGTGTCAACTAAAGTCTGTCGACACCAAAAATACAAAAAATTACATATTTGATTGAAATTAAATTTATAATAAAATTAAAATTATAAAAAATTACAAAAAATACTAAAATATTTATAAGATTTCTAAGATTTATGTGCAGAAAGGGTATTCTGTAGTCTGCTATTTTGTGTGTTGAGCAACTGCAGCATTCTCGCTTATTGTTGCCTGTTGTATGCAACAACGACTGTCAGAGTCATTGTCGCTGTCGTTGTCATCATTGTTGTCAGTGTCTGTTTCTGTTGCTGTTGCTCAGTATGGTTATGGCTGGTTGTTTTGTTGTTTTTCCTTTTTTCTTTTTGTTTTTCTTTTTGTTGCTGTTGTTGTTGTTGTTGTTGTTGTCAATGTCGCTGACGCTGTTTTCGTACGTGTTAGAAAATGCGACAACGTTGACGAATTTTCGATATCAATTTGACTTGCTGTGCACGTCTAATTAAATCAACATTGTTGTCAGAGTTGTTCTTGTGCTTTTTGGTGAATTATACGATGATGATGATACATTCACACACACACACACACATACAGACACACAGACAGAGAAGGTCGATTGTATCGATGGAAATTCAATTACTCCAATAAGCAAGCCAAGTGTCAAGAAACAGAATTATGATCGACAAATGTCAATTTCAATTAAACGCGCCAAAATGTGTAAAAATGCAAAAATTGGCGAATCACACTCAGAAATAGCAGCAAAGCAGCAACAACTGACTTAATGGCAATCTCAATGGGTATCAGTAACAAAATGGGAATTAGAATGAGAAGACCGAGACTGAAACTGAGACTGAGTCGGAGACGGGGCCACGTTCAAGGCCAGGGAAACGGAGCAGGGCCAAGCGATGCCAGCAAGTGGAGCAAGTCAGCCGAGTCAAGTGAGTCCAAGTCGAGTCAGCCAGTCGAGAGTTCATTTGCATTGCTGCCCCAGCCATGCCACCGATTGACATTTCATTTCACTGGTTTTTTTTATAAGGGTATAAAATTAAAAAATGGGTAAAAAGGGTATAATGGTTTTGTGCAAATGTATGTAACAGGCAGAAGGAAGCATCTCCCACCCCATAAAGTATAGATATTCTTGATCAGGATCAACAGCCGAGTCGATATAGACCTGTTCGTCTGTCCGTCCGTCCGTCTGTCCGTCCGTCTGTCCGTCTGTCTGTCTGTCAGTATGAACACGCGTATCTCAGATACCATAAGAGCTATAGATTCAAATTTGGAATATAAGATCACGTGTACCAGACGCAGATCAAGTTTGCTTTATTTAATCGATAACTGCCTCAGTTTCTGAATTATCGATACATTTCGATTTCCGATAGCAATAAATTCCACAATTTAAGAGGCAGAGGCTTCTAATTTATACATAACATACATATACATATTATTGAGATCGGACAAGAAACACCAAAGTTATAGTCGAAAATATATTCTCATATTGATCTCATTTCTATCAGCAGCTGCAAGCATTTTCTGTATTCATATAAATAGGCGAGCGCATGTGTGAGAAAGAGATGACATGATAATCGAAGCTAGCGTCAATATATTTGTGTGTATTCTGCAGAGCCTCGATAACTACTCTTTCGTGTACGTGGATATGTGTGTATTTATGCATGTATATGCACATGTTTGTAGCCATTCAGTTCGGAACACTTGAATGCAAATCATCTTAAAGGGAAATTTGCAAATAAAACTAGAATATATTTAACAACTGGGTTAAGGGTATACGGTAGTCGAGCTAACTCGACTACAACATTTTACTTGTTTCTTTTATTATTTATTGAAGATTTGACTATAGATTTGTGTGCACATCAATTTAATGAAAATTGATCAATTTAAATGCCAGCCACACTCAAAGAATGTGTCACTCCTTTAATGGTGAATGATTGTCACAGCTGGTTACAGGGTATCTGTATGGTCTGTCATGTTCATGAGCAGCTTGTTAGCTGATATGCAGGTGCAGCTTTCGCTCCACTATCCAGAGGCACAGCTCATTTGATTGGGGCGTGATTAGAATGCCGCTGACAGGGCGAATACGTGATTTGAGCAGAGGCAGGTTATCTTTGACACAGTTCGATTCCAGTTGAGGCGCAGCCCGCCCAGTTGCTCCTGGGAACCCACCTCAACAACCACATACACACATACATACATATATTATTAAAGAAAATTAACAATTTCCGCTGCAACCCGTTTGCCCGCCAATTTCGCAAAGCCTGTTTTCGATTAGTTATTTACATGATGTTCGTCTTGTTTGGCGATGTTGCTGCTGTTGCCGCTGTTGCTGCTGTCAATGACTCTTTTTTCTTTATTAAAAAATAAAAACAAATTTATCAGGAATTGATATGGACAACTGAACTAACTCATAGCCCCTGAACATACTCAATTCAGATTCAAAAGAAAAGTGTCGCTCTGCTATGTTTGCTGGCAAATCAATTTGCCTGCCTGCTGCACACACACAAATCGAATTGAGTGTTGATTTATTGGCCATGATCTGATTTTGAGCAAACAAGAAAACCCATTTAGCGACATGTCCAGGAATAAATAAACCAACCAACCACATCCACATCCACAACACAAAACACAAAGCGTCACCAAAAACTCACTGTTTGCTCTGTGGCTTGGGAAGACCCATGAAATTGTTTGCTGTTTGCCGGGGTAGTGGTAAGGTGGAAGGGGAGGAGGGGGGGGGGGGGGTTCAAGGGGAAAGATATATGTCAAATGGCGCACATAAATCTAATTGAATTAGCGTACGAACATCAAATCAAAATTTGCGCAGATATCCCCAGCCAGGAGAATGGAGAGTGGAGCAGACAGCAGAAAGCAGCTGGCAGATTTGGGTGGAGCGGGAAGAGGTAGCTTTTAAAATAGCTCAAGCTAAAATTTAAAAGACGCAGTGCAAGGCAAAGGGGGGTGGGACGGGTGACAGGGGGCGGGGTGTTGTGGGGCACGCTTTTGGCGTTATGGTGTGAACAAAAGTTGAACGAACTGCGTTGTGATGATAATTTGTGTGTGTGTGTGTGTGTGTGTATATGAGGGCATGTGTGTGTGTGGTGTGTGTGTGTGGTGTGTGTGAGTGTGTGTGTGCGTGTGTATTAAAATGAATGCAATACAGCGAAAGGCACGCGATGCTGTGGCCATGACGTGGACTTGGCTAAAACTTGCTCATGTTGCGCACAGCTTGTGAGCAAATAATTTGCACAAATATTTGCTTTACATTCTCAAAAAAAAAAAAACAAAAATAATAAAAAAAGATTCCAAAACTATTCAAAACGAAATACATAAATTTTGTAGAGGGTGTGTATTTTTTTTTTTTTGTATCTTTCTTTTTGTGTCATAGATTTGCGTATGAAATTTATTTGAGAAGGTCTCTTGTATCTTATCAAAAAACACGCACAGCTGCCAAAATTCAAAAGGGAAAATTACATTTTTTTTTATATAATTTGCATAAAATAATAAAATATCTACTTGACTCCACTCGAAATTAAAAGTAGCTTATGAAAAATTACATTTATTGCACATAGTTTGATGTCAACACTTAACAAATTACAATTCAAAATGTTTTAATTATAATGTTATTTTAATAGTCCTCGAATGGTGTTCTTTTGTGGAAAAGTGAAAATTAATTTCAAATTTTTTTGAAATTTTCTGATGCACATTTTTAAATACATTTTGAGCAACAAATTTGAGTGCAAATGCTTTATTTGAAGACATTCTTGTTGCCACACGTGAAGCAGCAAATTTATAGTTTCTATTTTAATTATTTTTTATATTAAAATTTATCTTTAATGTGAAATCAAATGTTGTCTTTTTTAATTAACTTTATAAGAGAAAAACAGTTGAAAGAGTGGTCTGATTGGAGGTATGTAAAAAATACTATTACGATTAATTATATGTGGTGAACTAAATACTCTTTCAAATACTTACAAAAAAAAAAT
The DNA here is from genome assembly GCA_035042205.1 of Drosophila infuscata. Taxonomy (NCBI): domain Eukaryota; kingdom Metazoa; phylum Arthropoda; class Insecta; order Diptera; family Drosophilidae; genus Drosophila; species Drosophila infuscata. The sequence goes on along the minus strand of JAWNLR010000137.1, from coordinate 997,881 downwards.
ATGTAGAAATTTAATATTTATGCGTTGGTAAAAAAAAACATCGTTAAGTAAATGGCTTAAATATGAGTGATGGTTGTTTCTGACCCAGATTTATTTTGGCTATGACTTTCGTCATAGTCAAGTTAAGGAATTCATTTATTTGCCTGTCTCGAAAAGTCTCTAAGCTTATTAAACAGATGAAATACATATTTGTGTGTGTGTGTGTGTGTGTGTGTGTGTTTGTGTGTGTGTCGTCAGAATTGATGTGTCTACTTGGAGAGAGCAACTTAACACACACAACACACAAATTTGAAATAAGTATTAAAAACGAGCCAAATTCATTTAGCAGCGGCTTTTATTTTATTCAGACATTCATAGTTATTATATTTTATGGCTATGAGT